>CAMZMU010000063.1:167994187-168232504 GCA_947311845.1 Poa pratensis
TGCGTGATGAAGTATTTCAGCAAATATAAACACCGTGATTTGATCTGTGCCTTGTGACAACCTCCTTGAATACAACTCATCCCGCTTGGCATAACCAAAAAAGAGAAGACACAAAATAACATCAAACCACATCAACAACAAGAATTTGCTAAACACATATATTGTCAAATCAGAGGAAAGCAAAAGAATGGATTCATCTCCAAAGAATAATATACCATGGTATGAGAACAAGTACAGACAGTATACCAAACAATACGTTCTACGACTCGGTAGTCGAGCTTTCCTTTCTAACACTAGAATAGACACAGATTGTCGCTTTTCTATTCTTCTCCAGAAAAACTAAATACAAAAAAGTGATGGTGAATTCGTTTGCGCCTTCGAACAATGAATGGGGGTAGAGGCAGATTATCTGTACAATGGCATCCAACTGCTGCTTTTCCTCACATACAACAAGAAGAAAAAAGGACGCCCAGCTCTTTCTTCTGCTCTAAATAAACATAATAATAACCAACATATAGCTACAATATAGTCAAAAACCAAGACTGTACTTATGTAGTACGCTGTCTGGCGCACCTCGGTTCTAGTGCAGTTTTCCCTGAGTTCCACTCAAAATTGGAGGACAGGTCCATCTCTGTCATGGTAATAATCACTTGATTCCTGTGACAGCTCCTTTCGCCATTTAACTTACTTGTGGAGTTTGCTGCTGGAAGAACCGCAGTTTACCAAGGCTGTGTGGACCGAATCGCAACTGACATGACAGGTCATGCAGAGCCATCACATCACATGTCACTGTCAGAGCTCAACCTCGTGAAGATCCTCTGTCAATCCGTTGAAATGCACAGACGAGTTGCTGGTGGAACGACTATGCGTGGGTCTGCCAGGCATGAGCGGCGATGGCACAGTCGGTCCCTCAGGTGACCTAGCCCCTGCAGTGGCACTTAATTGGTCAGAATATGTTCCACTCCATGATGCTGCTCGAGATCTTGATGTCAACGAGCTGCTATTACTTCCCGGGGACATCCAGGGTGCCTGGTTCGGATTAGGAATGTTGTCCATGCTCGGATATCGCTGGATGGTAGATGACATTGGTGCTGAAAATTGTGCTGCTGGGGGGGTGATGAGAATGATGTTCCTGCTGGGGGTGAGGATGAACGCTCATCCTGGTGGAAGGTTTCACCACCTGTCTCTGCTGATTGGCTAGGCATCTGCTCGGAAGGAGCAGCGGCTGCAGTGGGCATGAAGAAACTGGCACCAGTTGGTGGTGCCACAGATGCAGCAGCTGGTTTGTTATAAGACTGGGATGCTCCAGTTGCACCAGCCTTATTGAATGTGTCCACATATCTAAATTTTGAACAAAATAATATGTTATCGTGTTGACAGAAAAATAAAAAATAAAAACTGGAAGAAAATGTCATTACGACTGAAATACCTGGACCGGACACCCATTCGTCCACGAGCAGAAAACTGATTCTGGCTGGGTGGAATTGGCGGCATTCCCAAACCATGATCTGAATGTTTTGGTGATCTTCGTTCTGCCACTCCATTAGGAGGGCCATTTAAGTTATAGTCTGGCATGCCATTCTGATACGAGGAGGATTTTGTTGGAGGTGGAGGGAGAGGAGGCTCCTCGGCAGGAATCTCAGCACCTTCCTCTACCCATCGCTTAAGCTTTTCGTCGTAGTAAAACTTGTTCTGTTGACCTAATTTTGCCTTCGGAAAAGAATATGATGTTATCATTAGTATTGCTATATCACTGAGACAAAATTCAGCGAAACAAAATTAACAAAGTGTCGGCGATACTCCAATTTCATAACTCCATAAGTACCTGGCGTGATTTTGAAACGAATCCCATTGTCTTCTGCAGCGTGGTCCCAATCCAACCAAATCGTGAACTACCCGATCCCGATGCACTGCTCTGTGTATTATCCGATCTCGCACCCTAATAGAATTATTCGATACAAAGTGAGAGAGAATTAAAAGATCTTCCTCCCAAAACATCAACTAGTAAAACTGCTACCTCTCTCTTGCTCTATAAAGACATATACCTGTTTCGGTGTTTTGCCAAAGTCTGGTTCAGAAACACTTCTGTTGTGTGCAATCATCCTGCCAGCACCTCCACTATTCCTGCCATCTCACTTATCGAATGCACTGAAGGGGATGCAACTAATGATGACATGGTCATTACTGATTGGCTATTTACAAATTTTGCAGCTGCAGGTGCTGAATGATCTCCCTATCACCAGTAGAGCTCTGTGGCACTGGTAGAAGTGGCGCAGACGGTGTGCCCATCATGCGGGATATAGATTTATCAAGCGAGGTGAATAGCTTTCCAACTAGTTTGAAGGGGTTGTTCCATACCCACGCTGAAGAACAAAAGTAAAGAAGTGGGTTAATTATTAACAAAGAGAACCAAACCTCAGCTACAATGCAGAGAAGAACTTGGAATCTAGTAGAGCAGAATCAACAACTATTATAATTCTGTAAGGTTGTACCTGCTGGTGAGTGCGTATCCTCTCCTCCAGGGAGGAAAATGATTGTTTCCATGCTTCCAATTCTGGAGCACGGCCAGAAGCTTTCAGCACCTTCATAGAAGCTTGGCAATACCTTGAAAAGGCGATTCAATTGGGTCATACTGTGCGAGCACAGAGTCTAGGGAAAACACTTAGTCATTCTTTAATCAAGCACAAGGCAATAAGCTACCTCAAGGAATCAGTGAGCCTTCCCACTTCCGCAAGCATGTATGCATATATTAGCTTATATGGCTGAAAGGGTAGCAGGATATACTGAGAATTGCCAAGCACCTTTGTATATTCATAAACCTCTGTCCTCTGTTGTTGCATTTCAAATATATTATTAGTACACATCAGTGAATGGGAAAAAGCAACAAGTAATGGACTACGCAAGATCCTGCCTATGTATCCACATAATGATTGTTTCGTTTCGAGGCAAACTTGTAATAAGCTTGAAAATTTTACACGTAATAAGTTGTAACAGACCTGAATGGCTTCAGGACTGGCAAATGTTCGAGGACATTTCAAGTGGTCAGCACCAATGAGACATAACCGAGCAGTTTCAGAGTACGGGTCAATATTTAGTTCAGCGACTAAGTAGCATGAATGAGCAGCTGCAACCTGTATCAAGTAGCTCCGTAAGATACTTGATCACAGAGAACAAATATATCTGCAATGTATCATACAAACCTCATCTTTCTCTTTCCAAAGGCAATCTCCGAGATAGGTAATAACTAGGTCATCACCTTTTGTCCTATTTGCAGTTATAATAGCCAAATTCTCTTCCCAGTCATCCAACATGCCGTTAGGACTAGGCTGTCCGACATAAATACAAAGATATGAACTCAGTCACGAATTAAGCAGAAATTCAGGAAATTATAGGAACTGAGTAATGTGATAGGATGATATGTGCTAGTAAAAAGATGATACTTTCTAAGCAGCTTTCAGAACTCGTGACACAGCACTAACCAATAAATATCATGGTTCCTTTTCACTGGAGTAACCAATGAAGCACCAAGGACCAGATCTAAGAAATAAGTGACAAATAACCATGCATACCCCAACAGAATGAAATTACAACTACTTAGTCTCTTTCACATCATCAAGTGGGAGCAGAGAGTCAAATATTGCTATAACTACACTCTTGGTTTCCCTGATGGATAAAATTGTGAAACAGATCTTTGTAAGATAATGAGCAAATATCTGAAACTGAGGGAGTATATAATATTCCTACATAACAACATGTGACAAACAAGGCCTATAAAGAAAAAAGATAAAGGCGACACTTTCCTATTGCTTTAAACTATACAATGATCATTAACTGTTCGAAAATAATAAAGTATCTCGCAAGTGAAGATATCATTTACTAAGTAATTACCTGCATAGGCTGTTGGGATGCACCATGTGTATCATAATTGATGTTTGTGTTGTTCTCGGCATTAAAAACATCTGCAGGTTGACCAGCAATGAGAAGGCACAATGTTCGCAAAGGTGACCCAGATATAAAGTGGCAGTGAGCCATTTTCTTCACGGTATCCACGTAGAACTGCACCACCAGTCAAATGAAGGATTAAGAAAACTAATTTAGGGAACTAGAAACCTCAGTTAGATAAGTGAACTGTTACAAACGGAACGGACTTTAATTAAGTTAAAACAAACCTGATCACCAAGTTGTAAAGCAAGCATGACTGCAGGCCCCCACAGTTGACCTTCTGAGCGCAGTGAAGAGCCTCTTTTCTTCTGCCAGAAACTAAAAGATTTTGGACCTCTTGTGCAACAGCCTACAAGCAAAGTATTTGCCTCAACTGGGGGCATTTGGCTAAACATGGCATGACACAGAATATACAAACTACCTGCATCTGACTTTCGGAAGGGATATTTTTCATGAAACGAACATTGGATCCAAAATCCCCCATATGAGCGTTACTTCTCTTGCAAGATGAAAAAAGCTTAGTTACTGCCATCTCTGGACCATCTGTATCCTATTTCCAAGAATTCAAACGAGAATCAGAGGTGCAAAGGTTACAGAAATAGTCAAATTATCTAACACAATGGTGCTAGAAAATGGCCGTCTAATTTATGTTACTCCACGGAAGAAGAAAACAAAAGTAGTTTTGCAAGGTTTTACCTGATACTGCTAAAGGATAAGTTAGACATTCAGCTAAATAAAGATCGCAATACCAATCTATAATTTGAGATACTACTTGATGAAACACAACTCAATAATGTTCTTAAATCCTTGAAAGGAACCATTTTAAACTGTAGCGCAAATAAGGACCGTGAAAAAGTTGAAACCACTAGCAGTAGGTACAGCACAACGGAGGGGAAAAGGTAGAATCACAACCTATGATATGGCCGGGTAATAATACAAAACATAATTTAAAATGCAAGTCTAATGCATCTATCATAACAACAGAAATGTTAATCCTATCGAAAGTTTCGTTTGAACACAAGGGCTGATTATGTAGAATCTGCATTATGGCCATGTTCGTTCTGACAAAATTTCCAGATGAACAATTACAGTAAAGGGGAACAGGCAGGCAACAAAATGGAATGGTGAAAGAAGTAATGGTACAAGTATAACTGCAACCAAATAAAGCAGGAAAGAAAGTACCTCTTGTGATGGGTCAGACCCAAAAGGTGCACGTAGTTTCCCATAGTGCTGACATAGTATCTTCAGCAACGAAATAAGCAACCTGCGAGGATCACCTCTCTCGTATTCACTGGTGGAAGATTCATACCATGTAATCATCTCATCGAGCCATTTGTTTACATCCTTTGATGCAGCACTTGCACCAACAAGAGGACCAGGAACAGGTTGACGGCATAAAACACGGAAGTAACTAAGTGCACTGCCATCAGTGATCCTTGAAGCATCAGTTTTATCCTCAACAACCTCTGATAAATTAAGAACTGACACTGTTCCACTAGAACTCCCCTTAAATGGACAAAAGAATTCTTTTTAGTTACTTTGAAACACGTTCATGGTTTGTCTTGGTAATGAGAATATATTGCATGGAAGATATAAGCATACCTGGTTTGCACTGTTAAAGCTTGTGGCCATTGAGCTTGTTTCTTTCATAACTATAAGCTTCCCTCCAAACCCAAAAGCAACCAGAGCATGAGGTGGGCGTCCTGCCGATGACCTCTCTTCATGCGGGGAGTAACCAAATTGCATGTGTGGAGCACTTGTACCACTAAATTGTTGCTGAGAGAAGTTCATGGAGTTCTCAGTGCCGAGATAGCTGTTAGACAAGTGTGCTTGAGTGTTTGCATGAGCTTGGTTCTGGCTGTTGTACACACTCCCAATTGGAACAAAGCCTTGTGTATTAACAACACCATTGGCATCACCGTAACCCTGGTTTAAAGAAGTTTCAAACCCCATGTAACTAGCGTGTTGAGCTGTAGAAGGTTGGGATCCCATGTAACCAGCCTCCTTTTGAGCTGTAGAAGGTTGGGATCCCATGTAACCAGCCTGTTGAGCCGTAGAAGGTTGGGATCCCATGTAACCAGCCTGTTGAGCCGTAGAAGGTTGTGACCCCATGTAACCAGCCTGTGGACCTGTGGAAGGTTCAAATGCCTTCTAGCTTCCCTGGTTACCCGTGGAAGTTTCAGCTGTGTTAAAAGCAACCTGACGATTTGTGGAGGAACTGAGAGATTCAGCACGTGAATGCTGATCAGAACCATGGAAACTACTTGGCAGGCTATTCGCGGCATTTTCAGGCTGCACACTGTTGGCAAATGCACCTGGCTGCCATTGGCTCTGAGTGTTATAGCTATTTGTGAAAGCGTCATGTTGGGCTACCTGATTGTGGGCAGCTAGATCCTCCGTTTGTTTGGCATCATAATTTATCCCACCAGACGGCGCAACAACAGCGCCCTGGTATGCAGCATCCTGAACAGCACTAACCTGCGAGACGGCCTGCTGGTACGACTCGAGCGACTGCCACTCCTGCGTGTTGGTATCGAAGTACCACCCCGGGTACTCCGCGTAGAACAGCATGTTGGCCGGGTACTCCGAAGCGCTCCCCACGGCGGTGGTGCTCTCCTCTGCAATCGGCTCCAGCGCAGCCTGCGCTGAACTCTGCAGGTACGAAACACCATACTGCTGCTGCTGCTGCAGCACATTGTCACCCCTGCTGTCCACCTGAGCAGCAGCATACGCGGCCGCTGTCTCCGCCTGAGCAGTGTCAACCTGGTACCACTGCTGCGTCGCGTCGTCGAACTTCCACCCCGGGTACATGCTCTCCAAGTACCTGGGATCCGTCGTGGAGTCCACTGCGCTGCTACCGAGCTGCGTGTCCGCGCTCTGACCCGAGCTGCCCCCGAAGAAGTCCTGATCCGAGACCACCTCGGTGGCCAAGCTCTGGTTCCCGCCGAAGAAGCCATGATCCGACACCCCGGCAACGGAGCTCTGGTCGAGGAACACGTCTGCGCCTCCCGACAGATCGCTGAAGGGATCGTCGAGCCCGCCGTCGTCGTCGGCCCCGGCCCCGAAGGAGGCCCACTGCAGCTGCTTGACCGCGGTGTGGACGCCGCCGGCGCTCCTCCCCGACCCCGGCGGCCCGCCCTCCGGAGCCGACGACGGCCCGGGCTCCGCGAGGCCGAGGCCGGAGACGCCCCGGACCAGCTCCTCCTCCCCGAGGGAGGGGGAGGGGCCGGCCACGTCGTCGTCGTCGACGAGCTTGTCGAAGAAGTCGGCGTCGGTCAGGTCCTCGGCGGCGGCCATCTCGGGGGAGATCTCGGGGCGGGCGGCGCGGATCTAGGGTTTGACGCGGCGCGGAACGGCGGCCGGCGGATCGGCGGGGAAGTTTGCTTCTTCTTGTCTGCCTTTTCCCATGTCTCCCCTTTTCCGGCGATTTTTTCCTCTTTTGTTCTCCATTCATTCACAATTTGACAATTTTTCCAAATTGTAAAATCTTCTGTTGGCACTTTTCACCATGATTTTTGAGTCGCCGTATAGTCGCCGATTAGTCGCCGACTAATCGCCAAGTCGTCGCGGCATGGCTGGGTCGCGCAGGCGACTTGACTCACGGAGCAAGTCGCGCCACGTCACTGGCTCGACGGCGATTTGCTGCGACTATACAGCGACTTTTGCCTGAGGATTTCAGCGACTTACGCGGAGCAGGGACACGGGAGCAAGGACACGGGAGGAGGAGGTGCTGGCGGCGACGGACGTGGCCGGAGGTCGACGCACGGGCTCGGGGCAGAGCTTTGCGATGGCGCGGCTCATGGAGCTTGAGGATGGAGCGGGGATGGCGAGCGCCGGAGAGAGGAAGACGGGGAGCAGAGGCCGGCGGCGAGGGGAGAGGCTCAAGCGAGGCTGTGCGGGAGTGCGAGTACGGGCTCGCGGCGCTGGGAGGATTCACGTGTGCTGGTGTTCTAGGGTTAGTGAGAAGCTGGGAGGATTCACGTCACGTGCTGAAGCTGGGAGCGGTTAGCTGGGCCTGCTGGCCTGGCCTGTCTGCTGGGCCTGGATGAAACAATGCTGCTGGGAGCTGGGCTCAGGGGTGACAGGCCAACTTTGGCGTGTACTGTAGCAGGGCGACTTGGGGCGACTATACGCGCTGAGTCGTTGACTCAAGTCGGCAAGTCACGAGCCGCAGCCTCGCGACTTGACTTGACTCGGCGACTCAAAAATCATGCTTTTCACACAACGCAATATGAACATGAAGGGCTCATTTGATTTGAAGGAAATGTGGAGGATTAGGAAATTTTCCATTGATGGCACTATTCACATTTTTGATTCATAGGAATGTTGCAAATGAAAAATAGAGGAAATTTTCCTTCACAACTCACAATCAAGACAAAACCTACAGGCAAATAAAAATCCACTCACACCTCGTTCTTTGAATCCTATGCACAAGGAACAAGAAAAGTTTCACACCAGCCATCCTTTTCTTTTCCTATCCCTTTGATTCTCAACCCTATGAATCAAAGAGGCCCGAAATGTGTTAGTACTATGGTTTACTATGTTTGTGTGTGCGTGAAAATATTCGGTCGTAGATAGTACACGACTGAGCTCACTCGGTTGGGGGGAGTGGATGTCGGCACCGCGTAATGGATCGTCTCTTAACTAACTATAAAGAAATACATGTACTTTTATGGGAATTTTTGGGTCTAGATTTTTGGTTGTGGTTTTAGCTTGGTTAGGTTCGTTTTTGTGTGTGTGTGTGTGTGCTTGCGGATTCGTTTAACCTTTATCAGATTGTATCCATTGTTCTTTTATCCAACATAAGGCTGTTTTTTTGTCAAAGTACAATCTTTTCTCTTCTATCCAACATACATGGCATCTTACAAAGAAAAGTTGATATCAGCTTACCATGAATCATAAGTAATTATCAAAATCCTGCCACACCACCCATTCCTTATATATTATTTCCCTCCGATATTTTTCAATATTGGGGTATTGTAACTTGCCATACAACTGTCCTATGGAAATACACATGTCTTCCAACACCAACTAATTATAGTCCTATAAATGTGAATGATGGGTAGGGTAAACAAATTAAGGGACAGAAAGGTTAAATTTCTTTTCTTTCCAACAAAGCAACGTGCATTTTCTTTTCAGCAGAGAGGAACAGAAACAGTCCAATCAGTCATTACTTTATTCTTCTTCTTTTGAAATTTCCCGGTGAGGGTTTCGTTTTAATTACAACCAGACACCACCAACCGCTCACCCACTAACACATGCTGCTACGTCGCATTTGCACATGCCTACATAGCTAGCTGTCTTTCTGGTTACAAACATTACATCCACATTGTTAAAGCCCTACATCTGCTCTTAAGATTATGGCGTACTACTTGCAAATACATTCTTAGCAGATACTTCTCTTCCAGAGACACCAAAGTCTTGTTGATTCTGCATCACAAAATGCTTAGTTGACGCTACCGAAAAAATATAGTTTAACAACTTAAATAAAAAAGCAAGCTCTTGGATCACAGTTACACCTAATTTATCAAACCAGTGGTGGCTGAAAAGGGCAGCAATTTCAATCCACACAAATCTTACTCCAGACAACAGGAGACTGTATAGGCCATTTAGGGCACCCGGTAGAAAATTTGAGAAATCCAAAACATTATTGTTCACGAGAATGATAGATCATATAGACAACTGTGTAAGCATATAAACAGCTAACGAGTCTGGCATTTATCACACTGCACTACATTACACCATTTCTCTTGAACATAGTTCACTAAACAACCTATTACAGATGATGACAAAGCAAATGCACCAGATGAAGACAAGAATAGCAAATTGTAGGTCCTACCGTATGTTGCGCGTCATTCAACGATTCAAATACGTCTACGGTTATCGACCCTTGGTTTCTTGGATGCAGCGGCAGCATCGGAAGTATTACTACCGGACTGAATCTGGCAATTTTTTTGAAAATGGAAATTTTAGCTTATACATGGGGCTGTTGCATGGAAATTACAGATAACATGTATATTCTTACCTTATCAAGCTTCTGTCTGACTAGAGTTACGGTTGCATTCATTGACTTGGATGGAAAATATTCCTACAATTAGAAAGCATAGTTTCCATCAGTTGATCAAAAAGCATATAATTAATGGAAAAAAAAGGCAAAAAGGGATTTTAGGCGAACACCTAAAGAATGATGTCAGTGTCTGTACTATCGATGACAAGTTAGAGGTTTTGCCCTTTCCAGGTAATTTGCATAAGCTATTTCACTAATGTTGGCTTTCTGGTACTAATTGCATCTTAATTGATCGAGGTTTCTTCCTCGATTTTATGCAAAGTAAGTTGCCTAGTGCCATGGTCATGTCTGCTTAATAAATGCCCCAGTTTTCCTCGATGAACAACTTCTTATTTTCAGCCTAAACATTGTTTTGCTACTTCATCATACCTTATTAGAGGACACGTGACTGAAACGAGCATCTTCGACATAGGAAGAGTGAACTGTCTTCGTGTATTCCCTGAAGATGATAAGATGAAACTTTAGAGGAGAAGTTACTGTCCTGTTACCTTTTTCTTGTAAAACAGTCTTTTTCTTGTAAAACAGTCAGGTTATTGTTTTAGGTTTTTAGCTACGTAGTGTAGTTCTGCATGCAAACCTTCAAGAGAATAAGAATGAATATGATTGTATGATGGGCGAATATATTCCTAACATAAACACACGGTAGCTTGGAATGTACTGCCAAGTGTGGCTATCCAAATTGATGCCCAAAAGTCAGGACATGTCAAAACACAAAGAGCGAGCTATTACATTAGACCGCCAACCTGGCAAAGTTGTCGGCAACCAAACAAATTACAAAGGCCTAACACAAAATTTGAAATAAAAAAGTAAATGCATGTATATTCAAATAAAACCTCTTACTAATTTGCAGCTTATAGTTCTTAAATTCCTTTGGTCATTCTTGTAGCTACATGATCCATAACACGCTATCCACAGTCAAATCAATGGTCACAATAAATCATGATAGCAATTTCAGTTCTGACTTTGAAGTGGCGATACAATTTCATATGATGAGTAATAGATGACCAACTTTTGGTTATCAATTTTACATCATGAAACCAAAGAAATAATGTAAACAGTAACCTCTTATTGGAGCTCATATGATGGTGTGGGTTCCCACTTGACGACCCCTGACCCAGTGAATAATGAGATAGCGCTTCAGGTCTGCTCCCAGGTGCTGCAAAAATGGAACAAAATATCAAGATCCAACTATTCAAGTACCAAGGAAAATGTACTAGCAAAGCTGATAGTCCTAGATATAACTTTAGGTTTCTGACTTTCTGTGCAATAATAAATTGTAATATGCAGGTATACTTTTAGAAATAATGAAACCATACATCTTATTCGAACAAGAACATCTTTTCTCCTGACTTCCAGTTTCTCCTTGGTATCCTCAAGACTCTCAAACTGAGGTGCATATGACACCTGCAGCCGGTTGCCAAGAAATACAGACTCATCCAACTTCCTCTTTGCAAACCTGCAACATGACAGAGCCAATACCCACACTTAAGTAAAAGATAGCAAATCTGATTGCTCTTTTTCTTGTACCAAAAGAAAAGGCACCAAAATAGACGTTGGGGAAACTATTGGCTCCATATTTGGACTACAAGACCTGAACTAACTCGTGCTCTTAAAGAAGGTACAATCCTTTATTTAAGTTATTATCAAAATTTGGGGCTTCACAGTGAATCACACATACTCATACATACTGAGAGCAAAGTATGTACTATATGCTGAATTTTGCTTCTGGAAAGCCTACCCAACTCATCTTTCCTCAGTCAAGTCCGTCAGTTGTGCTGACAATAAGATTCAATCTTTTTCACACAATCACAGAAGCACGAATCGTTGACTGTTCAGCCAATCAACATTCTTCCATCACACATTCAGAAATGCTAAACCGTAACCCTCGAATCAGATGAATTTGTTTGGTTGCTCACCACATACTAGCAGGAAACACAAGATATCCCGCCACACCTCACCATCTAAACCATGCCTGACAGGCACAATACTCCCATGGAGAACCATCACCGCCCAATCAATCACCGCAGAGGACCAACGAGTTGAATGAGACAGATATGCGACGAGCATTGGTCACCTCGCGTTGCTGACCTGCGAGAACTTGATGAAGAAGACGTCGGTGTACTCCTCGCAGTCCTCGGCGTCCATGGGCTTGCACCTGAGCACCAAGACGAAGATGGTGAGCATAGCAGGACGAACAAGGAAGATGTGAAATTTCAGGGCCGCTGGTGGCTCACTCTTCCAGTGGGCCGTACGTGGAGAACAGGGCGCCGAGCTCGTCTTCGCATCCGAGGGCCGGCACGTTCCGGACGACGAGGTACCTGCGACCGAATCGACTGGATTAGCGGCGGAGGAGAGGCTGGGTTAGGGTTAAGGGGGGAATGGTGGTTACTTGGACTCGTCGCAGACCGTGTAGACGCGCACGGCCGCCGTCTCGTCGCGGTCGCGCGGCATCTCGCCGGAGGAGTGCCGAGGGGGGTTCGACTGGCGTCGCGGCGCCGGCGACCGGTGGGGATCGGCCAGACAGCGCGAGAGCGAGTCACTCTGGACCTTGTCTCGGTAGGCGCTAACGAAAGACGTGTTTCGCTATTCATTACGCTTTCTCGTTCTCAATACGTTATTTCTTAACACTACGTTTCCTTAAGGTCCAACCAGGCCCGTCCACGAGGGCGTGCGAACTGTGCTCCCGCACAGGGCCCCCACATATTTGGGGCCCCCGATTAGCTACGCCAGGCTACACCGTCCAATCCAGTTTTTTTTTTTCTCCGTTTCTGTACTCCTGCTGCTCCCAGCACCAGCGGGCCAAAAGCAAGGCAGCCAGTAGCCCAATACCTCTTCGCTCGTGGGCTGTGCTGCCTGCTCAGCTCCATCACGTGTCGTACGGTTATACCACTACGGGAATTGCGTTTAGGTGCTAAAAAATGAAGTGGGATTAGAGAATAGGGATTAGGAGCTGAGGAGCGGTGATAAAAAAAGCAGCCCCGCGACATGATGTTGTGACCTTTTTGCGTGATTTGATTGCGAGGGCTAGGACGGACGCCCTAGATAGTCGACTGGAGAAATCATTCGGCCAATCGATTTACTGTTCGGCGTTGTTGCTTGCCTCAGTTTGACAGTTTGACTTTCGCCGTTCACCCAATGCCGCGACGACGTCGCGAATCAAGGAATAGTAGCAACTATTAATTTAAGATTTTATTTCATGGAATATCTCGCCGGACAGTGCATGTTTTTTTGTTAGAACATGAGGTTTGATTATCATTTTAGTTTCACATTTACTCTTTTTCATAATATTTCTGAATATCATGCGAAATAGCATATAATGAAATTATATAGTTAAGTGGAAACATCGTTTCGTTTTATTGGTTATACAATTTTGAAAAATTAAGCCTCTATTTGACAATTCGCACCGGGGCCCCCAAATCCTGGAGACGGCCCTGGGTCCAACCAAAACATTCGTCATGAAAATTCTGCGAAAATGTCAAACTAGGAACATGATGCAAAAGAGGGTAAACTCAAATCACTCGTTGTAAAGAAAAAAACACTCATTTGCCTCTCTAGGTCCTTTTTATTCTCATTTGCATGGTTTTGCAAGGAGAAAACGCTCGGAAGGACATTTCTTTGCTTCGGAGGCTGCAGAAACAGGATGTATATCCGGAATTAGATAACTAATCAGTGTGGTCAAACTACTGTCACCGCTCTCGGATGGGTGTTTTCTCCAATGAGCATTGGCGTCATCCTTTCCGGTGTCTCATGTTCCCTAATGCATTTTACTTACATGTCCTCCTCCTCTTATCGTCTGTTCTCTCAAGGCAACTACCTCCTAGATATGTCTTTCTCATCCACGTCAAGCCTGCCACTACTTGTGTGAAGATGTCGCATTATATATTGACGCCTATATGCACTCTTTGAGGTTGGTTGGTGAGTTGCACTCTTTCTTTTGCATTGATTTGACGTCGTTGCTTGGTAAAGTACTCTGTCACATGTACCCTCTGTGGAAATGACTTTCACCGCTTCATGAATGGTTTCATACCGTCTTTTGTACCACGGATAGGACCGTGAATTCATCGTCCACTCGATCAAATATTGTGCATCTCTTTTCCTAAAGTACTTAAACTTTGCAAAAATAATAGTAGTAACAAAAGCCACAAGCCCTACACATTAAAAATGAGGAGTGTTCATGCAGGGAGCCAAGAATTGATCGAGTGGGAGCGAGTCATTCTGGGTGCAGTTGGACTTAGTTTCGATAGACTCTAATGAGAGAAGAGTTTACTGAATTTATGTTTTTCCTTTCTCGAGACGTGCTTTCGTAGCAATACATATGCTTCCTTCATGGCCAAGCAAAAGTTATATCTTTCTTTTACGACCCAAAAGTTCTATCATGAATAGGAAATTCTGCAAAAAATAAATCCCAGAAGATGATGTAAAAAATGGTAAATTTAAATTTGAGGGAATTGATCACTTATTATCCTCTCTAGGCTCTTTTAGTGACAAATGGAAAATTTAATCTCTAGCTTTTTGAGCCCTTATCTCTTTACTTTGGTGATGGATGAGGTCACAGGGGATATACAAGGAGATATCCCATGGTGTATGCTCTTTGCGAATGATGTGGTGCTAATTGACGATAGTCGGGCGGGGGTTAATAGAAAGTTAGAGCTGTGGAGGCGGACTCTAGAATCGAAAGGTTTTAGTCTTAGTAGAACCAAAACTGAGTACATGAGGTGCAGTTTCAGTACTACTAGGCACGAGGAGGAAGAGGTTAGGCTTGATGGACAAGTGGTACCTGAGAAAGACACCTTCCGATATTTGGGGTCTATGCTCCAGAAGGATGGTGATATCGATAAAGATGTGAGTCATCGAATCAAACCTGGTTGGATGAAGTGGCGCTAAGCTTCTGGCGTCCTCTGTGATAGGAAAGTGCCACAAAAGCTAAAAGGCAAGTTCTATAGGACGGCGATTCGACCTGCGATGTTGTATGGCGCAGAATGTTGGCCGACCAAGATACGACATATCCAACAGTTAGGTGTAGCGGAGATGCGCATGTTGAGATGGATATGTGGCCACACAAGAAAGGACCGGGTTAGGAATGATGATATACGTGAGAGAGTTGGGGTAGCACCAATTGAAGAGAAGGTTGTCCAACATCGTCTAAGATGGTTTGGTCATATAGAACGTAGGCCTCCGGAAGCGCCATTGCATACCGGACGGATAAAGCGGGATGAGAATGTTAAGAGGGGTCGTGGTAGGCCAAACTTGACATGGGATGAGTCTGTTAAGAGAGATCTGAAGGATTGGAATATCACCACAGAACTAGCCATGGATAGGGCTGCGTGGAAGTTAGCTATCCATGTGCCAGAACCATGACCTGGTTTCGAGATCTTATGGGTTTCAACTCTAGCCTACCCAACTTGTTTGGGAAAAAAAAAGCTTTGTTGTTGTTGTTGTTGTTTGTTGTTGTTAGCTTTTTTGCCATTTGCCTATTTAAAGCCAAATAAATGACACTTCTAAAAAGGTTATTCTTTGCTTCGGACAATCATGTGCTTGAAATTTTATTTTTTAGTGCAACGGAGAAAGTTTATCATGGGCCTCATTGTATTCCTTCCGGTGGCATGGCGTCGCCAATTCGATGAACATCTTTTCAAGGATAACGATCTGCATGACTAGATCAGGTGACGCGAGCCACGCGCGGCTCGCTATGGCAGCGTGGCCCTGAGAGAGATAGTGAGATGAGAGAGATTGACATGTGGGGCCTAGGTTCGAAATTTGTACTGGTAATTAAGTCGGTACTTTTCAATACTTTGAAGTACGTTTTTTCAGTACTCCCTGCCACTTCCTATTTTCGCAACCGTTGGATCAACTAATTCGACAGTCCACAAAATTTCAAGAAAAAAAATCGACGGTCCACAAAATCGCAAACGATGGCAAGACTTGTAATACACCAGACTATGCAATCTACTATTTACAAAGGGATAATTAACTCAAATATTTTTGTGCACTATTGGTAAAAGTTAAATTTGGATCCTCAGTTTCCTCTCAGAATCTTGACACCTGGTTGTATCTCTAGATTTTCAATGAGGGTATTGAACAACTTATATATTGCTATTGCAAAATTAAGTTGATATTTGCATATTATGTGCAATAAATTCTCACCGCTATGTTCTGTCTATATAGTTTATGATTTTTTTGGAGCAGATAATTCGCAAAGATTTCGTTGTTGAAAGTTGATCAAGCAAATTCTAAGTTGTTAGTTCAATCCATAGAACATAATCAGGTGAGACATTTTCAATTTTTATAGCTGCACGGAAGGCTCTAAGATTGTGCAATTTTTATAGCTGCATTTTCAATTTCCTATGTATTCATCCAGTCGATATTACCACTTGTGAACTCTGAAATTCTTGCCCAGACGACAGATGATTTCTTTTTTCAGTAGCAAAGGAGCACAAATGCATGCTTAATATTCAGAGTGCTGCATGAGGCACACCATGGTGATGAAGCTCAGCCATACCATGATCCTCAACAAGGTCAGCCAATCCAACCATGCGCCAATTGCTATGTGTATTGGACTCTCTAACAATTCATATGCTTTGATCTCACTCTGTGACAGCACTTAATTGTCACGATGATGTAACATGTACCAGTGAGGGCCTAAACAGTTGCAGATCTATGTGTTTCTCGGGGTGGCAGAAATCAAATGGATTGAGGTTAATTACTTGCTCTCGCGTGGAGATGGGTATTCGCAAGCGGTCATCATGGAGAGTTTCATTTGTCTATCACATGGTTGTTCAAATGTATGTCGCTGAGAGAATTGTTTGTCCGAACATGTTAATTACAAACATTTTGTTCCCTTGTGAGCATTATTTGCCTACTAATTTTGTTGGCAATCTGTTTTTTATAAGATGAACCTATGTTCACAGCGTTGTTATTGTTATTTTGTTGTTTGTGGACTAATTTTGTAATGTCATATTAGCAACAAAGCAGTGCACAACACAAAACAAAACACAAATTAATACTCCATTATATGTTATTTCAACATCATCGCACGGGCGCGGCGTGCCGCCGCGCCAAAACCTGCTAGTACTCTTTCTTGGCAACGTATCCTATGCATCCGAGCGAGCGGTGTATCCCTGCATCCAGTGGGGGATCCAGAACTGAAGCAACATCCGGGCCCAAAACTTAGTGCAAAATAATACTCAAAAAAGACTCTTGTCATAGTACACAAAATACGTAGGATTGCAAATATAGTACACAAAAAATTACAACTCTTGTAATAGGGCACAAATATACCTCCGTCAATAATCACAAAGAATTGATCACCACAGGTCGCAAAAAACAATTGATCACCACAGAGGAGCGAACATCATACACTTGAATGACAAACATTAGTCACCTCGATGAAGAAGACGTCGGTGTACCGATCGCAGTCCACGCCATCCATGGGCTTGCACCTGAACACCAAAACGAAGCATGAAACATTAGCAGGAAGAAGAAGAATTACATATGTGAATTTTAAGGGCCGCTGGTGTCTCACTCTTCCAATGGGCCGTACGTCGAGAAGAGGGCGTCGAGCTCGTCTTCGCATCCGAGGGCCGACACGTTCCGGACGACGAGGTACCTGCGACCGAATCGACTGGATTAGCGGAGGAGGGAGAGGCTGGGTTAGGGTTAAGGGGGAATGGTGGTTACTTGAACGGAGGAGTGGCATGGCCGCCGGCTCGTCGCGGTCGCGCGACATCTAGTCGGAGGACTGCGGAGAGGGGCGGCCGGAGCGGCGCCGGCGACGGCGCCGATTGGGATCGGCGAGACAGCGAGAGAGCGCTAACGAAAGCCGTCTTTTGCTTATTTACGCTTTCAAATCCTCATTTGTCTTTCTCATTCACGACCTCTCATTCACGACCCCTCATTCCCGGTGTCTGATATCCCCTAAATCTTTCAAATCCTCTTCCTCTCTCTAAGGCTACTACCTCATTTGTCTTTCTCATTCACGACCTTCTTTTATCATGCAAATCATCGGGCTTGTCACTACTTGGGTGAATATGGCACGGTATATATTGGGTGAATATGGCAATATGCATATATGGATATGCCCATAATATGCCCCCCCATATGCATGATTTGCCGTGAGGTTGGTTGGTAGGTCTGTACTTTTTGGATCAATTTGATTTTACTGCTTTGTGAAGTACTCGGTACATTTACCAACATTTATACTTAGTGAATTAATGGTTTGATACTGTCTTTTGTACCGCTGGTTGGACTACGAATTCATCAGCCATTTGTTGAAATACCGTGCATCTTGTACTAAAATCAGTTGAAATTTTTCACAGGAACCATACACGCTGTATATTGGTCACAGAAAATTGCAAAACAATCACCGCAATTGCTGCCACCTTTGTAGAAAACTACTGGGATTCATTTTTTATCAAGTCACCGGTTTAGCTTAACACCATTGCAAAAAACACAAATAGGTCGATTTAGCATTGTTATTGCTTATTCTGACTATTTAAACCGTTGTAAATTAAAATGTGACACAAAATACTCACACTGTTCGACTGGACCGTTAAATTGGACGTGGGCCCACTTGTCATCATGTTTACTTCTCCTCTCAATATCCTTCTCTAGTGTGCATTATGGCAAACACCTTGTGTGCATAGAAGTGAGGTGTAACGATATATTTCTATAACACAGAAAAGACGTGCTAGTATGGGTGGTACCTACACACCCTTGGTTTGACCGACCTATATACGGAATTGAAAATAGATTACGTAAGGGACACGAGGATGTCAAATTAGAGTTGATAACATTATTCAAAAGTATTTTGAAAATTTTCAACTCATATCCCGTCAGTTATGATTATTGTAAAAAAGTCAGCGGAAAATTTAACTAAAAAGTCAACCCTGAAAAATGAAGAGCAAAAAGTATTCTTTTTCAAAATTTTGAAACCAGTTTGTACACCAAAAATCCATGCTCTACTAGGAGAACAAGCTAAAACGCGTGTATACGTCTCACATCGCCATATAATACCATGGTGTGTCGGTACGTACCACCATGACTAGCAAATCGTCTCTTCTATAACATTTCATAGAAGCTTGTTTTGAGCCTCTTCTTCAGTATCTGGTCCAACGTACTAGTGGTGGAGATGAATTTTCAGTATTCTATGAAACTTCTATTTCTGGTTTTGCCAGTGTCACTGTCCGACGAACAATTTATCTTTCTTCAATTGTAGGCGAGAATTAGTTTTGGTTTTGCCAGTGTCACTGTCCGACGAACAATTGTAATATATAGTCTTAGGTTCAAACAGAGAAAGTTTTTCCCGTTCAAGGCCGGTTACACTGTTATTTCTCAATCAATTAGAAGTCTGTTTCTATCGCCCTTGTGAACAGGGGCGGAGCCAGGATTTGGATATAGGGGGGCGAAGCTATCGTGTTCGCCCTTGACATATTGTATAGGAGGAGATCAAGTGTAAAAAAATAGCGTATATATTATCATGGAAATAATCTTAACTTCTGCATAGAGAAGAAAACTTACAATTCTTATTCTTGAAAAGGAGGTTGAAACCTCCTGCATGTATATCAAAGTGCTACACACAACAATTATAAGCAAACCGGCGTACGTTTGGCAACAAAATATAGCTATTTTCTGTCCCTTCGGGGACATCCGATAAAATTGGAATGATACAGAGAAATATAGCTATTTTCTCTTAATTTTAATATAGTTCTACTATTAACAACGATTTGATGTTAATTTGGCACTAGCTAGATTGAAGATTGATGCAAATTGGCATAAAAAAGTAATACTCTAGCGAATTATTGTAAAACTGGAAGAAAATGTACTTTGACTAGATTAGCGTACGTGTACCCTTAGACAAATTTCCTGCGGTGAGTCGATTGTAGGGAGATGTGCAACAATCGATCGGGCAACACTATCCGGCGGCCGGCGTACTGGTGGCCAGACGGCTGCCTATACAAGTTGCTAATCAAATCCATGTCCGGCGGCATGCGAATGGGGTCAGGGGCGGCGGCGGCGGCAAGCGATCCAACAGTTTTTCAGCGAGGTCGATGCATTCAAGTGGGGAATACAATCAGGCTTCCACGATCATTGCAATGTTGCCTAATTAGTTGTAGTCGTGGGCTTGTTTTCTGGGCTTTGTTGCCTATAATTACATGAATTACTGTGGGCTTTAGGCTCAAATACTAATACGATAATTATATGTACTGCCATTGGTACAACTATTAAGTTGTGTAAATCCTTGGGGGGGACGGGACATTTGGGGGGGGTCTGACCCCTGCTAGCACCCCCTGGATCCGCCCCTGCTTGTGAAGGAACAATCAAGCAAGAAAACTCAGCTATGTTACCCAAGCCGCATGTGCACCTATCTCCTTTCCTTCCAAGGCATCATGCCTCGTCCTCCCTAGAGCACAACTAATACCTACAATCAACTTCCAACAAGCCTCCAAATCCTCAAACATCTGACATTTTTGTTATGTTATCAACCTACTCGTTATTGTGTTGGGTGGCCGTCTTCTCCACGGCATACCAACACCCTCTCTCACGACGTCTCTTATCTCGTAATGATTTTAATTTTACATCCTCCCCCTCTTCTCGTCTCATCTGTAAGGGATACTGCATCTCTGTATTTCTCATTTTTGAGCTAGTTAATGACCTTAGATCGTAGGCTTGCGCTACTCAGATGAAGATGGACGGTATATATATACAGATGCTCATGTGGATGGTTTGAGCTTGGTTGGTGGGTTTTTACTACTCCTTTTGCATCGATTTGATGTCATTTCTTGGTGAAGTATGCTGGTACATGTACCTATGTGAAAATGACCGACTCAATTCAAAAATTGTTTTACATGGTTTCTGGTACCAGGACCAGGAGATCCGTACCTTCCGAACGGCAAGGTACATGTGATCGAACCGTTGTTCATGATAAAGGAGTGGACAAGGGACAATAATTCAGAGGAGGAGAGGCTAGATTAGGATCGAAGGAGGGGCACGTTCCAAAGACGTCGCCATCTTCAGCCATGGCCGATGCCAACTCGGTTTTCACCGGCAGCGCTGCCTCCCCAAACACGCCGCTGAGGTACACTCATGGCCTAGCCTAAGCCAAAGCCACAGAGGCGACGCCATCGAGCCTGACAGAACAACGCTTTTGTAGACTGTAGTCCACTACCGCAATGGTCGCAGATCGCACCACCCGAGGATCCGCAGCCGCAACATCTCCATAATTGGCCATCATGGCGTCATCCCAGTGCCCCAATCTTCGCGCCACCAGGTTGCAATTTGAACGCGGGTGATCTGTGCAATCTCCGTCAAAAAGCTCTGGTGCGTACCCAATCTGAAACTAGGACACGAAGGAAATGATATCGCTGCTGGCCGCCTCCGAGCTTTGCCCTTCAACGTGTGCTGGTAGCGGCGAGGGAAACACCTTGTGTGCATCGGTGGAACGGCAGCGGCCTCGCCTAAGCTGCAGAGCGCCACCACTGTAGTTGCCAGCACCGAGCCACCGACTCGCCAAGGCACACAAGTGGTTCTGGCAATGGTGGCGCTCGGAAGCGCACGGTTGGCCGGCGTGCACGCAAGGTGCTTGACAGAGGGGATGCGGCGGTTCGTTCGGGTTTTTTATCACCGGTCCAAATGATGTATATCTGCATAAGTGTGTTGTATTTAAGGGCAGCCCAAAAACAATATGGACAAATTATACATCAAATGCAACAGTTTGGTGTATTTCTTTTTGCCCCAAATGCTCTAAAAACGGTTAGGCCCTAAAATAGGGTTGCTATTGGAAATGCTCCGAGTAAAGTGTACTTTGTAGGTACCTTTACTTTACTTTGTAATTCTATAAATGGTTATGTCAACACCTTAATATTTGTGGTTGCTTGAAAAAAAAAAGGCGTCGTGCGATCTGAAAGGACAAATGCAAATACTTTTCAAAATGTGGTCACCTAAAGTAACAAAACTAGGCCATGTGCTTCTCATAGTAGTAGTTTTAAATTAGGTGAAAGCATCCATTGCATGGTTATTGCATCGACATGTGTTCCTATCTAAGCATCAGAGCGGAGATAGTGCATAATCACAATCAACAAAGAAGCCATCTGGTGTATGTGAGGATAGGACTGTTAGAGTATATTACGTTTAGGTTTAAAAGAGTTGTAATCCTAGTCTATCTCTCCTAGGTTTCCTTAGCCCCCAAGTATTCTCTACTATATAAACAGCCACGGTTAGCTCATTGTAATCATCCAAATATTAGACAATCAATATACGAGATTACAATCCTTCATGGTATCAGAGCAGTTCGCTCCTCGGCCTAGGGTTTAGCCACAAATCGCTTCCGCCGCCCGCCCCCGGCGAGATCTCCATGATCTCCGGGGGCATCGCATCTCGTAGTTAGTTTTTCTTCCAAATTCCAATAAATCAGTTCATAGTTCTAGCAATTTTCGTTTCTAGATTAGATCTATTTTCCCTAGCCACCAAAATCCTATCCAAAGCTATCTCGCCGGTGCTCTCCACAGATCGATTCGTCAAGATCGGATCATTGTACTAGAGGCTGCATGGGCTGCATGCGTGCTGTGCATGGGGCAAGGATCGATCAGCTCCAAGGATCGATCAGCTCCATCCGTCTCTAGCTGCACCGCTGCAAGTCTACAGCGCAAGATCGTCATGAAGCGCGTCTACTCCGAGCCATCGACTTCAATCTGGAGCGCGACGTCCTCGGCCTGACACACAGCGCGATGTCGGTCCAACCGATCTCGCGTCAGGTCTCGAGTACACGCCTCGCCGTCAACAAGGGCTGCACCAACAACATGTGGTCATCATCGCCGACAACCATCTACATCAACATCACCGCATCGTCGCCGCAACCACCGATCATGGTCATCGTCAACGCCAACAACAAGTTCTTCTTCACCAGCGACGCCGCGCTGAATACAAGCGGAAAACACGGGTCTAATCCCGGAAATCTACTACCGCTATAGTTCAATCTCCATCAACAACTACTTCGTCGTCTTCGTCCACCACGACCTCGCCACCAGATTGCAGTCTATTTTTATTTTTACATTAATCAATTTTCTTCTTGCAACTATTTCGTCTACTCCGGCGTCAACGGCGGACAACTTATTCGCACCGACCGGTCACGGAGAATTTCCTTGCTGATCCCTCCAACTCTGGCTCGCATGGCTCATGATGGTCCCTATCTTCGCACGTCCGGTATTGGCACCACCGACGCGTGCCTTCGTCCCCGGCGCGCCCCCGAGTCCGGCAAGCTCGGCAAGGCGTGTCGCCTACCTCGACTACTCCGACTCCAACAACTTCTACTACATTACTACGTACGGCGAATTTCTCCAAGGCTCAACGACGACATCGACCACAACACCACGACAACACCAACTTCTTCGACTTCATCAGCGACGACTACATCACCAACGGCACTATCGACCACGACTACAGCGCCCCACTCCGGCTACATCGACATCGGCATCCACTGGCATCCTCTCCAGTCGCGACTTCGGATTATGTTCCAGTCAGACCGTCCGCGACGCTCCTGCTGTTCGCGTCACTACCGATCCGACTGCGGGGGGGTGTTAGAGTATATTACGTTTAGGTTTAAAAGAGTTGTAATCCTAGTCTATCTCTCCTAGGTTTCCTTATCCCCCAAGTATTCTCTACTATATAAACAGCCACGGTTAGCTCATTGTAATCATCCAAATATTAGACAATCAATATACGAGATTACAATCCTTCAAGGACGAAAAAGCTTGGTCACTGCTAGGTTCACATAAGCTTGGAATTGTTTTAGCGATGCTATTGAAACCACAAATATATCATAGGACTTGGAAGCATCGGGATCTGTAATCGTGCCAACCTAAGTTGTTTATACAAGAAGCTGCATCACCACAGTCGTACTATGAAGATAGACCATTCTTCTGGGATACATTGCGATACTATAACCTAGTCCTGGATTAGTAACCTCCACCTTGGGACAACTTCAAAGTACTCTGATAGTAGCCGACGTTCTATTTGGTTGAGACACGTTTGCAATTAGCCGACGTTCTCTCTTCAAAGCTGTATACTGGCTTGAATAGTGTGTGTGAGTGTGAGAACATTGTTGAACATATTTTACTAGAAAATTGAAGGTCGAGAAACCGCCCACAACTTGTCACATTAAGTAAGAAAGTGGAAGCGTTTAAAAAATACATCAGAATACTTGACTACAGAGACAATATAAAGATGAACAACAAGATTTATGTTAAATACGGATGCACACTAACAAGTTACATTAACTTTGAAACCAAGCTGCCAAACTATCAACACTATCACCAACATGGAGCAGAGAATGCCAATATTTGCAATGACTCTCGGTGATTAAACATTAGACTCACACCTCCCCTTTAACTACGCTCTAAAGAAAGAAGCACACCACGAACATAAATTAAGATGTAACCACACGGAACAACAATACGACTTTAATTAATAAAACACACAGCCACGGGCACGGGGTGCTAAAGCCTACTAGTCCCTACTATATATAAAAGTTGGATGGATTCACCCTCCAAACGAACATCCACGTCACCAAGATTGTTCTGGCCGTCCGATCGAGCTCACGGATGCCCCAGATCGTCCAGAAACCCGCGGAACACTATAACATGACAATTTCTACCAATCAGACGACGACACGTCGCCCCGCACGATTTTTGGCGCGCAACTTTACAGCAAAGCCCTCGCTACTTTGCACAAAACACCCCGCCAAGGACGAATCAGAAAATCTCCGAAAATCCAAGGTCCTCCGTGGAAAAGCGTCTGCACAACTCCCTCCTCCTCTTCTCTCTCCTCGCGCTAGCCCGATGACGCCGGTGGCGCCCCCGCACTCCGCCGCCGCCCCGCATCTCCCCGTCCAAATCGACGGCCTCTGGACGTTTCGCCGCCAACGCCTCCACCTCCTCGCCGCGCGCCGCGTTCTGGGACGGCGCGGCCCCGCCGGGATCGCCGCCGCCGTGCGCGCTGGTCGCCGCCGCTTCCGCTTCCGCGCGCCGCCCCCGCCGCTCAGGCCACCTAAAGGCGGCGGCCACCTGGGCGCGTCCGTCTGCTACGGCTCCGACGAGAGCTTCCGCCTCCTCTAAGACGACGTCGCGGACCTCTTCGCCGTGCGGCTCATGTCCGACCTCGAGCGCCTGCGCGCGGGAGAGAACGACAGGATGTGCGACGCCGTCGCCCGCCGCATCTTCCCGCGCGAGTCCAGCCCAGATGAGTACCTCAGCATGGCCGACAAGCACTACGCCTACAACGTCCGCAACCGGCTCCGCCGCGAGGTGCTCGTGCCGCTGCGCAAGGTCCTCGAGATCCCGGAATCGTACATGAACGCGGACAGGTGGAGCGAGCTCCCCTGCGCGCGCCTGTCGTCCCTGGCCATGCGGCAGTACAAGGAGGCGCTCCAGAAGCACGACAAGTCGGGCGTCGCCGGCTACTTCGACGAGGTGCGCGCCGGCGTGGCGAAGATCCCGGCGGACGTGCTGCTGCCGCAGTGGATTATGGCATCCGCGCTCAAGGGCGAGCACGACGAGTCCGCGGAGCTGCAGTGCCGCCACATGGTGTCCAACCTCGCGTCCGAGGGCCGCCTCACCAACTGCATCGCCATGTGCGCCCTGTCCAGCACGGTATAGAAGCCGCCTGCGGCCGCGGCCATCGCGCTGGCACTCCTCATCTCGGAGCTGAGCCAGGAGCCGTGGAAGGGGCGGGTGATCACCTTCCACACCGACACGCACCAGCTGCACAAGGTGCGCGGCGCGTCGCTGGTGGAGAAGCTCCGGCCGCTGGCCGTCGTGAGGGCCCAGAAGGGCGCCAACCTGCAGGCCGTCTTCAACAAGATCCTGAAGGCGGTGGCGGGCAAGCTGGAGAGGGAGATGATGGTGAAGCGTGTGTTCGTGCTGAGCGACATGGAGTTCGACGGCTGGGTCAGGGGCGGAGCTACAGTGTCCGGCCGGGGTCAGTTGACACCGACGACCTCGGCCCAATCCCTTGAACATTTAGCCCAGTTTAGAAAAATGACCCCAGTGAAAAATTATTTTGACCCCAGTGAAAAATCATTTTGACCCCAGCCCATGAGCAACCTAGCGTTGTACTACTTTTTGAGGCCCAAGAAGAGAAGCGCTAGCAGGCCACAGCTCCGTTTGCATCGATCGATTGATCTGCTCGATAATATTTCCCCTGAAGCTGTAGGGCGGCTGTACGATCTGTCTTCCTGATCGAAACACCCGACGCCCTCGCCTCTGTTCCATGAACCGTCGCCCGGCGCACCATCCCAGTGGCGGCTCCTCCTCTCCCTATTGATCGGATCACCGGAATCTGCTACGATCCCAATCCCAGCGGTAAGTGCGACTGAATCCGATCCCTTTCAGCTCTTTAGTGCAAGAGATTTAATTCCCTGAATCCTCAATTCTCCAATTGTCTTAGGGTTTGCCAGATTTGTTGAATTTTTAATTGTTTGAAGGTTTGGGTGGGTGATTTACTCATCACGTACGTGGATTGGATTTGCACAAGCATCATTGCAGCATAGCTCCCCCATCGCTATGTCAGGTAAGCTGCCAATAATTTTGATGCAGTACATGTAGTCAAGCTTTTACTGTTAAACTGTATATTAATTTACATATTTCTGTATTAATGGTCACTTGCTAATTTGGCAGGTAGTAAAAATACATTGGATCGTTTCTTGAATCTGAAAAGAAAATCACCACCACCTAGTACTAGCGATCCTGATCATGATGAAGGTCCATCAAATGTTGCACGTGCTACTCGTCCGCGTCCTTCGCCGGTGCCTCCAACTCCAAGAGTAAGAGTGGTAGATGAAACTGAAATTCCTTATGATCCTGCCGATAGGAGAAGAATATCGGAATATGTAGGACCGAAGCTACAAGATGAGATGAGACGGAAATATTTGACTAGAGGTCCATATAGGCCACAACCGGGTTTCAAATATCCACAAAAGATGATAGCAGGTGGCTTACGCCGGTTTAGTACTAAATGGTATAAGAAGTATGACTGGATAGAGTACAGTGAGAAGAAGGATGGTGCCTTTTGCTTATATTGCTACTTGTTCAGAGATTCTATTGAAGGCCAAGGGGGAAATGATGCATTTGTAGTCAATGGTTGGAGTACTTGGAACAAGTCGGACAGACTAAAAGACCATGTGGGTAAATCTCCTAATAGCTTTCATAATACGGCTGTCAAAAGGTGTAATAATTTGCTGAAACATGACCAGTCAGTTGTTGTTGCACTCGACAAACAAAGTAAAGTCACTCAAGAGGAGTATATGATCCGTTTGAATAATTCTATAAGTGCTGTTCGATACTTGTTGCATCAAGGTTTAGCATTCCGTGGCCATGATGAATCAAAAGAGTCCAAGAACAAAGGGAATTTTAAAGAGTTGGCGCAGCTTTTGGCAGAGCAAAATGAGAACACAAGGAGGATTGTGTTGGTCGATACTCCTAAAAATAATCAAATGGTAGCTCCAGAAATCCAAAGGGACATTGCTGAATGTTATGCTCAGGTAATAAATTATTTACTTTGCCATTTACTTTCTTTTCTTATTTACATTTACATGTGCCGGGAGTTCCTAGTCATAAAACTGATTTTTTTTGTTTTTGTTTTGTGCAGATCATAGTCAAATCGATTGTTGATGAAATTGGTGATGGTGTGTTCTGTTTGTTGGTTGATGAGTCTGCTGATGTTTCTGACAAAGAACAGATGGCTGTAGTTCTGCGGTATGTCGACAAGTTTGGAGCAATTAAAGAAAGACTTATTGGTGTTGTTCATGTGAAGGAGACATCTGCTTCATGCCTCAAATCCAATATTGATCACCTATTTCGTAAGTATGGATTAAGCATGAAGAAAGTTCGAGGCCAAGGTTATGATGGTGCAAGCAACATGCGAGGCGAGTTCAATGGCTTGCGATCTTTGATCATGAGGGAGAATAGCTCAGCATATTATGTTCACTGCTTTGCTCACCAGCTTCAACTAGTCATTGTGGCAGTAGCTAAAAAGAATGATGATGTTAGCGACTTTTTTGACATGGTGTCTCTTCTTATTAATGTGGCTGGAGCTTCTTGTAAGCGGAAAGATATGATAAGAGAGAGGCAACAAGAGAGAGTGAAGAAAGCAATTGGATGTGGACAACTTAGCACTGGCACAGGATTAAATCAGGAGCAATCGCTTCAAAGAGCAGGAGACACTCGCTGGGGTTCTCACTATAAAACTCTTCTGAGCATAAATAACTTGTTCCCGGATATTATTGATGTCCTCAAATATGTTGAAAAAGATGGACCAAATGATGGAAAGAAACGTCAAGCTCGTGGTCTCTTAAATTACATCAATGATTTTGACTTCGTGTTTCATCTACACTTGATGTTGCTTATCTTAGGACATGCAAATGCCTTATCTCTAGCATTACAGAGGAAAGATAAGGACATATTGGAGGCTATGCAAGAGGTGAAGTTGACAAAGAAAAAATTTCAGCAAATCAGAGATGATGGTTGGGACTCTTTATTGCAAAAAACACACTCATTTTGTGAAGCAAATAATATTCCGAAGTTGGATATGGAAGAACAATATATAGACCGGCATAAACCAAGGACGAAGACCAACCGCACTAACTATGAGCACTACAAATATGATTGCTTGAACCCTGTTATTGACTTGCAGCTTGGAGAGTTCAATGATCGTTTTACTGAGATAAACTCAACTCTTCTTACCCAAATGGCTGCATTTAGTCCCAAGGATTCCTTTGGTGCTTTCAAAGTTGAGACCTTAGTGGATTTGGCTAAGTCCTATCCGGATGATTTCAGTTCCATCCAACTGAAGGATCTTGCCCACGAGCTTACACTTTACATTGATAATGTGCGAGCAGATGAAAGATTTGCGAATCTGAAAACTATCTCTGAACTTGCTAAGCTGATGGTTAGTACAAAAAAGCACATGGCCTTTCCTTTGGTATATGAACTCCTGAAGCTAGTGTTAGTTCTGCCCGTGGCCACTGCATCTGTTGAGAGGTGTTTTTCAGCAATGAAGATAGTGAAGACAGTGCTACGTAATCGCATTGGTGATGATTTCATGAATCACTGCGTCATTTGCTTCTTGGAGCAAAGACTTCTATATTCGACTCCACGTAAGGATGTGATAGATCAATTTCTCATGATGAAAGACCGTAAAGGCCAAAAAAAATAGAGGTAATTACCTTTGTAATCTGAGTTTATTTTCATATGATATGACAATTATTGTTTCTTATTTATGTGAGTTTGCTAAATATAATACATTATAGAGGTGTGAAATAGTACCAGCTGCTCCTGTAGCGTGCTATCTATATATGTATATAGTATATATTTATATGGTACGTTTTGTGGACGCACATTTTTCCTGCTTATTCGTGTTGACCCCGGCGACCTTTTTTCCTGGCTTCGCCCCTGGGCTGGGTCGCTGGCGAGGCGTGGGTGTCGCAGCACCAGGCCATCAGGAAGAGGTTCGAGGCTGAGGGCTTCGCCGGGCCGGCCGAGGTGGTGTTCTGGAACGTGGGAACGTCCAAGGCGTCCATGCCGATGGTGGCGGCACAGGTGGGGGTGGCTCTGGTGAGCGGCTACTCGAAGAACCTGGTGCGGCTGTTCCTGGAGGCGGACGGCGTGCTCACTCCCTCAGCCATCATGGCCGACGCCATCTCCGGTCCCGAGTACGACGGCCTCCAGGTGCTCGACTGAGACCCCGAGCTCGCACGACCGGTTACCTTCTTGCCATGATCATCATCGTTTTTTTCGTTCGCTCCATTAGTTTCCTAGCTAGCCACTCCGGTAGTAAATCTGAAGCTGAATGAACTCTGTAGGTGATGTTCTGTATGTGATAATTCTGGTGCTTGATGGATCATGGATGTGTTTTCATGTTTGCTAATGAATCGCTTATGAGTACTTGAATTGTGATGGTTACTGAGACTGAGTTGCTTGGCATTTGTTCTTCAGTTAACAGTGCACGACCGATTTTTCTGAATCCAACCAGAGTGCATTGCATTACACCATGTCTGGACTTTGAACACTGAAACTGTTAATTTGCATGTCTATTCTTCAGCTTGGATGCAACAGTGAGATCCAATTTTCATGCTTCTCTGAGTCAATTTTGCGTGCAAAATCAGTATCTATTTTGCATTACAAAACAAAAAGATCTGTAAACTATGTTTTATTCATTTATGTGAACAAGGCATGAATGATACACGATGAAAATGAATGCATATATTTGTTGCTCAAACCATGTTGAACCTGAAGCTGAATTTCAGCATGCGTGGATCAAATTACGGCGAATTTCAACATTTTTTATCACAACGTCCCAGATGGGGCTTACTAAGTGATAGAATATAAGAGCTGTTTTTATTTAATTTCAACGAATATTTTTTTACGATCCGCAAAAGATAAAAGAATTGTGAAATATTCCGCCTATTGTTTAAACAAAAGAAAAAGGCAAAAAAAGGAAGTACTGTTTAAGCAATGTTTTAATTCCTTAAACAAATGATGATGTAGTCATTTCTTTACAATACTCTAAATGTTTCACATCTCTCTTAATACTGGAGTCACTTATCTAAAAACCATAAGTAATGTTCCAATTTATAATAACGAAGTCATTTGTCAAAAACAAAATGTCACAAATAGTTGGAATATTATTTCAGCAAAAATAAAAAGATAAAAGAAATGTGAAGTACAACAATAACTTCAAATCTATCCGTCAGAAAAATATGACAAATATATATCGACATGAACACAAAAAATAAACGGAATTTGAATTCTTCACACCACGGTATTTACAAATATGAAAAAAAATCAACATGAAGACAAAAATAAACGCTGACTATCTATGCCATACGAACTTTAAATTTGAGTATTCTAAAATTTTGAATGCCTTTCAAATTTGATCATTAAATAACCTTGAAAAGAATTCAAAACTTTAAAACTTCTCAATTGATTTTTTTTTAAAACTTAGCAATTCTTTAAACGTAAACTTTCTTTGCATTCCAACAATTTTCAACTTTCCACAATTTAAAAATGTCGGCAATTTCAAATTTAAGTTTTGCCACACGGGCGCGGCATGTGCCGCGCTAAGTTGCCTAGTACATAATAAAAGCACACAAGAATTTGGATAAATCTTCCAACCTCGTTCACACATGACAATACACAAACGTCATATAACAGCTTAAATTGTTTAGCTTGGTTGCAAGTTCACAAACAACAATTACTCGCAAGCTCTACTAAGTTCATATTACTGACATAAATGAAAACACGCAATGACAAACAAGGACATCAGTCGCTCTTCAGTCTTTACGGTTCAATTCTTCATCCTCCTACAAGATGCCAGCAATGAAAGAACTAGTAAGGAACACAAAATTTGAATTTTAAATGAGTTTACAGCGATGTCACATATTCAACAATATCACACACGGGCAATGCCTCAACAAGACAATCAGAGATAGAGAACAGGGGAAGACTGAAATTTCAAAGGCAGGCTGATGGCGAAAAATATATTCTCGCAATATAGTACAGTGGACCCTGATGTTCTATTCCAGTTACAGACCAACTAGGGCCCAACTAGGGCCCTTGATGGCACAGTGGTTCACGTTCCAAAATAACAGCAGCAACGCTACTTTTCTCAGCAGGGTCAACGAGTACAAGGAGTCAATGCCTCCACAAGAGCATCAGAGATAGAGAACAGGAGAAGACTGACATTTCAACGGCAGGCTGATGGCAAAAAAAATAAAAAAAAATAGTCGCAATATAGTAGAGTGTACCGTGATGTTCTATTCCAGTTACAGACTAGCTAGGGCTCTTGATTGCACAGTGGTTCAGCTTCCAAAATCACAGCAGCAACACTACTTTTCTCAGCAGGGTCAACTAGTACAAGGAGTCAACTAAACAGAAACATGCAACGGCACCACTAATCTAGTACATGACAGATGGCACAACTAAACAGAGCAAAGAAAAACAAATAGCAGGCCAGTGTTAAACACCAACCAGATTTAGTGACCCCACAACAATCATCCTTACAAACACCAGCGAACCGCACAAAAACTTTACAAACACACAACTACTAACAGATTGAACGAGATTTGGACTCGAACCTGGATTTAGGGATTTAAGGCTAAAAGCTTAGCACGTCTGTTGCGGATATTTGCCATAAATTCCACATCATCAAGGTACTTCAGAAGATAAACACACAAGAAAAGATTAGTCAGCTGGACAAAATCAAGTTGCCGCAAAATGGTTCTTTACCACACAATTTAAAGCATTACATCATAGGACTCTATTATTCTTCCCTCCTCTTCTTTTCTCAGATCTTCTTCTTCTTTGCTGTCTTCCTGCAGCCGAGGAAAAACACATAATTAACATTGACACAGCAAAATATGCAAATGCAAAAGATTGACCACAGGCAAGTAACACTGAAGTATATATATAAATACATATATCACCATACCATGATTTGGGGGTCGCAACACTGCTTATCGTTACAGGGACCAAAACCAACGGGGAAATCAGTGTTCACGTGTCCACCATCAAAATGAGAATTGGGGTGCTTCATATCAGTACTTCCATTGTTCATACAACCGTAGCAGCTAACTTCTGTTAAAAAGACATGAGTGACATTTGTTAAGTGTAAGATAACTAGCCTGGCTCAGATACACGAGAATAGCTGAATAAGTGGCAAACAAATGCATGATTGCAGCACATACAGCTGGCTGTGCATGAACCAGTTTGATTGCGATATTACAAACACAAAGCTATGTATGGTATAAGATGGCACAATGGGCAAAGAAACAGGTCAACAGTAACAGCTCCACGACAAATTATACACGCATTCGCAATTACATTAACAGCTAATTTCAAACAGTATTCCGAAACTGCTTAGTTAAATAAGAGTGTATAGTACCCCTGCCATCAGGGTTACTTCTGGTGCGTCGTTCTGATCTATATCTAACAGCTCATTTCAAACAGTACTCCAAAAATGCTTAATTTAAGATATGAGTGTACACTACCCTTGTTGTCGTCAGGCTGCTCAATCCGGCAGAAACTGCTGAGAAAATATCCTTGCTTATCTTCCCGATCAAGAGTGACTTCAGCGAAGAATAGACTGGGAGTGCTCACATCATCATCAGCTCCTTTAGTTGTCATGGTGATATTGAGATGATAGTACCATGCATGGGCATGTTCGCAGATTGATTGCCAATGAACAATATCTTTGAGTTCATACTTGAAATTCTAGAACAAGCATGGATTGGATCAGTAACGTTGCATGCACAAACAGTAACAGTAAGATGCAACGCAATCCTGGTAGTGGGACATAGTGAGGGCGAGGGGGGTAGAGAGAGAATGAACCTCATCGTCGTCCTTCTTCTTGTCCAGTACAGATTTAACCAGTCTGTTCACATTATCAGTTTCCCTCTCAGCTCTTTCCAAGCTTGTGGAGAGCACCCTGGAACCATCTGAAAACTCAAGCAATCCACGTACAATACCCTCCTTGTTTCTTTCCTTGGTCCTAATTTTGGAGCAGAGCATATGATTAATAGATGTCACTTTCTTCAGAGAAGGTAAGAGATTCTTTTTTTTGATTAAAAGAGAAAAAGAAAGGTGGAGATCGGAACGTTACGTGTCAGTGCTCTTGCCACGAGCATAGGTACGGAAAGCTCTCTTAATTGCATCAAGGTTCTCAAACGGCCCACCGAAATTTGGATATGAGTGATAAGCTCCTGAACGATCCACTCTGACGTAGACTGGTGTAGGCAAACGGATATCCCTCCAGGCAATAACAGGTTCGGTGTCCTCAGAAGGCTTCAGAACCCTGAAGTGGGAAGGCTCGGTCAATGAGTAGAAGAACGATTGTATGTTATGTTAGAAGGATTTTCAACTAGATGGAGAAACATGAACGGAATGAGCAAAAGCTTTTATGCCATACTCTTTGGGCTCTAAGAGTCCGTCGGAAGCAGCAGGCAGGTCAGAAGATGGCTTCTCCTCAGCAGAAGAACCCCTGAGCCAGAAAAGGCAAGCTAGATGAGTACATAAGAACAATATCTCACGACACTGAACATGGTGACACGGCGGAGTTGAACGTTGCAATCCAAGGGGCTGGAAAACATGGCGCGATGTGACATGCAACCTTGCCGCGAGGAATCGGACTGATACGAATCACCGTCCACAGACAAAACAATTTGATTTCGACTAATCACAAACAGGAAGTGATTCGGGACCGAGAGCGAGATCTTACGAGGAAGGTGGCGTGGGCGGTGTGAGGTGTCCCGTCCTCCTCTTTCTGGATCGGAGCCTTGCCGGCGGGGATTGCATGGGGAGGGGCCCTTCGCTGAGCTTGTCATCGGTGGGCATTATTTCGCCGGCGGGGAGGAAGACGGAGGTTAGGGTTCGGGCAATTGGGGCTTTCTCGCGGGGTGGGTGGGCTAATCCGGTGGGCAAGAATCGGCCCTGTAGGCGCGCACGGCCGCCGGCTCGTCGCGGTCGCACGGCATCTCGCCGGTGGACTGCCGAGGTGGGTTTCGACTGGCGTCGCGGCGGCCGGACCTTGTCTCGGTAGGCGCTAACGGAAGACGGGTTTTGGTAATTTACGCTTTCTCGTTCTCAAGGCGTGATTTGCTAATACCACGTTTTCCTTCAGGTCCAACAAAAACAACTCAATGAAGACGATGCAAATTCTGCGAACTAAGAACATGATGCAAAAGAGGGTAAATTCAAATCACTCGTCGTAAAGGAAAAAAACACTCACTGGCCTCTCTAGGTCATTTTTATTCTCATTTGCATGTTTTTTATTTAGTCCACATAACTGACACGCTCGGAAGGTCATTTCTTTGCTTCAGAGGATTGTGTGACCGAATTTCTTTTCCCACAAAAGGCTACAGAAACAGGACGTATATCCAGAATTATATAACTGATCTGTGTGGTCGAACTACTGTCACCGATGCCCGATGGGTGTTTTCTCCAGTGAGAATTAGCGCCCTCCTTTCCGGTGTCTCATATTCCCTAATGCATTTTACTTACACGTCCTCCTGCTCTTATCGTCTGTTCTCTCAAGGCAACTACCTCATATATATATATATATATATATATATATATGTCTTTCTCGTCCACGGACTGGTAGATCGTCGAGCCTGCCACTACTTGTGTGAAGATGTTGCGTTACATATTGACGCCCATATGCACTCTGTGAGATCGGTTGGTGAGTTGCACTCTTTCTTTTGCATTGATTTGATGTCATTTCTTGGTAAAGTACTCTGGATGTGTACCCTATGTGAAAATGATTTTCATTGCTTCATGAATTGTTTTGTACCATCTTGTATACCGTTGAGTGGACCATTTTGTGAAAATTTAATGGCTTCGTGAAAGTTTAATCTTTGCTTCGGACGATGATGTGCTTAATTGAAATTATTAATCTTTGAGTACAACAGACCAGGACATAATTCGAGAACTATGTAACCATGTGGACCGATATCAAAAGGAAAATGGTAAATTAATTTAACAGATTAAGTATTGTTATGACATACATAATTTGTGTAATTCAACCTACCGAAGGGGCAAAAAAGTGGCGAAAATACGAAGCATAATTGGACCCAAACAGTTAGTTATAACTCTTCTAAAGAGATTACAAATGGAGACTTGCATGAAGTAATAGAGGAGCTAATTTCATTATGCTCATAGAAAAATCACATTTGATCATCATGCCAGAATTCAGTCTTATTTAATAGTGTTTTACTATGAACACATTGCCAACTAGGGAGAAATAAACCCAGGAGAAAGACTCCAGCCGATTTGGGGGTTTGTAAAATTCAAATTTGTTTTGTCAGCAATGCCAATAGGAAAAACAACATGCCCCTAACAAAGTACATCAATCTGAACTTTACACACACCCAACGACGGTCTAATTCATATGTTCATATAATACCACACATTCCAGCTATCGTATTTAATCAGAGAAAAAATTCTGCCAATCGAGTATTACGCAATCAAAATTGAAATATCCGATGAGCATATCAAATTTAAGTGTGATTAAAGTCTATTATGTATCATTAACAAAGCAACGTTATTACTTATTAATCCTTATCGAGAAACTGAGACTCTTAGAAGCAAGTTACAATAATGGTAATTTGTTAATAATAAAATTTGATATTTTTTCTAAAATGTGGAAATTGTCGTATCAAGTACCGAACTTATTGTTTCTAAGTCGAACCGCGAGGTTGTGTTTCAAAATACTAGTACTACGGTGCTGGTTAGTTCTCTAATCATCGCTAGTATACCCCTCTAGGCCGCTCATCCACGAAATCCTTCGTATGGCGACTTTAACATAGGGGCAGAAACTTCCGATGCGGGCAATATCAGTGCTATGAGATCTTAGGACACTCACTATTATATTGAGTTAGTGTGTTTCCCATTGAACGCCAGCGCCATAATTTGTTGTCTGAACACTTGCGCGTGTTCTTGACGGCCCTATTCTTCACTGCTCAGCGGCATCCCTTTTCCCAGTGTCTCATATCCCCTAATGCTGCGATTTCAATTCACATCCTCCTCCTCTTCCCTAGTTGTTTCTTTGGGCTACTATTTCCGTATTCTTTCTCATCCGCGAGCTTCTTTGTTGTGCACTAGTAGAAAATGGGCCTATGGTCCCGGTTCGGTTGGGCCATCAGTCCCGGTTGCCCAACCGGGACTAGCCAATCGGGACTAATGCTAGTCCCGGTTGGGCCATGAACCGGGACCAATGTGTGGCCACGTGGCCAGTTCTGGCTGGGCGTGGGGAGAGACTCATTGGTCCCGGTTCTTGTTACGAACCGGGACCAATGAGTGCTTTTTTTTTTTGGTATTTAGGGTTTAGGGTCTCCCTCTCGCCGCCGGTGCCCCCTCTCCTCTCGCCGGTGCCCCCTCTCCTTCTCGCCGATGCCTCCTCTCCCTCTCGCCGGTGCCCCCTCTCCCTCTCGCCGGTGCCTCCGTCGTCTCCCCCTTCTTCGCATCGCCGACGTGCTCTCCATCGTTTCCGTACGCATATTATACGCTCTACTATATACACAGTACATGTTGATGCATATATAATTAATATTCGATCTCTTGCGAGAATACAACTATTTAATTACATGGAGATAGATCAAGCCATCAAGGCATATGTAGTTCATCGTCCGAAGCATAATGTTCTCCCCTTTCATCGATGACCTCCCTAAGCAGAAATCCCGCCAATTCCTCTTGAATTGCTCCTACGCGCAATTCTGGGTCGATTTTCTCCCGCATTTTGCTGAAAGCAGTTGTTCTCCGCTCAGTGGTCAACTCGCGAATGAACTCGCAAACGTAGAATCCACATAAATTACTCCCCGGTGGCTGCTGCGGACTTTCCACCGTTTTATAAGTTAGCTCATCTTTGAATGGACCTTCTACCTTCTGTTTGAAAATTGTCCAACACCTGTTTTGGCAAAGAAAATGAACAAAGGAGTTATTAATTACTTGACATCTGAACAGACGTTTCAACCGTGGTATTATAGGAGCATACCACATCACCTTAGCAGGAACCCTCTTCCGGGGGGGCTCGTCATCGCCCTCAACATCACCAGGGTCATCTTGTCTTATCTTGTACCGCAGTGCATTGCATACCGGGCATTTATCCATGTTCTCGTACTCACCGCGGTACAGGATGCAGTCATTAATGCATGCATGTATCTTCTGCACATCTAATCCTAGAGGGCAGATAGTCTTGTTTGCTTCGTATGTAGTCTCGGGCAATTCGTTATCCTTTGGAAGCTTCGGCTTCATTATTTCAGTAACTTCTCAAATCCCTTGTCAGAACAACCAGTCTCTGCCTTCCATTTCAGCAGTTCCAGTGTGGTACCGAGCTTTGTGCTGCCATCTTCGCAGTTTGGGTACAGCAACTTTTGTGATCCTCAAGCATGGCCTCCAACTTTAGCTTCTCCTTTTCTGTATCGCATTCTCGCTTTGCATCAGAAATGACCCCACCAAGACCATCAGCGGGCTCATCTGATGCCCGATGTTCACCTCTTTCTTCTTCAACGTCTTCCATAACAGTATCACCGCATTCCTCAGGGAACATAGGATAGTTGTCATCATCCTCCTCTTCTTCATTGTCTTCCATCGTAACCCCTCTTTCTCCGTGCTTGGTCCAACAATTATAGCTGGGCATGAAACCTTTCCGAATCACGTGGTCTTGAATGGTTCTCGGGTCAGGGTACTCCCTGACGTTCCGACACTTCTCACATGGACAAGGCATAAAATTATTCACTTTGTTTGCCTCAGCCACATCGAGAAATTTATGCAGGCCTGCAATAAACTCGGAACTGCGTCGTTCGCCGTACATCCATCGCATCCGTGCATCCATCTGCATCATATATAATTAAGTTTATCAAATACCATTACAATAACATCTTGAATAGTGAAATGACCACCGTACATCGACACGTGCAATATTTCTGTATCAATTACATACGAAAAGGATAAAGTTGCTAACCTCGGTGCGGGTCAGGCATTTCATCGAACACATCTTGTGCGTGGCAAAGAGAAAAAAAACTAGCATCCCCACTTCCCACCAATCCAGGAAAAAAAAACAGAGGAGAGAGGGGGGGTGGGGGCAACAATATATAGGCAGGGGAGGGGTATTGGTCCCGGTTCTTGGCACGAACCGGGACCAAAGCTCCGCGGCATGCCACGTGGTCCGGCTCTGGAGCTTTGGTCCCGATTCTTGGAATGAACCGGGACCAATGCCCCCAACCGAACCGGGACCAATGCCCCACGGGGCCCTGGCAGCTCGAACCGGGACCAGTGCCAGGCACTGGTCCCGGTTTTTGCCTGAACCGGGGCTAATGGCAAACAGTACTCCGGACGAAAAGTCATTTTTCTACTAGTGGTGGTAGATCACCGGGCTTGTCATTACTTGTGTGAATATGTAGCAGTATCAACGAAAAAAATAGCACGCTATTTCCCGATTAATAGCACGATATAACGTATTTGGAGAGGCTACGCTATATTTAGCCTAAAGTTGACGCTACGGCGCTATTTTCGTCTTGTACGCTCGAAACCACACTAAACGTGGTAACGTTATATCTACGCTAACAAAAAGTCTGGAAATAACGTTAGGTGATGATGATAGCGGGCAATCTGGTGGTTCTTCTAGTTATTCTGAAGATGATGTCAATGATTCTGATTAAAGTTTAAAATATTTATCTTTTAGTTTATTACTTTTTCATGGTTTTAAGCCTCATATTTGTATTCGTGCCATGGATTTGGCCTTGATATTTGAATATGGTTACCTGGTTATGCATGTATTGTTTCTGGAAAAAAAATTAGTGCTGAAATCCTTTATATTTGGATTATTTCTTACAACTTTTTCATCACGCTATTTTATATGTAACTTCGCTATATCACGCTATATCTTGTATAGCTTCTGGAGGAGGGCCACGCTATTTATGATAGCACGCTATTTTTTTCCTTGAGCAGTATACATGGTGCGAGGTTGGTTGGTGGGTTTGTACTCTTTCTTTTGCATCGATTTGATGGTATTGCTTGGTAAAGTATGATGGTATTGATTTGACCGTGAATTCAATGGTCACTCATTCAAATAGCTTTCATCTCTTTTAGAAAAGTACTACAGACGATGCAAAACAAAACAAAAATCACAAGAGCCACATGCCGAATACACTGATAATGATAAGTGTTCTCATCAGATCTTGTAGTACTGACCAGCCTTGCAGGGAGCCAAGAACTGGTCTTCATATGGACCGAAATAATCCCCACGATGGTTACCAAAATCATCACACAGAGGTAAATTGCCGCTGGGCTCATCACGGTCACGACTCGCGAGGCATCTCTCTTGAGGTCTTGTTTGTTACTAGGGTATTTTAGGGGGTTAATGGGGAGAATACTCTAGTGGATTGGGTGAAATTCCAAACTTCACGTAATCCCCATTGAGGATTCAATCCACTAGGTAGGGGTAGTGTATTGAATCCCCTAGGGGATTGAGAAAAAAAATGATCTAGAGTTTGGGGATTTGTGGGGAAAGGTGGTATTAAACCCGTCAAATACACTAGAAACAAACAATGTTTTCACATATGTGGGGATTTCGGGATTGATCGGGATAATCCCCACCAATCACCAGAAAAACTCTAGAAACAAACAGGCCTGACGATTTTCGAGGGGGGGGGGGGGGGGGGGGGGGTTCTCATTGCTTTTGAAGATCTAGGCCTCACCTTGCTCGGGTAACTTCGACGGATCTGATGTTGGGTAAACTGGTTGCGCTTAGGTACTGAGGGGGCAAGATCATCCGGTGCCTATAAAAAAACAAACGGTGCCTAGTACAATACAAAACGGAGCCGCGCTGAACCTCTCCGTCCTCGCGGCACGACGTCGCCTGTGCAGGCCTCGTACCTCCTTGCCGCACGTCACAGCCGGAGCCCGGGCCAGACCGCGAGCCGGCAGCAGAGCGCCCTCCCTCGGCGGCTTTGCCTTGGACTGTAGCAGCGACGCCTACTGCCTCGATATGTATCGGTACCTTGAGGCATGGCGGGCCCAGGCCTCCTGCTCGAGATGCAGACATATGTGCATTAGAAAGCAATGAGAAAAAATCCAAGGCCAAAAAAGAAGAATGAAGACGGTCAAGAGACCTACCATTATGAAGTTAATAAGATAAGGGGATGGTGGTAGTTATTGTTGTATCTACTCTTGTCGCAAAGTTAAGGGTGTTAAACGTCCTTCTCTTTACAGACTAAACTTCTCTCGTCTATCAAGTCGCGCTACAACTAACCATATTTACTCACGAAAAATATTTAGCTAATAAGATTTAGGTAGTTTTTTCGAAAAGGATATTGAGATCTCCGCACACTGCATCAAAAAGATGCATATAGGTTTCTCTATTAATTCGTTCAATATAAGTCTAACAAAATCGTGCATCAAACAAGCTAAACTAAAGGCACCATGCCAAACCCACAAACTCGACAATGGGGAGAACATGCAAAAAACGAACTTTTCTTTGGACACGCAACAACGCCCCACCAGCTAGATCCAGGATATTACCGAGCCGCCCTATGACTACCAGGAGCACACATCCAATCCAGCAGACACTCAGCGTGTACCGCTTGCACACGCTTCAAAAGCCACTAGCACCCCAAACCATTTTTACGGCAGAGATCTGTCTGGCCCTTGCTAGGCCAACCATCTATGCCGCTATGGTGGTAAACAGAGCAAATTCAGGTAGTATTAGCTGCCTCAACCCACCTGATGGGCTTGAATCTAATCGTTGGGTTGAACATAATCAAAGCTCAAAACATGTAACATGCCGAGGTCCTATAATACTTGTATTGGTCAAAAGGTAAAAAGGTGTACCCATTGTATGCTTATTTTATTTTTAAGAGTAGGAGAACGAGCTGTATTTGCCAGTAATTCTTATTTACTTGCAAATATTTCACTCCCATGCGTTGGGTAGATCTTTAGTCTTGTTAGTAGTACTTTGTGCACATCTCTCTGACAAAGATACTAGAAAACTGCGACTTTGGCCGCGAAGTAGATAGTTCTGGTGCATGCGTATATTAGTTTTATGCTGATAGCTCTGATGACACTCACAAATATGTTGAATCCTTGTGTTTCACAACATTTGTATGACCTCTTGTCCCTAGGCTGCTCATAGCTGTGTTGAATGACGGTGTCACTACGGGAATGGCCAACAGTGCCGACGGCCAGAACCTGTGCCGACGGCTATTTATCGGGGCCGTCGGCACAGGGTCGTACCAGGGCCAGCCGTCGACAAGTCCGTCGGCACAGAAACGGCCGTCGGCACAGACGTTCTATCCCGACGGCCACCGTCGGCACAGAAACCGCCGTCGGCACAGCTTATGAGGTGACGTCGACGGCACTCTGTGCCGACGGCAAAGCCGTCGGCACAGTGCTCTACCATTTTTATTCATTTTTACCCTATTCTTCATTTTTATGTATCTATTTATTACTCTCAATTAAATTTAATATGTTTTTATTCATTTCTATATGTATATAGCTACGCCAAATAGCGGTCTCCACCCACATAAAATAACGTCGCGACTCTCTAGTGAGTTCCTGCACTTAGAGGTGAAAACTCCCCTTTCGGGCGAACCAGATGGAATCTTGTGTCGATTTGGGGTATACTTTGGTTTCTCATGTTCCTATGGCCTGACCTAACACAAGCAAGCAAAAAAGTCCACTGGGCTACCCCTTTCGACGCACGTCTATGGGGTAGACGGAAACGTTAGGGTTTTTCCAGCGGATTCAGGGTTTCGCCGAAGCGGGGCCCCGGAGCGTCGGAACCCCACCCAAACCTAGGTTGTGCCATACCATATGTGTACAAGTGTGTTGTGTGTTTCAAATGTCCAAGAATCTACTCCTAGGTGTGACCGACATCACCGGCTTCACTTTCTCTCTAGTGAGTTCCTGCACTTAGAGGTGAAAACTCCCCTTTCGGGCGAACCGGATGGAATCATGTGTCGATTTGGGGTATACTTTGGTTTCTCATGTTCCTATGGCCTGACCTAACCCAACCAAGCAAAAAAGTCCACTGGGCTACCCCCTTTCGACGCACGTCTATGGGGGTAGACGGAAACGTTAGGGTTTTTCCAGCGGATTCAGGGTTTCGCCGAAGCGGGGCCCCGGAGCGGCGGAACCCCACCCAAACCTAGGTTGTGCCATACCATATGTGTACAAGTGTGTTGTGTGTTTCAAATGTACAAGAATCTACTCCTAGGTGTGACCGACATCACCGGCTTCACCGACTCTCTAGTGAGTTCCTGCACTTAGAGGTGAAAACTCCCCTTTCGGGCGAACCGGATGGAATCTTGTGTCGATTTGGGGTAGACTTTGGTTTCTCATGTTCCTATGGCCTGACCTAACCCAACCAAGCAAAAAAGTCCACTGGGCTACCCCCTTTCGACGCACGTCTATGGGGGTAGACGGAAACGTTAGGGTTTTTCCAGCGGATTCAGGGTTTCGCCGAAGCGGGGCCCCGGAGCGTCGGAACCCCACCCAAACCTAGGTTGTGCCATACCATATGTGTACAAGTGTGTTATGTGTTTCAAATGTCCAAGAATCTACTCCTAGGTGTGACCGACATCACCGGCTTCACCGACTCTCTAGTGAGTTCCTGCACTTAGAGGTGAAAACTCCCCTTTCGGGCGAACCGGATGGAATCTTGTGTCGATTTGGGGTAGACTTTGGTTTCTCATGTTCCTATGGCCTGACCTAACACAAGCAAGCAAAAAAGTCCACTGGGCTACCCCTTTCGACGCACGTCTATGGGGTAGACGGAAACGTTAGGGTTTTTCCAGCGGATTCAGGGTTTCGCCGAAGCGGGGCCCCGGAGCGTCGGAACCCCACCCAAACCTAGGTTGTGCCATACCATATGTGGACAAGTGTGTTGTGTGTTTCAAATGTCCAAGAATCTACTCCTAGGTGTGACCGACATCACCGGCTTCACCGACTCTCTAGTGAGTTCCTGCACTTAGAGGTGAAAACTCCCCTTTCGGGCGAACCGGATGGAATCTTGTGTCGATTTGGGGTAGACTTTGGTTTCTCATGTTCCTATGGCCTGACCTAACACAAGCAAGCAAAAAAGTCCACTGGGCTACCCCCTTTCGCCCCACGTCTATGGGGGTAGACGGAAACGTTAGGGTTTTTCCAGCGGATTCAGGGTTTCGCCGAAGCGGGGCCCCGGAGCGTCGGAACCCCACCCAAACCTAGGTTGTGCCATACCATATGTGTACAAGTGTGTTGTGTGTTTCAAATGTCCAAGAATCTACTCCTAGGTGTGACCGACATCACCGGCTTCACCGACTCTCTAGTGAGTTCCTGCACTTAGAGGTGAAAACTCCCCTTTCGGGCGAACCGGATGGAATCTTGTGTCGATTTGGGGTAGACTTTGGTTTCTCATGTTCCTATGGCCTGACCTAACACAAGCAAGCAAAAAAGTCCACTGGGCTACCCCTTTCGACGCACGTCTATGGGGTAGACGGAAACGTTAGGGTTTTTCCAGCGGATTCAGGGTTTCGCCGAAGCGGGCCCCGGAGCGTCGGAACCCCACCCAAACCTAGGTTGTGCCATACCATATGTGTACAAGTGTGTTGTGTGTTTCAAATGTCCAAGAATCTACTCCTAGGTGTGACCGACATCACCGGCTTCACCGACTCTCTAGTGAGTTCCTGCACTTAGAGGTGAAAACTCCCCTTTCGGGCGAACCGGATGGAATCTTGTGTCGATTTGGGGTAGACTTTGGTTTCTCATGTTCCTATGGCCTGACCTAACACAAGCAAGCAAAAAAGTCCACTGGGCTACCCCCTTTCGACGCACGTCTATGGGGGTAGACGGAAACGTTAGGGTTTTTCCAGCGGATTCAGGGTTTCGCCGAAGCGGGGCCCCGGAGCGTCGGAACCCCACCCAAACCTAGGTTGTGCCATACCATATGTGGACAAGTGTGTTGTGTGTTTCAAATGTCCAAGAATCTACTCCTAGGTGTGACCGACATCGCCGGCTTCACCGACTCTCTAGTGAGTTCCTGCACTTAGAGGTGAAAACTCCCCTTTCGGGCGAACCGGATGGAATCTTGTGTCGATTTGGGGTAGACTTTGGTTTCTCATGTTCCTATGGCCTGACCTAACCCAACCAAGCAAAAAAGTCCACTGGGCTACCCCCTTTCGACGCACGTCTATGGGGGTAGACGGAACCGTTAGGGTTTTTCCAGCGGATTCAGGGTTTCGCCGAAGCGGGGCCCGGAGCGTCGGAACCCCACCCAAACCTAGGTTGTGCCATACCATATGTGGACAAGTGTGTTGTGTGTTTCAAATGTCCAAGAATCTACTCCTAGGTGTGACCGACATCACCGGCTTCACCGACTCTCTAGTGAGTTCCTGCACTTAGAGGTGAAAACTCCCCTTTCGGGCGAACCGGATGGAATCTTGTGTCGATTTGGGGTAGACTTTGGTTTCTCATGTTCCTATGGCCTGACCTAACCCAACCAAGCAAAAAAGTCCACTGGGCTACCCCCTTTCGACGCACGTCTATGGGGGTAGACGGAAACGTTAGGGTTTTTCCAGCGGATTCAGGGTTTCGCCGAAGCGGGGCCCCGGAGCGTCGGAACCCCACCCAAACCTAGGTTGTGCCATACCATATGTGGACAAGTGTGTTGTGTGTTTCAAATGTCCAAGAATCTACTCCTAGGTGTGACCGACATCACCGGCTTCACCGACTCTCTAGTGAGTTCCTGCACTTAGAGGTGAAAACTCCCCTTTCGGGCGAACCGGATGGAATCTTGTGTCGATTTGGGGTAGACTTTGGTTTCTCATGTTCCTATGGCCTGACCTAACCCAACCAAGCAAAAAAGTCCACTGGGCTACCCCCTTTCGACGCACGTCTATGGGGGTAGACGGAAACGTTAGGGTTTTTCCAGCGGATTCAGGGTTTCGCCGAAGCGGGGCCCCGGAGCGTCGGAACCCCACCCAAACCTAGGTTGTGCCATACCATATGTGGACAAGTGTGTTGTGTGTTTCAAATGTCCAAGAATCTACTCCTAGGTGTGACCGACATCACCGGCTTCACCGACTCTCTAGTGAGTTCCTGCACTTAGAGGTGAAAACTCCCCTTTCGGGCGAACCGGATGGAATCTTGTGTCGATTTGGGGTAGACTTTGGTTTCTCATGTTCCTATGGCCTGACCTAACCCAACCAAGCAAAAAAGTCCACTGGGCTACCCCCTTTCGACGCACGTCTATGGGGGTAGACGGAAACGTTAGGGTTTTTCCAGCGGATTCAGGGTTTCGCCGAAGCGGGGCCCCGGAGCGTCGGAACCCCACCCAAACCTAGGTTGTGCCATACCATATGTGGACAAGTGTGTTGTGTGTTTCAAATGTCCAAGAATCTACTCCTAGGTGTGACCGACATCACCGGCTTCACCGACTCTCTAGTGAGTTCCTGCACTTAGAGGTGAAAACTCCCCTTTCGGGCGAACCGGATGGAATCTTGTGTCGATTTGGGGTAGACTTTGGTTTCTCATGTTCCTATGGCCTGACCTAACCCAACCAAGCAAAAAAGTCCACTGGGCTACCCCTTTCGACGCACGTCTATGGGGGTAGACGGAAACGTTAGGGTTTTTCCAGCGGATTCAGGGTTTCGCCGAAGCGGGGCCCCGGAGCGTCGGAACCCCACCCAAACCTAGGTTGTGCCATACCATATGTGGACAAGTGTGTTGTGTGTTTCAAATGTCCAAGAATCTACTCCTAGGTGTGACCGACATCACCGGCTTCACCGACTCTCTAGTGAGTTCCTGCACTTAGAGGTGAAAACTCCCCTTTCGGGCGAACCGGATGGAATCTTGTGTCGATTTGGGGTAGACTTTGGTTTCTCATGTTCCTATGGCCTGACCTAACCCAACCAAGCAAAAAAGTCCACTGGGCTACCCCGTTTCGACGCACGTCAATGGGGGTAGACGGAAACGTTAGGGTTTTCCAGCGGATTCAGGGTTTCGCCGAAGCGGGGCCCCGGAGCGTCGGAACTCCACCCAAACCTAAGTTGTGCCATACCATATGTCGACAAGTGTGTTGTGTGTTTCAAATGTCCAAGAATCTACTCCTAGGTGTGACCGACATCACCGGCTTCACCGACTCTCTAGTGAGTTCCTGCACTTAGAGGTGAAAACTCCCCTTTCGGGCGAACCGGATGGAATCTTGTGTCGATTTGGGGTAGACTTTGGTTTCTCATGTTCCTATGGCCTGACCTAACCCAACCAAGCAAAAAAGTCCACTGGGCTACCCCCTTTCGACGCACGTCTATGGGGGTAGACGGAAACGTTAGGGTTTTTCCAGCGGATTCAGGGTTTCGCCGAAGCGGGGCCCCGGAGCGTCGGAAGCCCACCCAAACCTAGGTTGTGCCATACCATATGTGGACAAGTGTGTTGTGTGTTTCAAATGTCCAAGAATCTACTCCTAGGTGTGACCGACATCACCGGCTTCACCGACTCTCTAGTGAGTTCCTGCACTTAGAGGTGAAAACTCCCCTTTCGGGCGAACCGGATGGAATCTTGTGTCGATTTGGGGTAGACTTTGGTTTCTCATGTTCCTATGGCCTGACCTAACCCAACCAAGCAAAAAAAGTCCACTGGGCTACCCCTTTCGACGCACGTCTATGGGGGTAGACGGAAACGTTAGGGTTTTTCCAGCGGATTCAGGGTTTCGCCGAAGCGGGGCCCCGGAGCGTCGGAACCCCACCCAAACCTAGGTTGTGCCATACCATATGTGGACAAGTGTGTTGTGTGTTTCAAATGTCCAAGAATCTACTCCTAGGTGTGACCGACATCACCGGCTTCACCGACTCTCTAGTGAGTTCCTGCACTTATAGGTGAAAACTCCCCTTTCGGGCGAACCGGATGGAATCTTGTGTCGATTTGGGGTAGACTTTGGTTTCTCATGTTCCTATGGCCTGACCTAACCCAACCAAGCAAAAAAGTCCACTGGGCTACCCCCTTTCGACGCACGTCTATGGGGGTAGACGGAAACGTTAGGGTTTTTCCAGCGGATTCAGGGTTTCGCCGAAGCGGGGCCCCGGAGCGTCGGAAGCCCACCCAAACCTAGGTTGTGCCATACCATATGTGGACAAGTGTGTTGTGTGTTTCAAATGTCCAAGAATCTACTCCTAGGTGTGACCGACATCACCGGCTTCACCGACTCTCTAGTGAGTTCCTGCACTTATAGGTGAAAACTCCCCTTTCGGGCGAACCGGATGGAATCTTGTGTCGATTTGGGGTAGACTTTGGTTTCTCATGTTCCTATGGCCTGACCTAACCCAACCAAGCAAAAAAGTCCACTGGGCTACCCCCTTTCGACGCACGTCTATGGGGGTAGACGGAAACGTTAGGGTTTTTCCAGCGGATTCAGGGTTTCGCCGAAGCGGGGCCCCGGAGCGTCGGAAGCCCACCCAAACCTAGGTTGTGCCATACCATATGTGGACAAGTGTGTTGTGTGTTTCAAATGTCCAAGAATCTACTCCTAGGTGTGACCGACATCACCGGCTTCACCGACTCTCTAGTGAGTTCCTGCACTTAGAGGTGAAAACTCCCCTTTCGGGCGAACCGGATGGAATCTTGTGTCGATTTGGGGTAGACTTTGGTTTCTCATGTTCCTATGGCCTGACCTAACCCAACCAAGCAAAAAAGTCCACTGGGCTACCCCCTTTCGACGCACGTCTATGGGGGTAGACGGAAACGTTAGGGTTTTTCCAGCGGATTCAGGGTTTCGCACTTCGGACTTCGGACGAAATGGGGGCAATCTTTTAAAACTCTATAAATTTGTAATGAAGTAAATTTATAAAATTTAATATATTAATAAAATTTAATATATTAATAATAAAACTCTATAAATTATAAATTTAGTAAATTTATAAAATTATAATAAAACTCTATAAACTCTCATGTTCCTATGCCTTTTTTTTGAGATTCCATCAGCTTAAAAAAAAAAATATACCTATGCCGACGGCAATGCCGTCGGCATAGGGTTCTAACTAGTTATATGTTAGGGCAGCGCGCGCGGGGGCCTCATCTTCCCCAAAATTGCCCGCGCGCGCTGCCCTGCACCCCACCCCCGCCGTCGCCGCACCCCACCCCGCCGCCGCCGCCGCCGCCCCACCGCACCCCACCCCACCCCCGCCGCCGCCGCCCTACCCGCACCCCTCCCTACCCCCACCCGCACCCCACCCCTGCCGCCGCCGCACCCCCACCCCCACCCCCACCCGCACCCCACCCCCGCCGCCGCCGCCGCCAGGCTCGCCCCACCCCCACCCCCAGCCGCACCCCTCCCTACCCCCACCCGCACCCCAAACCCCACCCCCACCCGCACCCCACCCCACCCCCCCCCACCCACCCGCACCCACCCCCACCCCACCCCACCCCACCCCACCCCACCCCACCCCACCCCCCTACCCGCACCCCACCCCCAACCCACCCCACCCCACCCCACCCGCACCCCACCCCCACCCCCACACCCACCCGCACCCCACCCCCACCCCTCCCCACCCCCACCCGCACCCGACACTCGTTGGTTATGGTGGGTTATTGGTTGTGTATATTGTTGTACCGTTAATTGCGCACATCCTTGTTTCATTTACATGGATCAAATCTGTAATACTATGTATTGTTTAGGTTGTTTAATTAGCTCCATTTCTTGCTTGTGATATCATGCTTTATTGGTTTAATTAGCTAGGGGTGTTATACCTCTCCAACGGGCTGATTCGTTTTAGGTTGTTTAATTAGCATGAACCATTTTAGGTTGCTATTTTAGGTTGCTATTTAGCTAGTTTAGGTTGTTTAATTAGCATGAACTCATAAATATATGTTGATCGTGTCGGTGACGGTCCATCATTTTTGTTGCAGGAGGTCATGTAGGAGACACCTCGACCACTCTGCCGTCCCGAAGCCCGTGTTATTCGAAGCCCGTGCTGAGGAGGGGCCTCCTCGGTGCCCCTGTTTCATCGCCCCGCTTCCGGAGCACGTCCTCGACCTTCTCCGGCCACCGATCACGCTTCGAGGGTATAAATCTTTCGCCTCTCTTGCTGCATAGGTTTATTTTGGTCTAGATCACCAAGTCAGTCGCGTAACCCGAGTCAGATCCCATCCGGAAGGGTTACAAATTTATAAATATGCAGGATTGTCCATCTTTGCATATTTATAACCGTAACACTTCCGGGTTGTCCTGTTGGACAGTCCGAGTACGTGTAGATCGGGTCGTGTTCCATGTTCTACCCCTTCCTGAGACGAATTTCGGCAGCACCTCCCTGTTGTTCTTCGGATGCACACCCTCTCGGCTTGACAAGCTCGAGACGTGTATTCTGAAGAACAGCGGGGAGGTGCTGCCGAAATTCCGTCTCGGGTCGGGGTAGAACATGGAACACGGCTCGATCTACACGTACTCGGGCGGGATAGGCCCTCCTATTAGAAGTGTAGGTGAACCCTTGCATGATGTAAAGATTAAAATTTGACCGTAATTAATCTGGTGACACTAAATCATTTTATTATTACTTGGTGCATATTAAAAGACTGCGTGGTTTTTTGCTCCCAATAAAGCAGAGGATGGCTGATAATGGGTGGATGTACAGTGGCCGTGTCGATAAGATTAAAAGAACAGAGGAGTGGGAGATGAAGACCAATATATTAGTGAAGGAGTTAGGGCGTGGTTCAAAGGCAAAAGGAGTTCGTGGAAGGTGCCCTTGCACTCATTGCAAGAATCGTGACCGTCAAGGAAAGGAAGATATGACTAAACATCTTTGGTTGTATGGGTATACGCCTAACTACGTCACGCATGTCAAATTTGATCAGTACGAACGTCTCAGAGTTGGGGTGATGCGGCAGCGGATCGATGGCAATGAGTACGATGGGTTGAGAAACATGCTAGATGATCACCATGCTGCTTACATGCCGGATTCGCCACCTCCACAGGAGGAACAGGAGGAACCGGAGGCACCGGATGAACCGGAGGAACCAGAGCCAACCGCGAAGGCTTTCTATGAGACGATGGCCTCGGCTACGAAGCCTCTATACGAGGGTGCAAACCAGAGCCAGCTCGATGCCGTAGCTCAACTACTAAGTGACAAGTGTCAGTTCTCCACCACCCGTGCAGGCTTTGAAGCTAATCTGACAACAACTGGTAACATGTTGCCCAAAGGGCATTGTCTGCCAAAATCCATGCACGAGGTGAAGAAACTATTGGGATCGCTCAGCATGGATTATGAAAAGATTCATTGTTGTCCAAAAGGATGCCTGTTGTTCCGGAAACAATATGCGAATGACAAGTACTGTAGCCTTTGTGGGGCCTCTAGGTATGAGGAGAAAACGCTGCCTGATGGTCGGAAGAAGCAGGGAAAAATCCCTGTGAAGGTTCTTCGGTACCTCTCATTCATAAAAAGAATGCAGCGGCTTTTCATGTCCGAGGAGTCTGCCAAACAAATGACTTGGCACAGGAAAGGGAAGAGATACGTCGACGAGTTAGGACGGGAAAGGATGGGACATCCATCTGATGGTGAGGCATGGAAGAACTTCGACTTGAAACACCCCCTTAATTCAGCAGATGCTCGGAATGTCAGAATTGCAATAGCAACAGATGGGTTCAATCCATATGGGATGTCGACTGCGTCGTACAGCTGCTGGCCCGTGTTTGTTATTCCGCTCAATCTCCCTCCTGGGGTACTAATGCAAAGGAAGCACATGTTTCTGTCGCTGATCATTCCAGGGCCCGAATACCCGGGGAAGAATTTGAGTGTCTACATGCAACCGCTTGTGGATGATTTGCACCACTCATGGCACAATGGGACGTGGACATACGACCGAGCATCAAAGAAAAACTTCTTGATGAAAATTTGGTTCCACTATTCCATGCACGACCTACCCGGGTATGCCCTATTCTGCGGATGGTGTACAGCTGGTAAATGGCCATGCCCAGTGTGCAGGAACCAACTTGAGTTCCTTTGGCTAAAGTCAGGTCGCAAGTATGTCGCGTTTGACAAGCATCGACAGTTCCTCGAAGGAAGCCATCCTTATCGAGAAGACAAAAAAAACTTCACGAAGGGCATAGTTGTGCGTGAAGAAAAAGCGATACCGAAGTTCGATGGTGCAAAAGTTGATGCCGAGCTACGTGCTCTCGTGCCTGCTGAGGGATCTATCCGAAAATTTCAGGGGTATGGTGTAACGCACAACTGGACTCATGTGGCAGGCTTAACGCAGCTAGAGTATTACAAGGACCTCGAACTTCCCCATAACATCGATGTGATGCACACCGAAAAGAATGTTGGAGAGATGATCTTTCACACAGTCCTGAACATTACTAAGAAGACAAAGGACAATGTGAAGGCTAGAGTTGATGTTCAGAAGCTCTGTGATAGGGAGAGATTACACATGCGGCCTCCGAACCCTCGTCAAAAAAATTGGTTTAAGCCAAATGCCGACTACTGCCTTGATAATATCCAAAAGAAGGAGGCATTGAAGTGGCTCAAAAACATCGCCGTGATGTTCCCTGATGGTTACTGTTCCAATATAAGTAATGGAGTCAATCTTCTTACATCAAAAGTCACTGGGCTGAAGAGTCACGACTATCACATATGGATTGAGCGGTTGATGCCGGTGATGCTTCGAGGGTATCTCCCCGATAGTATCTGGCGAGTGCTTGCGGAGTTGAGCCATTTCTTCCGCACGCTCTGTGCGAAACAGATATGTCCCCTGATTATTGCGAAGCTGCGTGATCTTGTGCCGGAGTTGCTATGCAAGTTAGAGATGATCTTTCCGCCAGGCTTCTTTGTTCCGATGGCACATCTCGTTGTGCATCTCGCGAACGAGGCACTCTTGGGTGGACCGGTGCAGTTTCGTTGGCAGTTTTGTATTGAGAGAGAGTTTAAGTACATTCGAAACATAACTGGAAACAAAGCTAGGATTGAAGCATGCATAGCTGAGGCAACAATACGTCAGGAGATGGCAGACGCCGTGACAACGTACTTTCCCGATGAAGTTGCCACTATGCATAACCCGGTCACTCGGTACAATGTCGACGAGCCCAAGAATGACCCCAAGCTCCTCCTCTTCCAATGTCCCGGTGGCAAGGCCGGTGCCGGTGAAAATTGTAAATTGACCAAGGAAGAGAAGGATTGCATAATGCTCTATGTGCTTATAAACATGACGGAAGTACTCGATTTCATGAGGTAAATGGTGAACAAATTACTTTGCAACTAGTAACTCAGTTTCGGTCTAATACGTATTTTCTCCTTTTAGGCAATTCCAAGATGAATACTGGTTGGGAACGGTGGATCCCGATCCCGCGGAGCTGGACACTCTTCTGAAAGAGGGTGCTCACGGAGGAAAAAAATTTGTGTCTTGGTTCATGGGAAAAGTAATTTCTAACGTGTCCCTATTACCTTGCAATATGTGACTTGTCCCTCTTATTACACGTAACTAATGCACAAAACAATTTGAACCGTACTTGTAGGGAGCTGATCCCAACGTTGAGATGACAGATGAGCTGAGATGTGTTTCCCAAGGATTTAACCGTACCGTCATGAAGTATGAGAAGTATGATGTGAATGGGTTCCGCTTCCATACAGAGTATCACCAGAATAATCGTCCTGGAGCAAAAACTGTAAATACTGGGGTCTTCACCAAAGGATCCAGAGGAGCCGATGGAGCCAATTACGTAGATTACTACGGAAGGTTACAGAACGTATACGAGCTGACGTTCAATCGTACAAACATAGAACTCAAGCTCGTTGTGTTCAAGTGCCACTGGTTCGACCCATGCACTGGACCACATGGTGGACAGAGAAGTGAGCCTTCCATTGGGTTAGTTGAAGTTAAGCCTTCAACCACCTATACCGGAGCCGATGTCTATATTGTGGCTCACCAAGCCAAGCAAGTTTATTATTTGCCCTACCCATGCCAGAAAGAGAACCTCAAGGGCTGGGAAGTCGTGTTCCGGGTATCCCCACATGGTAAGCTACCCAGGCCCTCCGACGACGATTACAACAACATTGACCCTAAAACATACGAGGGAATTTTCTATCAAGAGCAAGAGGACTTCGGGCACTTTGACTTACAAATAGGTGGTCTCGAGGAACTCGAGAACAATGCACACACTCATGGTGAGTCAGTGGTCGATCTGAAGGACATAGATGTGCTCTCGAAGTTTCATGCGGAAAATGACGACGATGACGAGCCTGGCGATGAGCTTCCGCCCTACTACTCACGTGATAGTGATAGTGATAGTGATAGTGAGAATGAGAACCGACACCCTGATGAGGAGAGTGATGACGATAGGTATTTATTTTTGGTATCTACATGTTATTATGTCTTTTATTCTTTAGTATTTATTTTTTGACATGCTTCTTCATTGCATTATGTCTTTATGCTTAGTGTCTACATTTTATTATGTCTCGATGCTTACTTGTTTTCTCTTTCTCAATGCAGTTGATTGAACAATATGAGCCAGGGCAAGGAAAGCGCTTCTGGTGGTCCTTCTCCCGGTGCTACGCCGATCCGACGCTCACCTACTATCAGCCGGGGAGATATGGGGTTCACCCTGTCGCCGTCTCCGCAATAGATGTAGGGTCTTGGGCGTCTAGACATCTAGCTATATATGTATGTATCTATTTGATGATGGTCCTATGTGTGTATCTACCTGATGATATAGCATTTTGTTTGATGATATATGGAGCCATTGTGTGATCTTGTTTGTGTGAATTTGTCGTGATTTTTGATTATTTTTTCTGCTATTTTTGCGCAAAAAACGAGCTGCTGGATAAAAAAAATCTGGGAAACCTGTGCCGACGGCATTGCCGTCGGCACAGACCAAATGGTCACCTGTGCCGACGGCATGCCGTCGGCACAGGCTACCAGGAGCGCCCAGCTGCCTCCACGTGGCAGATCTGTGCCGACGGTTTTGCCGTCGGCACAGGATCCTACCCCTGGCCCGGCCTGTGCGGGCCCACAGGCCGCTGTGCCGACAACCTAGGTGCCGACGGTGCGTTTCTGGCCGTCGGGAAAAGCTGTGCCGACGGGTTATGTCTGTGCCGACGGCCAGGTGGCCTATGCCTACAGGGCCCTATGCCGACCACCCTGTGCCGACGGTGACCGTCGGCATAGGTGTGTGCCGACGGTATCGGGACCTTTGCCGACGGGCTTCGGCCGTCGGCACAGCTGGTCATTCCTGTAGTGTGTTGTCCACTAAGCACTGGTACCATGTTTCCCTACGTCTCATATTCCCTAAGGCCCCCCTTGGATACTTTCTAACATTCTCCTCTCAAGACAGTAGCCGGTGGACTAGCTAGACTGCACGGTAAATAGTCGTGAACGAACCCACTTATGTCGGATAAGAATCTGGAGCTCTTGACTGGTTCATTTGTATTTCTGAATGCTAGTATTCAATATATAGTGGTAGACTGGTTGCTGCTTGGATGAAGATGCTGTTGTATATATGCATGCCATCCGGTAATCCGGACGGTGTCAGAATTGGTGGATCTGTACTTTTATTTTTGTTTCGACTTGATAATATTAACTTGGTATACATGAACCTACGTGAAAGTGATTTCAGAAGCTTCACGAGAGCTATCTCAGTTCTCAATGCGTATCGCAAGACCCGGACGAGACCATGCAAAGACTGGTCTTCATGCGGATGCAAGTAATTAATACGCTGGTTACAAAAAAAAAATGCACCTACCAGCCCATGTTTAGGAGCAAAATCATCTCCAAATATTATAATTCATTCTAAACTTGGCGCTTCTACCATTCAGCACATTTACAAGTTTGCAAGTGTCTTTGACAAAAATTATTATCAGATATAAGAAATTATATAGTAGAGGGATTAATATATAGATAGACTTCTTACTCAAGACTCAAAGTTAGATATACTAGCAGGTTCTAGCCGTATGCTGATAGACAACACCCATTTGATGAATATATTAAAATTCAATCACATTTGATGAACATGCCAAAATTAAGTTTGATTTTGTAATGTTGTACAATGAAACACTTTTAATATGCTAAATACAGTGGGATATTTAAAATGAGAGGGAATCTTTGTGCCACCTTTAGACTAGGTTTAACTCTATGTCTAAATTGTTTTAGAGAATCCTTGAATGATTACATATGATTGTGTTCATGTATTCCATATGCATCACAACCCGCAACCATAATATCAATATTTGAAGAAAATATTTTCATATTTGTTTTTGCCTCCACAAGCATCTCAATAAATTCAAGATCAATGTTCCATTCCTCTCCCATTTCCACAAGAATTGTTTCTGAAATCACATGTGAAGAACATATGCAACATAATTTCTCCAGTATTTTCATCACACAACAGACAATGTGAGAACTCAACATATAAGTTTTTCCTGAGCATCATGTCTTCGGTGTTAAATTTATCCTAGATTAACATCCAGAAGAAGAACTAATGCTTTCAAAGACACCTAGATTTTCAGATCCACTTGAATGGTTCTGGTGCTTGAGGTGGCTTAGTAATACATTATAAACCTTATTGGTACAATATTTTGTACCTTTTCGGGGAAGGGACCACTCATGAGTCTCTAAATTGGGACTATCATCTTCATTTATGTTTTATTAATTGGAGCTCGTTGCATTATTCATCAGATATAATGGTCATGTACTAGTTTACTATATGGAATATCAACATTAGGGCTTGGTCTGCCTTTCTTGATAGTTATCACTTTGCCAACACATGATAAATAAACCCCTATGAGCAAAGATACCAACTGGCTCATTGGTCAGCAATGACGACCAGGGAAAACCACAAGCACCTAAAGATATGGTATATGAATCTAAAACTTAACACCAAAAAATAAATAGCCTAATTCATATGTAAACATAACATAGAAGTACACAAGCTATCATATATAATCATAAAAGAAGACATTACTAGTCAAGTTTTACTAGCTTAAAAAGTTGCAACATTTGAAGCCACTAACTTTTTAGAACATAGAAAAGGTTAGGAATCTTGTAATCAAATAATATAGCCTCTTATAAGCAAGCAACCATAATGGGCATCCGTTACTAATAAGATTTCATTATTATTTCCAGCTATAAATGGTGCAATGTATATATAAACTATAAAAACAATTGTACTTAATAAGTCGTTCATAGTTAAACTTCCAACTTGTATTGAAGAAATGGCTAGCTTCTTAAATCATTTTTGTCGCCCTCATCCACATATGTTGCATTGACGATTTTCACTAGAAAATGGGCAGTTCCGATGCATGTATGTAGTTTAAGAAATGTATTGTCAGAATGGCCGCAGATGTATTGACTCATTGTGTTCCCCACTAAACACAACTGCATCCCTTTGTTGTAGTGCTACTTGACCTGAACCTGAATGACCATGCTCTCATTTGAGCATCCGCGCCCAATTTCCCGGTGTCTCATATTCCCTCATCCTTTTTAATTTTACTCGTCCTCCTCTTTCATCTCTTCTCTCTGGCTACTACCTCCTCTATCTTTCTCATCCATGACTTATTTGATTGCTTTGTCGATCTTGCCACAACTTGAGTAAAGATGACGCGGTATATATGGACTTTGTTATTGTACGGTGGGAGGCTAGTTGTTGGGTTTGTACTCTTGCAAGTAAAGGTAAAGGCTAAATTTGAAGGGTGGACGTCCACCTAATCAAACTTGGGTTTGTGCTCACTTCAACCCGGTATCAATTAATGGTAAGAATTTTCATTTGTTTTGAGATGTATCGTTTTTATTAATGTAGATAAGTAAAGGTAGAGGCTAAATTAACTTTTTTAAAAAGGTCGAGGCTAAATTTAACATACGAAAAAATAATAAATGGTCCAACTATTTGCTGGGCTTCGTGTGGGCTTCCAGTTGAAATGCAGTAGACAAGAGGCCAGTCCAGTAACTGCAACCAACGCACTGGCAATTAACGGAGGTCTCGCCGTTGCCGCCGCCGCCGCCGCCGTCATCACCACCACCGCGCCGCCGCACCGGCCATGCTCCGCCTCCGTGCGTGCATCCTGACCCACCTCCTCTCGCCTCCCTCCGCCTCTCCCTTCTCACCTCCCCACCGCCTCCTCTCCGCGGCCGCGCCCGCCGTTTCCCCAAGCCCTCGCTTCGCCGTCGACGAGTACCTCGTCGAGACCTGCGGTCTCACCCGAGACCTGGCTCTCAAGGCCTCCGGGAAGCTCTCCCACCTCAAGTCCCCCTCCAGGCCCGACGCCGTACTCGCCTTCCTCGCCGGCCTCGGCCTCTCCAGCGCCCACGTCGCCGCCCTCGTCGCCAAAGACCCCAAGTTCCTCTGCTCCGCCGTGGAGAAAACCCTGGCCCCCGTCGTGGCCGGGCTCGCCGGACTCGGCCTGTCGTGGTCTGAGATTGCGCGCCTCCTCCCGCTCGTACCCGACAGAATCCGCTGCAGATCCATCATCACCAACCTACAGTACTACCTGCCCATCTTCGGCTCCTTCGAGAACCTTCTTCGAGCGTTGAAGTTCAGCACTGATCTCCTCTCGCGCAACCTCGAGAGGACTGTGAAGCCCAACGTCGCGGTCCTGCGGGAGTGTGGTCTAGGTGATTGTGATACTGCCAAGTTGTGCATCTCTCAGCCATGGCTGCTCACCGCCAACCTGGAGCGCGTCCGGGCGACGGTGGCTTGCGCCGAAGCCATAGGTGTGCCCCGTGGCTCTGGGATGTTCAGGCAAGCACTGAAGGCCGTTGCATTCCTCAGCGACGAGAAGATTGCCGCCAAAGTGGAGTTCTTGAAGAAGCCGTTCAGGTGGTCGGATGCCGAGGTGCGCATTGCTGTTTGTAAGGCTCCGAATCTGCTGACAAGGTCCAATGACATGCTGCACAGCAGGTCTGATTTCCTCATCTCCGAGGTGGGATTGGAACCTGCTTACATTGCTCATCATTCGGCAATACTCACTCATAGCTTGGAGGGCCGGCTCAGAGCCCGCTATTATGTCGTGAAGTTTCTCAAGGAAAATGGATTACTCAAGCGTGACCCAAGCTACAATACAGTTTTCAAGCTCACCGAGAAGCAATTCTTGGAAAAGTTCATATGCCCTCACAAGGAAGCGGCACCGCAACTTGCTGATGAATATGCAACAGCTTGCACAGGCGAAAGTGCCGATTAATTTCAAATTTCTATGAACCAGAGACGGGCTTGGTAAACTGTGTATGGCACAAATGAGGTGTTGGCTGAGTTTGTGTAGCAAGCTGGTAATTCCTATTTCATTATTCATTACCTAATTGGAATACTGGATGTTGGTTGTCCACTCTGTTAAATGTTGTTATGGTCAATTGGTCATTGCTAACAGCTGATGAAACTGATAATTTGATTCCTTAATGCTGATATGCAATGTTGCCATTGCTAACATCAGAGACGGGCTATGAGAATTTAGCTATCACCATGCTTTTTGCATATATGCCCTCACAAGGAAGCTGCACCGCACCTTGCCGATGAATATGCAACAGCTTGCAGGGGCGAACTACCGATTAATTCAGATTTATATGAACTAGGGCTCTGAGAATTGAATTGGTACAAATGAGGTGTTGACCGAGTTTGCGTAGTAAGCTGGTAATTCCTATTACGGTGTTCTTTATCTAATTAGAGTACTGGATGTTGGCTGTCTACTCTGTTAGATGCTGGTATGGTCGTTGCTAACCCATGATGAAACTGATGATTTGATTCCTGAATAAGCAATGTTATTATCTAGTTGAGAGGAAACTATGGCTTGGTTGTGAACTTGGAAGTTGGAACTTACAAACGTGAAAACATGCCATTCTGTAATGCATTACAATTTCTGTTTTGAATCATCATTTACGTTTCCTGGTCATAGGGCACTGTGCTTGCGTTGCAAGATCAACCTCTCTTGCTATATTAGTTTGTATGAGTATTTTCCATTATTATTTTCCTCCCGTATTACTGATTGGCTACTGACTGATCTTTGAGTTCTAGGCACAATTGATGTCAAAACTGAAAATGCAGTAGAACAATTTCTGTATAGGCTTACTATCACATCGAAATACTACGGCTGGTAAAGACTAAGCCTCCTTAGATTTGCACCAATCAAGGGCTTACATGCGTTTTTATACCCACCAAGGTAATAGGTATGAATGAAGATATGTTGTTAATATGTTATATCATTATTTAAATCCAAGAAATGGTTACTATGTTTACCCTCAGTTTAGCGTGGTATCCAATCTGCCTAGATCGATGTTAGGTGTTACGTTTACAGGCTATGCTTCATGCAGACAGAGTTAGGCACTAGCGATGCAAGCTGGCTCCTCTAGATGCTATCTTATCCTTTTCCAAGTGTTGTAAAAATATACCTTAACAACCATATCGAACTTGTTAATGCCAGATGTGATACTAGATGATGTGAGTTATTAACTATCTAGAATCTTACTGTCCCGGGAACAGATCGCTAAAGCTATCTGGATATGAACAATTTTTGTGCACATTATGTTTTTCTTCCATGTTTTGTAGGCTTCCTGTTTTCATCAAGGATGAATATGCTTAATGCTAGAGATATTTAGGTCCATTGGTTCTATAGGTAATCATGAAGTTGCGCTGTTGAGATTTCATTTAGGAGTCTTACTTCAGTAGATATGTTATAGGCATAGTTGAAATATCATTACATTTCCTGTCACATGCCACTGGTTGTCTTGCAAGATCACCCTCTTGCAGTCTTGCTATATTAGCATTTTTCAGTTAGCAGGATTTTTGGAATCTGCGGGCATGCACCTGCAATTCCTCATGGCAAGTATTCACCCCTCTGACTAGATACTCATTTTCTTACTTATGTAAGTGGGCATTGAATTTTCTGCCCTTTATATGTGATCGTCAGTCTGTCGCTGCATACCTCCAAAGCACTTTGTGTTGTAGGAGGTAAACTCTGCATGATTCAAAAGTAATTGCAAATCCAAACAATGTAGTGGGTTGACTTACACAGTTATGTTAACTGCAGCTAAATCAGGGGCGTGCGCAACACCATATCGAGTCAAACCAGGGAACATTTGGAGATCTGATAAAAAAAAGCCTGAATGATGTTAGTTTCTGCTACAAGTGCCAACACTGACTTGCATGACAACTTACTTTCATACTGCAGTAAATTTTGTTTTTTTCGCACTGATTCCGCAATCAAAACTCGTGTTCTGATCCTTTTTTGTGTGTACACTGGGAACCTTTCTGATATTTTGAAGCAGTCTTCACTTTACTCAATGCTTCTGGTTAGGAGCTATCTAACCGGTGAATTATGTTGTTTCATCTTAATGTGTATAATTTTATTGAGTCAACAATGCATGCCATCAAGTTAGGAATTAACGGATGCAAGGTTGCTCCCCTAGATGATATATAGTTCAGTGTTGTAAAACCACATCTTCGCAACTGTATCGGTCTAATACTACTGCTCCAGGAGAACAGATCAAAGCTGTGCTCCTTGTACTAAAACTTATCAAAGCTGAATGTGATACTGGACGACATGAATTATCAGCCATCTAGGATTTTTGTCTATCCTGAGAACAGATCACTAATACATATGCATGTTTATCAATGTGCATCATGCTTTTCTTCTATGGTTTGTAGTTAGAACATAAACCTTTTGTATTATTTTATTCTTTCTGAACTGAGTTATATTTTTATTTACCTTTTCTTCCATTAAATTATGAAATCTTTACTGACATTTCAATCTCAGGTTTGCCGTTCGAAAACTATAATGGTTAGATTCTCCTAATCAGCATGTCAGTTCTTATTTCGTACTTACCCTGTCTCCGATATATTTTGCAACAATGAGGTACTATAGCTAAATACATTTTGACCTGGTGTTGGCATACGAAATTACATGATTGCATTTATCCATGACAATGTACATTTGTCATAAACCTTCTGCAACTTCTTGCAGGCCTGGTAAATCTAGAAACTAAGACATACGACCGAAGACAAAATTGATGAAGGAAATGCCGATGCAAAGATGCCTTTTGTGGTATGCATCTGTTCAGAAACTTCAACCGATCCATCTCAACTGTTGGCTGGCTGACAAAAACTGGAGCTGTGCATGATTGATCAGACGCATTTGATCTTGGCGAACCTGGTCACCGCCGCTGCCGACGACAGAGGCAGCTCCAGCGGGCAGGTGGCCTCCAGCTTGTGCATGCCGCGGTGCGGCGGGTACCTGACATCACCGGCAAGCTTGAGCTCCAGCCGGAACACGCCCCCCACGGCGCTCTCCTTCACAAACTCAGCCAGCCCAGTGCTCCCGAGCTGCGTGGTCTCGCCAGCCACCCCTACGTGGTACACCTCCGTCTTCCCTGGCCTGATACCACGCGAACTCTCCTGCAGCAGCCTGACATGGGCGAAGGACTTGCCGTCGAACAGGAGCTCGGCGTCGAGCGCGCCGGGCTTGGCACGCATAGCCCAGTTGCCTCGGTTATGCATTTCGACTACCAGGGACACGTCGTAGGCGAGGGTCGTGCTGTTGGACCCTGCGAGGGCGAGGCGGGCAAGGGAGGCATCCTCGACCGTGACGTGGACAGGGTGGACGGTTAAGGCCGTGATGGTGAGGATGAGCGCCACTGCGGCGAGGAGGATCAGGATAATGCAGCAGCAGCGCCGGTTGTGGCAGGGGGCATCGCTGCCGTGGCCGGACGAGGATCCTCCGTGGCAGCAGTCTCCGTCACCGCCGCCGCCGTCGTCACAGCAGCAGAGGCAGAAGCACTCGCCGCAGTCGACGTCGCCGCAGTTGAGGTCGCAATCGTCGCTCATCCTGTGCCTTCTGGTTGTAAGCAGCAAGCGACTGCATGTATATACTCCGTATAGTGATAAGGCGGAGCACGTATAAGAGTCGGACTCGGATTAAGTTTCCATGTAGTAGACACGCGCGGAGCAAAGGATCGAACTCCGAGCCGGACTAGGTCGTAGCAGTTTCCATCAGCAATTTTATGCGGAAGCAACGATCCAACTCGGATTACAGCATCAAGATTTTGTATGCCTCAAACTATTGGCCAATAAGGTGATCGAGTTTCTCTATACACTATCGCTATTTTAGAACCATACATAATCATTAAGGTCGTTATTATAGGTTAGTGATGGTGACTCTTTTGCTTATGAAATGATTATTGATATACATTTATCGTATATACCTCTCCGGTTTATTTATAGATGCACAAGTACTCCCTTCTTGATACTAGACTTGATCAATCTAGATATAGAGCAATAATGAGAATAGTGTGTATTAGACGAAGTGAATCTTATTGTGCGATTAGCCTAGTTACAGTAAGATTACACGCACTTAGACGTGTTGGCACTTGGCAATCGTCTTGAGACACCCCATGCAGTCCATATAACAAGGGCTAGGTATGTCTTAGTAGCCGATCGATGCACACCACTTCATGTCATAGAACCTAAGGCATTGCTATATAGTTTGTACCTTAACTAGAACGTAATATGGAAATACACAACATCAACATTATCACTGTCACAAAGCAAAATATACCATACTAACAAGCTACAAGTGATTCACCACCACCTCAGACGACTCCAGTGGGCAAAGCTACCTATGTCACAGATCTAGGCTACAAGAACGAGTGTTTGATGTTACTTACAACCATGGAAGCAATTGGGGAGGAAGAGGACATCTCATAGAAGAGGAGAAAGAAGGGTTGCCTCCGCCGACCGCCACCGACCGGAGTAGGAGATGACACCCCTTACCAGTTCCTCGGTGAAAAAGCATGTATGGAGGCCTCGTGACCAACAAAACACGCCCATACTGAACCACCTCGATATCCGGTGATCCTATAATACATTTATGGAAGGTGATATCACTTTGTACTTATGTTCTATCGTCCACATCGTAGATTCTACGGACGTCTGCACGATAGAAAATCTTTGGAGATTCGCCGCAATTTAACGCTGCCGAATATCGTCGTCACCGTAATTAACACCGGGCCCACCATGTAAGTATTTTTGCCAAGTAATTACTTATTTCCTGCATACAGCCGGTTCCTTCCCCATTCACACAACTACCGGGCTCCTCTGTCCTCTCTTCGTAAGCCATTGCAATTGCAAATCCTCCCAGTCGTCCGTCTCCCATGGCCGGTGACAAGCTTTCATCGCCGACCCGTCCCCGCCCCCGCCCCGCCTTCAACCAGGGAAGACCGTCGTTGTCACCGTGCGGCGGTGCTTATGGAGAACCAAGCCCGTGCGACGGAGCTGCTGCTCCTACCCGCGCCGTTTTTCCCCGTGTCTTGGCGGTGGTCAGGGTGATCGTGGTGGCGCCATCTCGCCAGACGACACCAACGATGGAGGTGGTGGCCGAGGTGACGTCGTCCTGGCTCTACCAGCGGCGGCACGTCACCTGTGCCCCGTGTGTTCCAAGATCTTTGATCGAGTCAGGGCGCTGAACAGGCACAAGAGGAGCTGCCGCCCGCCTGCTCCTGCCGACCTGCCGGCGCCACCTCCAGAGCAGCAGGAGAGGGAGAAGAAGCCGCGGCTGGCCGCTGAGACCAGCTGGGCCAAGACCAAGCCGCGGAATGCACGCGTGCGAAGGGTCCTGCCCTCGTCTTCTGTACTCGACTCAACCGTCCAGCCAGCAGGCCCCACCGTCATCGTCATAGATGACGACGAGGAGGAGGACGCTGACATGGCCGTTGAGATCGACAGCTCGGTCGTGACCATCGCCATCTCAGATCCTCATTCACCGCCAGCCATTGTTCCTGCTGCACCAGCTCCGTCTGTCCCGCCTGCTATGGCGTTTTGGACATTCTCTGCTGCTGCCACTGCAGCTTTTGATCATGGCTATGGCGCAGCCAGCGGGGGTCCAATGGCCTCCCACCAGAATGCTCACGGCAGGCCACCAGTGATCCGCGGCACCCGCCTCTTCGGCGCCGACGTCTTCTTCGTCGTCCAAGCGGGCAGCTCCGCCTTGTAGCATGCATGTCAGTCGTTCCTTCATGGTTTCCTGCTAGCTGCTGCTCTATTTGATTAGATTGTTATGATTTTTCAGATCCAATGGATTATTTCATTACGAGAATCTTGGGGTTTAAGATTTTACATACTTGGAGTTGGAACTAGAGCTAGCGTGTAGGCTTTCCATATGTATCAATTCCTTGGTTTACATTTTGCCGTTTGGCATTCCAGTTGTTTGAATTATCTCGTGGAAAGAGAACTGGTAACAACCATGCTGAACGATCTTGATCAATTGATGGTATGATTTGGAAAGAGTTAGAAAGTTATTCACATTTTACATCTCATAATCCTGATATTGTGTTACCTGATAACCTTGATAATCAAGTATAGCAAACTTTTAGTTCACCTATAAACCTTGAGCAAAATTATAATCAAAACCAGTTCAGTGAAAGGAATGAACGAGTGTTTGAAAAAGCGTGTAGGCTTTCCAGATATATCAATCGTTTGGTTTAAATTTTCCCTTTTGGCTTGAATTATCTCATGGAATCATAGGGTAATAATCATGCAGAATCAATTGATGGTATGATTCAGAGAGGTCTGGTTTGAAATTGAAGTCAGTTCTGGGTCCCTTCTCTGGTGCTTGTGGGATTACAAAAGCGATATAATGCAATGCAGGCCAGGGAATGATTGATTGATGAATGAAGTGACTTCACCAGGTGAGAGATCGGAAGTACCGACGGGTTTACTCAATGTAGATTGTTGTCCATCTAGATTCAGACCTGAAGGGTTGCTAGTCTAGTCGATGACGCATTGGCCCGAAACTTCCTTCAGTAACAAGTACGCATGACCTGATGCCGGCTGGAGTTTCTCAAGGAAAATGGATTGGTCAAGCGTGATCCAAGCTACTATAGAGAAAACATGTTACAGGGGGAAGAACTCCTGGCCAAATGGCACAGGAGATCAAGCAGGCGGCGTATCGCGCTGATGCCAGAGATTACAGAGGGGGAGGGGGGAGCGCGCGCGCACACACACACGCATGCCAACACATCGCACTTGAGCACCATCCAAGCAGGGCATCCAGAGACAGACGTCGGGAGGCTCGGACCACCCAGAGGCGGAGGTGGTCGACGATCAGTGCGATAATGTGTGGGTGGGGGAGAAGTTCACCTTCGAACACCATGCGGTTGCGGGATTTCCACGCCGGCCAGAAGAGTGCGATCATTTGACTACCATACACACGATCATTGGGTATGAATGACAAGGTAAAGCAAGAAGGATTCGTTTGATGTTCAGAGATCATAGGACTAATGTTTTATTTAGTTCCTAGTGATCGCTTCAGTTCAGTTCAATGTCATGCACTCCAAAGTAACATCACCAAAATCAAAATTAGGAATGCCGACTTCACGACACTTTATAATCAGCTCGGCCGTGTCGCATCGCAGCCACACACGTGCACGGTGCTAACTTGGGAAATTTTCGAACAAAGGGTCTGCGGATATCGCGACGTCTACGTTTCTTATTTCGTTTCCAGTATAAACCAAACATCACGTGTCCGATCGCTACAAGTACGGAAGCGCAGCTAAGCCAAACATGTTGAAAAACCTCAAGATCATCTAGCTCAAGATTTGAGCCACAACCGAGATAGAAATAAATAAAACTTATCTTGTTGCTGGATATGAAGTCTAGGGCTTCGAGGGATGAATCCCTTGCTCTTCTTCACCTTCACTGCAGCTGCTAGAGCTTGAGGAAGGTGCAGGATGGATCTTTCCCATGGCTGGCTGTGCTGTGCTGGATTGGGCAGCATAGAGGAGGTGGAAGAAGAGTTCTGGTTGTATCTTCTGATTTCCTTAACCAGTCCCTAAAAAGCACCCCTCTATATATATAAGTATGCACAGTGCCACAGGGGGACCCACCTGTAAGTTGGAGATTTTCCCCCCAATTAGGGACTGTAGCACCGACATACTGTAGCAGTGCTACTGTAGCAGCCGAAAAAGTTGACCTAGGTTTAGTCTAGATCAAAATATCCAACATTCTCCCCCTTGATCGTAAGGCTAAACTTTATAAGTCCACTTATCAATGAAATGACATATGAGATAAAAAGATTACTGCGGTCAATTATTTAATACCACAGAAACCCAGTTACTACAATATACCACCCCATCTCAAAATGGAACTTCTTTAATTTATGAGCTCCATAAACTTAAACTTAAGTGAAAATTTTATGAGCTCATCTCTTTGTTGAAACTAATACAGAGACAATAAATTACAACGGTCAATTAAGTACCGCTGAACTAATTGACTACAGTACATCATTCCAGCAAAGAAACGAACCCTCTTTATATTTGTGGGGAGATGGTGTTGCAATGGTCCCAAGAGTGCAATTTGTTCTCTCATGAATATGTATACACATAATTATGCGCGCACTTGAAACGAGAACAATATATTTTCAGAGTCATAATTAGTCCCTTAATAATAGGCTGCCACATAAACTTAATGCCGGCAACGTTAGAAGGCAAGCCTCTTAAATATGATGCTTAGAACTTAATATCTTTATGTAATACTTACATACAAGCACCCAAAATTTACTTTATATGTGTTCAACCCTTATGTCGTAAATCTAATACTTATTTGTTGAACACCAAAAACTTAATTCATCAAGGCCTTGAATATAATTGACTCTGGAATCATTCTTTCACAATGTCTTGGGTCTGGCAGGAACCTCTTGACATGCTACTTGAATTGACTGCACTCTTATATAATATGTCCCGGGATAAATTTCTTAATAAAATTCCTTATTCTTGAATTTATATGGATCAAGGGACACAAATCCATATCTTAAAACATCGGGATCGAAAACATGCCACAATTTAATTTTCATCTTATCGATGCTTTAAGAATTTGGGTGAAACCATTCCACAATATGGCTCCCCCTGCAAGAGTGAAACTTTTGTGGATAGAACTTAAAATGATTTTCACTCCTTGCAGAATACCTTAAAATCCACAACTTGATGGTCATAATATTTCTTGAATGTGAGCATGTAATCCCTTAATGTGATATATTATCACACAGTTACTTTAGTGCTTGTGCCAACAAGGCAAAGCTTTTCTTAAGTATTTTTCGGGAGGTCCAAACCCGAACTTATGTCTGCCAAGATATCCCGGACACAAGATCTTTAGGGCACATAATAACTTAAACATTAGTGACAACATGAGGAAAAACTTATTGCCCTTGAGAGAGTAAACATAAACTTTAGGGTGAACTTAATACTCCCTTTAATGGACCAATCTTAGTGAGTCTTAATAACTTAAAATACATCACCAAGATGAACTTATCAACCCCGAGAGAAAACTCCCAGGTCTTATGCAATATCCCTATTGCTCATAATTAACATAAAATTGATTCATCAGAAAATTATTATTGAACTTTGTACCATTATAAGATGCTTATTGTCTCAAGGACATAAAGGATGGTTTCCATCTCCAAAATTTTAAATTCGGTGAATTCTCACAAACTCCCAGTCATATCATTATATCAACAAGTCTTTCGTCAAGACCCGTTGCTTAAACTTTAGAGAGACCAATTGAGGAAAAAATGGTCCATAATTTTGTCAAGGTGCTTGACAATCTGGGAGTTAGTAGATGGCTCTACTCATGGTATCCATGATAGAGTTCTTAATTGCCATGCAATATTTGACTGCTCTCTTAAATTTCATAATTTTATTATCCTCCTTAAGTAATTTAGGAGAACTATTGTATAGAGAGCAGAACCAAATTGTATCTTACTTAAGAAACATGGCACAACTGTTTAGCATTGAAAGGTAATCTAATAATTCTTAGTCACAATGATGCCCTTAGGAGATGGAGTCTTTAATAGATCTGACTAAAAATGGTACTTAGCTCATAAATACCTTATTGGTGGAATCTACATACCTGATAAAATAGTTCTTCCTAAGTTGAAAATCTTGGAGAAGTTCAATGCTCCCCCTCGAAATGTGGACTGAGCCATAGCTTAACATTTCGACGAACTTCCATAATAAATATTCCACCTTTAGTAGAGAAGTCAATAAAATTTGTAGCACGAATCACATTATTGGAATGGAGGATGAATAACTTAATTTAGGCTAATGGAAATCTTCCAGTAGCTTTAAATATTAGCCTCCCGTCCATCTTTAAAACTTCTCTTTAAAATTTCTTTATTTATGAGGCCATAATAATAATATTATGCATATAGCATCTTTATCCAAAATGTTTACACACTTTCTTATGGATATAAAAATCCTTTGAGCTTAATCACAGTCCACTTTTGTGCTTTATTGTAGATGACATAATAAAGTGAACTCAAAAGCTCCATAATTAAATCATGAGAATTTTTCATGATCAACATAATCTTATAGAATTTTGAGAAGCTTCTTCAAATTACATCTCCATTAATGCAAGAAAACTTTATTATGAAAGAACTAGGAAATTATTTTCTTAGATCCTTATGGCACACTCCCCCAGATTCTTACTGGGTTTTGCTCCCAATAAACATTAATAGACAAAAAATTCATTGGATTCTTGTCAATACTTTAGTAACCAAAATTTCTTTAATGAGAGCTCATTATTTTTTGGTATATACTTCATTACTTATGACCTCATGAAACAATAATATGTACATAAGCTTAATTCATTTCTCATAAGAAGTATTAAGTCAGCCGAAAACATTATGGCTGAATCAAAAAGAATTAGCAATAGGGATACAATTCATGATCATAAATATTTTATAGTGATTATGTAGAACATAATTCCTCATGTAAGCATTAATCTTTAGGAAATAACACATGTATCCAATAAACTTTGGTCAGAATGAATTCACGTGTCACAACCTATCCCAAAATAATCATTAAACCTCCGACTAAAATTTCCTTTGGTTCCATCATAATTGGAGATTACTTAGTTAAGGATAACTTAATGATCATAAATGTTGAAAATTTCATCAGTTGATTGATCTGGGAATAAAACAGAGGCACTTAATAGCAGAAGCGTATTTTAAGACAATTGACGTCTTTTACCTTAATTCCCCGAAGGTACTTAAATATTTGTGGCATATTGCATTATGTCCATAAGCCTTATGCATGAAAATCTTTCTCAAATCATAAACTTATTTTGTTGAACTGATCCATATCAGCTTTGGCCAGAAATGGACGAGAACAACAAACTTTTGTGAGCAAGTATTTATTAATCAGCTTTGGCCAGAATAACAAATACATGTCACACTTTATAGCCTTTTAAACTTCTTTCACCGATCTAGCCCATATCAGCTTTGGCCAGAAATGGACAAGATCGGCAAAATTTTGCAGTCAGATACTCATCAATCAGCTTTGGCCAGAATGATAAGTATCAGCCACATTTAATTAGAATCATGTCTCTGTACACTTCTTTTATTGAACTAGTCCGTGGACCAGAACAACTAAATTTTGTGGTCATGTGTTCATCAATCAGTTTTGGCCAGAATGACAAACACAAATCACACTTTATTTAATTAGAGACATTCGATAGAAACAATTTCATATAACATGCATGGCTTAAGGACGAAAACTTTATTGATGGGCAATTATACTTGACATACCATGGTTCAGTGAGATATTACCATGAAAAATCAACTTTAGATATTCTTATGCCCAAAACTTAAATATTGCTCAGATCAAAGGGCCACTTAATTTTGAATCCTCCCACTTAGTTTTCCTTATCATCATAATCCCTTTTTTTAGTACATCATAATTTGCAATACCTTCTTTAGGTATTTTAGGAGGATTATAAAGGAGAGCCCAACTAGAGTGATTTCAAGCTCCTCCTTCCATAAAACATAATTGCTACCATTTAGTTACTCCATGCCATTAATTATTTTGGCAATGAGAGACATTAAAATGCTTCAATAAGCATCGTTTTCATAACTTCTTATTTTGTGGTCAACATACTCGTCAATCAACTTTGGTCAGAATGACGAGCATAAGCCACACATAATTAAATCCTCACATGCATAAACTTCATTCATCAACCTGGTTCACATCAGCTTTGGCTAGAAGCGAACCGGATCAATAAAATTTCATGGTCAAAATGTCCGCCAATCAGCTTTGGCCAGAATGACGGACATAAGCCATGCTTTATTTTGAGGATCAACCAATTTCTTTTGCAACGAAACTTTATGGCATAATTGTAGCAAAAATCATTATAATAAATTTTGGAGAACATTATTATCATAACGGCCCTTTGTTTAAATGATACATTATTCTAAGCAATCAAAATAATAATTTCGGGGCTTTATTCATATAATTGGTCATCATAATAGCATAAAAGTCTCAAACCTAATTTTATTGGACCACTTAAACTTTACTAATCATAATGAAAAGACATCATAATAACTTAACATGACACATGAGCATAATTAAGACATAAAACAATTATGACATAGAAATAGCAATAATCATCATAATGATAAGTGCCATAAAATAATTTACTAAGTATAATAAAATTCATTAAAAGTAACTTAATATTGCACATAAGAGCATGATGACAAAATAAAACAATAACGAATTACTCAGTATTAATAAGCATAAGATTTTAGAAACATAAACATTATCATTAAAGCCCTTTTTTTTTTAATTTAGCCCTCAAACTTAATTATGGCACAAAATTTAATCATTATCAGGAAATATTTATTATTTCCCTGAATTATTTCTGCCACAGAAAACTTAAGCCCAAAAACATAATTATTTTTTTTAATTTTTTTTTTTCGGGCTAACATATTTTGCTGAACTGGGCCGAAACCTAGCCTAGCCCAGCCCAGCCCAGCTCCCCCTGACCTCCCATCTGGGCCGCAGCCCATCAGTGCCACGCATCGTCGGATGCTTATCCGACAGCCGGGACGCGTGCGCTTGGGCAACACCAGTACGCCGCCACGGCCCCGTGAACCCTAATCCCCATTTCCCCTCTCCTCTTCCTGCGCTCCCGCGACGGCGACCAGAGAGGCGACCGAGAGAGCGCACAGCAAGGCGGCGGCGTCAAGCACCACGCGACCAAAGGAGAGGGTGTCGGCGTCCTCCAGGCCCTCTCGTCGGAACTGCGTGCGGCTTTGGCCTGCGCGCACCTCCGTCGAGCGGCTCTTGGCGGCGCCCTTTGCGAGGCGGCCATGCACGCACGCGAGCGTCCCCGCGGCGGCGACGACTACCTTCGTCAGCTCCGGCACAGCGGCTGGACTCCATCACCGACAAGCGAGCGAGGAGGCGCAGCCACTGCCCGGTGTGATGGACGGCAAGACGCTCCAGCAGGAGCCCGAGCGCATCCGCAAGCATAAGAGGTCGACCTCTTCGCCGCCATGGCCAGTGACGGCGACAAGATCCATAAGGTAATCGTCCACCACTCCCTTTAGTTCTTGATTTAGGGTTAGGGTTCATCAGAGAATGGGGAATTTCCTCAATTAGGGTTTCGGAATTGGGGAAAAAATTAGCTTAGGAGCCACATAATAGATTTCCCCTTTCAATCTTTAGCATAAATCGAAACCACTACTTAATTACAGAGGGAAACTTAAGGAATTTTAGTTCTAGGGTTTCAAAAAATTGGGAACTTTGCTGAAAAGCTTGCTGTAATTCATCAATCCCACTTAATTTCATCAATTGCAAACCCTAGAGCCTTAATTTAATCCATCAATATTTATTTCTTCAAGATTTAGGGCTAAAAACTTAACAAGGACAGGGCTAAAGCATAACATGATCATAACTAGGAAGAACAACTTAATAGAACAGCAAAAACATGCTTGATAGCAGCAACAAAACTTGCTGTTCTTGAACTTTAACACTTAAAACTTAATAGATCAAGCAAGAATTTGAGCATTGGAGAGCTCAAACTTGAAGCTAGTGCTCTGATACCAATGTTGAAAAACCTCAAGATCATCTAGCTCAAGATTTGAGCCACAACCGAGATAGAAATAAATAAAACTTATCTTGTTGCTGGATATGAAGTCTAGGGCTTCGAGGGATGAATCCCTTGCTCTTCTTCACCTTCACTGCAGCTGCTAGAGCTTGAGGAAGGTGCAGGATGGATCTTTCCCATGGCTGGCTGTGCTGTGCTGGATTGGGCAGCATAGAGGAGGTGGAAGAAGAGTTCTGGTTGTATCTTCTGATTTCCTTAACCAGTCCCTAAAAAGCACCCCTCTATATATATAAGTATGCACAGTGCCACAGGGGGACCCACCTGTAAGTTGGAGATTTTCCCCCAATCAGGGAACTGTAGCACCGACCTACTGTAGCAGTGCTACTGTAGCAGCCGAAAAAGTTGACCTAGGTTTAGCCTAGATCAAAATATCCAACAAAACAAACACTCCCACGAAACGCCTGAGATCGAGCCGCGCGCAGCAGTTGCGATGGTGTACATCCCGACGGAACTGGTGGTGGAGATCCTGCGGCGCCTCCCATCGACCTCCCGCCGGCGGCTGCGCCTCGTCTGCCGGTCCTGGCGCGACATCGTCCACCAGCGCACGACGGAGATGCAGCAGTGCCGGGAAACCGTGGTGCTCGTCGTCACCACGGAGTCTGCGTACCTCCTCCATGACGTAGCCTCGTCCAGGACCTGCATACCTCGAGATCTCTAGCCCAGGGGCGGCATGGATGTCTACCGGCAGATGGAGGTGGTCGGCGTCTGCAACGGCGTGCTCTGCCTGTGCGACGACGCCAAGCCCGGCGGCGCCATCACCCTCGCCAACCCCGCCACGGGCGACGTCCTGCCCCTCCCACCGGTGCCGCGCGCCGGCGTCTTCCGGCGCCACAACACGCGCCGCTCCGCCAGGAGCTGGCACCAGGCCTACAGCTTCGGGTTCAACCATGAGAGGGGGCAGTACAAGGTGGTGCACGTCCCCTGCTTCTTCAAGACCAAAGACACCCTCCAGGTGTTCACGCTCGGTGACGCCGCCTGGAGAAAGGTCCAGACCCCTGCCTACGCCAGGTGCAAGCTTGATGCCAGTATCGTCACCATCAACGGCACGACACATTGGGTCGCTCTCGCTGCTGAGGGTACGGAGGACAAGATCATGTCCTTTGACCTGGAGAGCGAGCAGGTGACCTTCACCAAGCCGTTGCCCCGGGCCCTGGCCGCTAGACCTATCCGCCACTTGACTCAGGTGCACCGAAGGCTCAGTGTTGCAACCACTACCGGCCCCTCACGGTATTCTGGGTCTGTGTATGGGACCATCCAGGTATTACTCTCAATCTCCTCTAGCGACAACTTACTTTCTTTTTTTGAATAAAGAGCCACAACTTACATAATATGCATGTAGCAGTAGTCTTCTATTTGTCCGGAAAATTGAAAGTCTGATAATTGTTACAGGTGTGGGTTCTCGAGAATAATAGGAGGAAGGAGAAGGCATGGATACATCTATATAGCTTAGATACTTGTCCCTCGTCAATGGCGCGACCATACTTCATTCACGACAAGTATGTTCTAATCGCTTATCGCAATACACTAGCCACGTACCAGCACAAGCCGACCAACCACTATGGCAGAAAGTCGGAGTGCACCGCGGTCCATGATAAAACTTGTGATCTAAAGGCGGAAATCACTTCCGGTATCAGAGGCACTATTCGTCAGACATTCGCATACATCAAGACCGAGGAGGCATTGAGTGTTTATAGGCGTTGGTGAATGGACCGATCTATGAATGGATTTACATGTCATGTAAAACGTCTGCTCGTTATGTTTGTTTCTAACTGGAGCTCAGCCATGCCGCGCGGTGATTCAACACATTAAATTACTGGTTTGCATGAGTATTATACAAAATTTACTATTTTCCCATTATTTTGTAAACAAATATGCAGCGAAAGATTCACAAAAATCACCACACGGTACAATTCCGATCTCCTGAAGATAATGGAGTTTACTTTTGTGTATTGCAGCTTTCCGTTGGTCAATTGGTGGAGATGAGACTATGCTCGGTAAAACCCTAGCCGCCTCATTCCTAGAAAAAACTTGGTAGTACATGAATTTGAAAATTTCTTGTTAGTACATAAATCCTAAAATTCTGGATACTCCATTGTTAAAAAAATTCGGATCCGCTTTAATAACTCGCAGCAACCGAATAGAGCGAGGGGTATTTTGGGAACTCTCGTGGGTCTGGGCATGCGTGGTTAGGAAGAGGCAGATATCATGGTCCCCATTTTCTTGGCCAGGAGATGATCGATGAAGCATCAGTCTGTAGGGAGAGGCGGATTGGTGTCAATGGAGTCAGACCAGACGACGCTGTCGCCGGTGTAGTCGATGATGCATTGGCCTGCTTCCGTAACAAGTAAAGCCTGGAGGGAGTAGGTGTTCAGAGAAGCTCCTACTACTCTGCTTGAAGTTTGCGAGCTTTGCATTGTCAGCACACGCCCAACCGAGGCGTGAACTAGTTCAGACAAGCTATAATCCAGTGCTTTAGTCAGGTCTTACAATCAGAGCTCCTACTACTTCTCTGCCTGAATTTTACAAGCTTTGCATTGTCACTCCATGAATGTAAGCAACTGAAACAAGTTTGAATTTGGTGTAGCAGAACGGCGCAGCTTTATAATCTCGACCTTAAAATGTTTACAGGAAATATTCAGACCACTAGGGGAAAAAAGAGGCGCCGCTGATTTCGCTAGACGATGTGCTTCCCCCTTAGCTTCGTGCCGCTCGTGACTATTGATGCAATCCGAGACCACCATTGGTCTATTTACCTATAGATCATCAGCCGGAGCTAAATTCGCCATTACAGTCAACATTTATCTTACACAATTGGAACGAATTTGAATCGGAGCTGAGCTGAATGTTAACGCTGAAACTCTGAAGCTTTATATCTACTGATGAAAGTTTGACGGAAGTTTTTTTCTGAGGAAATCTAATACGGGCCTTTTGGGGCCCAAAACTGCGCCAAGAGTCGGGCCACAGTCTTCATCGCTCAACAGAAACACCAGACCTTCACGAGTCTCTCTCTCTGCCACCAGCGGCGGCGCTCGCTTTCCCTCGCCGCCGGCGCCACCACGCCGGCGCCTGCACCATGCTCCGCCTCCAAAGCCGCGTCCTCGCCCGTCTCCTCTCTTCCCCGTCCGCCTCCCCCCGCTCCCCACTCCACCGCCTCCTCTCCGCGGCCGCGCCCGCCGTTCCCCCCAACCCTAGCTTCGCCGTCGAGGAGTACCTCGTCGACACGTGCGGCCTCACCCGACCCCAGGCACTCAAGGCCTCCACCAAGCTCTCGCATCTCAAGTCCCCATCCAATCCTGACGCCGTCCTCGCCTTCCTCGCCGGCCTCGGCCTCTCCAGCGCCCACGTCGTCGCCGCCGTCGTCAAGAACCCCAAGCTACTCTGCGCCAGCGTCGAGAAAACCCTGACCCCCACCCTCGTCGGGCTCACTCGCCTCGGCCTGTCGCATTCCGAGATCGCGTGCCTCGTCTCGCTCCACCCCGCCAGCATCCGGCAGAGATCCGTCGTCTCCAATGTACAGTACTACATGTCCCTCTTCGGCTCCTACGAGGACCTCCTCCCGGTGCTCAGGCGCAACAGCAATATCCTCAAAAGAAGCCTCGAGAAGGTGGTCAAGCCCAATGTTGCGTTTCTAAGGAAGTGCGGGCTAGGTGCTTGCCATATTGCGGAGCTGTGCAAGTCTTGCCCATGGTTGCTCACCGCCAGTTTGGAAGGTGTCCAGGCAATGGTGGCATGTGACGAAGGTTCACATGTACCCCGTCGGTCTGGGATGTTCAGGGATGTGGTGCTCACCACCAATCTGGAGCGTGTCGAGGCGATTGTGGCACGCGCGGAAGGTCTTGGTGTCCCCCGTGGGTCTGTGATGTTCAGGCATGCGCTGCGCATTGCTGTGTTCCTCGGCGAGGAGAAGGTCGCCGCCAAAGTGGAGCACTTGAAGAAAACATTAAGGTGGTCGGATGCCGAGGTGGGCATTTCTCTTTCTAAGCTTCCTCTTTTGCTGATGAGGTCTAAGGACAGTCTTCAGTGCAACTCAGAATTCCTTATCTCGGAGGTGGGGTTGGAACCAGCCTACATTGCTAATCGGCCGTCAATACTCTCTTATAGCTTGGAGGGCCGGCTCAGGCCAAGGTACTATGTATTTAAGTTTCTTAAGGCAACTGGATTGCTACATCAAGACCGAGACTACTATAGTACACTCATGATCAGTGAGAAGGTATTCATGGAGAAGTTCGTATGCCCTCATAAGGAAGCTGCACCACACCTTGCTGAAGACTATGCAACAGCCTGCAGAGGCGAAATGCCTACTAGATTCAGATTTACATGAACCAAGAATGGGCATGAAAACGGGTAACTGTGTATGGCACAATGATTTTTTCACTCTGCGTATTAGGCTGACAAGACCTGACTTGGTGTTCTTGCCCTAACTAAGTGGTGGATGTCTGCTACAGTATGTATGTTAGTTACATGTTGATTTGGTGGTGGTAATCTGGGATGAAACTGATATATAATCTGATTCGTGATTTCTGGTTTGTTTATTACATCATTCGGTAGATAAGAAAGCATTGCACTGCTATCTTGTCCATTATCATGTCATAAGTCATGTTGACACACATACTGGAAGTAAGAGAGTGACATCATAGACCAGGGGCATTCTGCAGTTGCTTTCTAGTACTAGTGAGTAGTATAAATGTTCATTGCAGTTTTCAGTGCAAACCTCAATATATCTTTCCATGAAAGAAGGCTCTAACTTTGGCATATGATATCAAGTCTCAAATATTGCCTCTGGATGAAAATTTTGGGTTTGTTTTTCGGTTTTCAGTGCAAACGTCAATATATCTTTCCATGAAAGAAGGCTCTCACTTTGCATATGATATGATGTCTCAAATATTACCTCTGGATGAAAATTTTGGGTTTGTTTTTCGGTGGGGGAATTAATTTAGATTTGTTGATGACCACAATGTGCTAATCCCTACCAAGGATGCAGTTTTGGTCTAGTATGTTGGTTGCTTGCTCTGCTTCTTGTAAGCTGAAAGTCTCCTTTCTTCCTACAATATTTCTATTTACAAGACATTAGCTGTTGTGAAAATGGGTCACTCTTTACTAATTGTGTGTACCGGTTTTTTCGTTTATTTTCTCTTTTGTTTTTTGGATTGCCCTAGCTGATACTCTTTGTAGGGGACCTGATCTCAAAACTGAATAGTGCAATGGTAGGCTAGTATCATTTATGTTTATGGCCTATCTGTGATTCTGTGTACAACTACGTAACGGATATCTCGAGTGCCCTTGTATTTGCATCGGAGAGCAAATTAATGCTTGTACGGCGTGGTGCTGAAAAGCAGAGGGCATTTCATACAATAAAGTACCCTATGTTATGGCAACCTTAAAAAGGTTTATGGCATTACCATGTTAATCTCTACGTACCTTATAGCTATTTATTTATATCTTGGTTCTACTTTATATTAGATGCTCAGGGCATCTCTATCCATCGGCAATTCGGCATATATTATAGGACATCAAGGTGAGTCTTATGTGCCATCCTCTCTTTTATACTTTGTTTCTTAGATGATCTCTTATAATTGCTTTAGCTGTGCTGGTTATAATCTCTTCTAAAGATTTGAATACTGGTTTGAAATAAAAGCCAGTCCTGTGTCGCTTCTCGCTTCTCTGGTGCTTGTGGAATTATAGAAGCGAGATAATGTAATGCAGGCAAGGGGAATGATTGTTTGTTGAATGAAGTGACTTTACCAGGTGAGAGATTGGAGCACACTGACGGGCTTACTGAATGCAGATTTCTGTCCATCTTGAGTCAGACCTGAAGGATCGCTAGTCTAGTCGATTATGCATTGGCCTGAAACTTCCTTCAGTAACAAGGATGCATGATCTGATGCCGGCTGGATTTTTTGTTCAGATAAGCTACTACAATTTCCTGATGATGTGTTGGCCGGAAGCTTCCTTCGGTAACAAGTATGCATGACTGACATTGGCAGAAGATTTATTCAGAGAAGGTCCTAGAAATTCTGTTTGAATTTTGCAAGCTGTTTATTGTCCTAGGGATTGCATTTAATTAGACCTAGATGGAATGTATCTATATGTACACATTTCAAATATTCAATGATTCTTTAATTGAGAATTGGGTGGAATGTCGGAATTATAAGTACTAGCTAGATAGAGTCCAACTTCCGGTTTACAGTGGATTGATCCCACAAAGTGAGTTTGGTTAAGCGTGTGTGATAGTATTACCAAGAAGCTGTTTTGGTACACAAAATTGTGTGATATAACAAACCAAAACACGGATCGAAAAACAAAAAAGTGTGCCTGATATTACAGAAACATAAACAATTGATTCAAATCATTTGAAATGTCCGACCAATTGCATAAGATTCTATTATTGAAATCACGTGCGACGTTGCACCCATCACACACGCTTTGTGAACCGTGTACACCCTATCGTCATGATTGAGACAATTTCGATAATCCTGTGCGATGAAGATGTGCGCTGCTTGGGGATTTTCTGTTGCTGATGTCCTGGAGCTTCAGTAGCAACCTGACGCTGGTGGGTGTTGTGTTCAGAGAAGCTCCTACTTTTCTCTTTCTGAATTTCAAGTCTCTTGGCTATCGTCTCAACTAAGGGAATCCGAACCAATAACTAAGGCAACCTGAACCAATAAGAAGAGCTGTTGAGATTTTTTTTTTGAAAAGCCTGCGTACAATCACCAGAGTACAACATACACCGTATGAAGTACAAGAAACAAAGTACATACGCAGGGGAACGGAGCCAGAACAAGCCACCGCAGCTCCGCCGGCGAAGAAGACGAAGACCGCCGACCTCCATCAAGCCATAGCCTGAGGACACCTCCTTCGTTGAAGATCGCCGCAGAGCCCGTCCGCCGCGCCGCGGCGGAGCTTATGCCGGTAAACGAATACGGCGAGCGTCCTCCCGCTCCATCGACACCACCTTGCCGCAGCCGCCTTCGTCCCCAGCGCTGGCAGAAGCTGCGAAGCTCGCCCAACCCCGAGTTCCAACCTCCAGATCCTCCACCGAAGCTCCACCGCGTGGAGATCGTCTTCCCCGCCGGCCGGCAAGGAAGAGGAAGATCCAGAGAAAGCCGAGAGATCCGAAGATGATCCTTGTACCAATAAAAGCAAAAGGCAGCATCTTTAGCAATGCTATATTCCAGCCAGCCACGATGATCCTTGTACCAAGAATCATGAAAGCTTCTGTAGCCTTTTCCTACCAATGTTTTTGCATATGTATGATCAGTTGGTTGGCATGGACCCCTATTAATGTACTCCCTTCTAGCAAGATCTCTAATGTCTGGATTCAAATCCTCTATTGGTATTCTCAAACCAGGGTCTGATTCAATATCACCAGGGCCAAGTTCAGCTGTAACATGAGAATTATTACCACTTGCTCGAGTTGAAGGGCCCTCTGCCGTGGATTCAGCAGTTCTGGGTTGTACTGGAAAAAAAGCTGTCATTTCCCTGTTTCTTTTACTCATCTTATCTCCCTGAAAAATGAAAATGAAGCAAGATTTACTAAATCGACTCCACATTCTACATAGACAGAACAATCTAAGTCTAAACTAGTATATCTAAGAGAAATAAGAGATTTGGGAAAGCAGGAAAGGGGGGATTTTTACCTTTGGGGGCAACCGGGCAAGGGCGTGGAGACGTCGACGCGCGGGGTCGCTCGACGACGGCGTCGCGGGGCGAGTGGGAGGCTGAGGTCGGCGGGGAGACTGGGCGGAGTTGTGGCAGAGTGGATGGACCAGCGCCGACGGGGCGAGTGGGCGGCGGCGGCCGGCGGCCGGCGGCTGACCCTGACCTAGTTTGGAGCTCGGCTGCTCTGTTTCTGTCTGTTTCCGCACGAACACGGAGCACGGACGCGAACGAGAGCGTTCTCCAGACTCCAGAGCAGCGACTGGGCTGACTTCGCCTTGATGGGCTGGGCTGCGCCCCAGGCCGAATCTAAATATAGCCTTGCGTATATTCCCACGCCCCGGGCCGTCGCCCTGGGTGCCTGTGGCCCAGCTCCGCCTTTGAGTGCGAGCATAATACGTTCCGGTTATGCTTTAAGATCACATGACACTCAAAACTATATTGAATTTGTGTGTTTCCCACTGAGCGCCAGTGCCATACATTCTTGGGATACTACTTGCGAGTGTTCTTGACGGCTATGTTCTCCATTAAGAACAGGCACCCTTTTTCCCGGTGTCTCATATCCCCTGATGTTGTATTTTCATTTCCATATCCTCTTCCTCTTTCCTCATTGTCTCTTAATTTGGGCTACTATCTCCTTTGTCTTTCTTATCCACGAACTTCTTTGCTGTGGTAGATCGTCGGGCTCGTCACTACTTGTGTGAATATGTAGCAATATATATGGATGCCCATATGCATGGTGTGAGGTTGGTTGGTGCGTCTTTACTCTTTCTTTTGCATCGATTTGATGTTATTGCTTGGTAAAGTACTTTGGTACGTGTACCTATGTGAAAATGACTTTCACCCCTTTATACATGATTCCATGCCGTCTTTTGTACCACTGATTGGACCGTGAATTCATCGGTCACTCATTCAAATATCATGCATCTGTTTTAGCAAAGTACTACAAACGACAAACGATGCAGAAAAAATCACAAGAGCCACACGCCCAATACACTGACAATGAGAAGTGTTCTCATCAGATCTTGTAGTACAGACCAGCCATTCAGGGAGCCAAGAACTGGTCTTCATATGGACCCAAATAATCCCCACGTTGGTTACCAAAATCATCACACAGAGGCACATTGCCGCCGGCTCATCACGGTCACGAGGCATGCTGCGGGCAGAGGTGGGAGCGATGCCTGCGGCGGCGGAGATCGGCAAGAGAGTGAGTCACTGAGCAGCCGGAAACACATTTTCTTAGGCACTATAATGAGAGACGTGTTTACTGAATTTGTGCTTTTTTGTTCTCAAGTCTGCATTCGCAGCACTACGGTCCAACCAAAAGTTCATCATGAATATGAAATTATGCAACAAAAAAAACTCAGAAGATGATGTGAAAAAGTACGGTAAATTAAATTAGAGGGGATTCATCACTTATTTTTTTTCTCTCTAGGCCGTTTTTTGTTCGCCAGATGCCTGTTTCAAAAGCAAAATAAACAAAAAAAATCAGAATTTCTTTGCTTTGAAGGAACATGCGCGCGGGATTATTATATTTCGGAGTACCGTAGAGACGAGGCAGGATGTAATTCCAGAACTATATGACCATCATTATCACATGCACGGATAACAAAAGGAAAATGCTAAATCAATTTAACAAAACATGCTACCATTATGAGCGATTAAATTAGTCAGAGATCGAGTGTGTTTGTTACAGCATGCATTGTGCATAATTTGTGTTGTTCAACCTATGAAAAAGGCAGCAAAGGTTCAGAACAAAGAAGCAGGATTTGCAGTTCAACCAACGGCCCCCTCTTTCCCGGTGTCTCATATCCCCTATTTTGTTTTAATTTCACATCATCATTCCCTTCTCCCCTTGCCTCTCCGGGCTACTCACTCCTTTGTTTTTTCTCATCCATGACCTATTTTATTGTGGTAGATCGTCGGGCTTGTCACTCTACTTGGGTGAATATGGCGTGGTATATATGGATGCCCATATGCATGGTGTGAGGTTGGTTGGTGGGTTTGTACTTTCTTTTGCATCAATTTAGTGTCAACGCGTTTTAAAGTACTTATATATGTACCTTTGTGAACGTGACATTTTCCACTTAATGAATGGTTTGATATTGTCTTTCGTACCATTGGTTCGACTACGAATTCACCAGCCATTTGTTGAAATAAGGTGCATGCCGTACTTAGAACAATTGAGACAATTCACCAAAAGACACACACTTTATATATTGGTCACTGAAAATTTCAAAAAAAAATCATCACAATTGGGGCAACCTTTTCATAAACTATCGGATACATTTTTCTGAGAACTCACGGAAAAAAGATAGAGGCATCAACATTGGCTTTTTTCTCGAAACAAAATATATTGATCATTTATATTGCTTCTACGCTCATGGGGATATATATAGTGGTACAGAAGGGAGTAGACTTGGAATACAAAAGGTTTAGAATCCTAGCCCCTCTCTTGGAATACAAGAAGGTTTAAAATGCTAATCTATATCTTTAGCTTCTAGATATACACGTACAGGCGGGACAGCAAAAGGAAAATACTAAATTAACTTAACAGATTAAGCTACGGCTATTACTGATGAAGTTAGCGATATCGAGTGGATCCGGTACAGCACGCCGTGTGCATAATTATTGCTGTTCAATCGATGGAAAAGGCAGCACATTTTCAGAATGAAGAAGCAGGATTCGCAGTAAATTTCAACCAGTGGCCCCCTCTTTCCCGGTGTCTCGTATCCCCTAACGTCTTTTAATTTCACATCATCTTCCTCTTCTCATCTTGCCTCTCCGGGCTACTCACTCCATTGTGTTTCTCATCCATGACCTATTTTATTGTGGAAGATCGTCGGGATTGTCACTCTACGTGGGTGAATATGGCGTGGTATATATGGATGCCCATATGCATGGTGTGAGGTTGGTTGGTCGGTTTGTACTCTTTTCTTTTGCATCAATTTAGTGTCAAGGCGTAGTAAAGTACACAGTATATATACGTACCTATGTGAACTTGACGTTTTTCCAGTTAATGAATGGTTTGATATTGTCTTTCGTACCATTGGTTCGACTACGAATTCACCAGCCATTTGTTGAAGTACGGTGCACGTCGTACTTAGAACGATTGAGACAATTCACAAAAAGACACACACTTTAATTATATATTGGTCACTGAAAATTGCAAAAAAAATCACCACAATCTACTTAGTGGATGGAAGGAAAATAACTTATCTTTTGGTGGGAAGGAAGTGTTGCTCAAAGCCGTCATTGAAGTTATTCCTGCTGATGCAATGTCAGTCTTCAAGCTACCAAACAGATTATATCTGCAATGTCCCAATCCTGGTGGGGATATGATGGTCAACAGAAGCATATGCACTGGTTTGCGTGGTGGAAAATGTGTGTACCAAAGCGACAAGGAGGTATGAGTTTTCGAGATCTTCAATGTTTTAATCTTGCAATGCCCGCTAAGCAATGTTGGAGACTTATCTCCAAACCTAGCTCTCTTTGCGCCTAAGTCCTTCGAGCCAAATACTTTCCTTCAAGATATATTCTGAATTGCCAACTCAAAAAAGGAAGTTCTTACACATGGCAGAGTATTTGGGTTGGTATCCAATCTTTAAGAGAGGTCACATGTGGAGAGTGGGAGATGGATCACGAATCGATATTTGGAATGATCCTTGGGTGCCGAGCAGCTCGAATAGGAAAATTGCTACTAGGAGGGGCAATATCCTTCTTACGATGGTGTCTGAGCTTATTGATTCTGATACTGATGCTTGGGATGAACAACTTATTCGAGAAAAATTCTGGACAATAGATGCTCAAAGAATTTTAAATATTCCTTTGGCCCGTAATATGATGGAGGACTTTGTTAGGTGAACTACACCAAATCTGGAGTCTTCTCGGTTCGTTCGTGTTATGACATGGAGTGGGAGCACCAACATGGTAAGAAGCTTCGAAGGACCAGCGGCTATGGTTCTTCATCTTTGCTCCCAATTTGGAAAACTTTATGGTCACTGAACGTCCCAACAAAAATTAAAATTTATTGTTGGAGATCTCTTCTTGGTGCTATACCTTCCAATGGGGTTTTGGCAAATAGGCACATGCAGCCAAGCGCTCAATGCACCCTTTTGAAACGTGGAGTGTGAGAGCATCCGACATGCTCTTTTCAATTGTCCAAGAGTTCGTGACATTTGGAAGTTACTTGGGTTGGAGGAGACGGTCGCTCTGGTCTGCGATGTTGAAGTGGAGGGGCGATCAACGCTGGAAGTTCTTCGTCGGGACAGAGATGCGAAAGCACCATTGCTTGATCAGGTTGATCACAATGATTTGGTGGCTGTTGTTGTGTGGTATATCTGGTGGGAAAGGAGGAAGGCAACGCACAGTGAAGCAGTGCAGTCACCGGCTAGAACGACACGCGCGATATCAACTCTGGTTTTGAATTATACAAGAGCAAGGAAAAAGAAAGCAGGTATAGAACGGCACGGATGGATCAAACCAAGGGAAGTTTTCATCAAATTGAATGTTGATGCAGGTTTCGACGCTAACACAAGAACGGGGAGTACGGGTGCGATCTTGCGTGATGACAAGGGTTTCTTCTTGTCGGCAAGCTGTTGAGGACTCCTGTATGTATCTGATCCGGCGACAGTTGAGGCACAAGCGCTGCGGGATGGTCTGATCCTCGCAGGACAGGTTGGCTGCAATACGAGTGAAGTGAATTTTGACAGCATGGAGGTAACTCATGTGATGAGAAATGGCGGGAATTCTCTTGACCCAACAACTGCTATCTTTGAAGAGTGCACTATGCTGTGTCGTAACTTTGCAGTAGTGGTTTTTGATCATTGTCGTAGGGAAGCCAATATGGCAGTTATGGCAGCTCAGCTAGACATACGGAGGGTTCCCTGTCGGTTGTTTGGCACAAGGACCCTCCAGATTATCTTGTAAGCATCTTTGCAGATGATATTACTGTGCTTAACGCTTAAAACAGCAATACATATTCTTTTCTTTACCTGGTTACCTAACGGGACTGGAAGGTTTTTAATAACTCGGCTTGCTAGTTTAATATATTGAGGTTTAGAATTAAAAAAAGAAGTACTCTATTTTTTAAGAAGAACTACTATAAATGAGTTATTCTAGTTTAAATGTCGAAAGAAATCTTCTAAACGGGTCGGTCAGTAACTCACTATACAGCAGGCAGCAGGAGACTGACGCGTGGGACCATACCACCTGGGTTTGACCAGACCACGTCCAAATCTTCACGAGTCTGTGTTCAAAAAAAAAAAAAAACTTCACGAGTCTTTCTCGCTCGCAGCGGCGGCCACCGCGCCCAATTCCTCGCCCCGCCGCCGCCGCCGCAGCCACCGCGCCGCCATGTTCCGCCTCCGAAGCTCCATCCTCGCGCACATCCTCTCGTCTCCCGCCACCTCTCGCGTCCCCTCTCCCCACCGCCTCATCTCCGCGGCAGTGGACGCGCCCTCCATCTCCCCAAGCCCTGGATTCAACGTGGAGGAGTACCTCGTCGAGAGATGCGGCCTGATCCGAGACCAGGCTCTCAAGGCCTCCGGGAAGATCTCCCACCTCAAGTCCCCCACCAACCCCGACGCCGTCCTCGCCTTCCTCGCCGGCATCGGCCACTCCTCCGCCGACATCGCCGCCGCCGTCGCCAGGGATCCCAAGTTACTCTGCACCGGCGTGGACAGAACCCTGGCGCCCGTAGTCACCGGGCTCACCAGTCTCGGTCTGTCGCGTGATGAGATTGCGCGCCTTGCCTCGTTGGCCCCCGACAGATTCCGCTGCAGATCCATCGTCTCCAACCTGCAGTACTACCTGCCCATCTTCGGCTCCTTCGACAACCTTCTTCGAGCGTTGAAGTTCAACACTGATCTCCTCTCGTGCAACCTCGAGAGGATCGTGAAGCCCAACGTCGCGGTCCTGCGGGAGTGCGGGCTAGGTGTTTGCGATATTGCCAAGCTGGGGATAACCGGGCCAAGGATGCTCACCGCCAGCACGGAACGTGTCCGGGCGATGGTTGCGTGCGCCCAAGGTGTAGTAGGTGCGCCCCTTGGCTCCCGGATGTTCAAGCATGCGCTGCGTGCTGTTGCAGCTCTCAGCGAGGAGAAGATCGCCGCCAGAGTGGAGTTCTTGAAGAAGACGTGCGGGTGGTCGGATCACGAGGTGGGCATTGCTGTGTCTAAGTCTCCAGCGGTGCTGACAAGTTCCAAGGACAAGCTGCAGCGCGCGTCTGAGTTCCTCATCTCTGAGGTGGGGTTGGTACCAGCATACACTGCTCATCGGCCGGCATTGTTCTCGTATGGCCTGGAGGGACGGCTCAGGCCTCGCTACTATGTCGTAAAGTTTCTCAAGGCAAATGGATTCCTAGATCGCGACCGGAGCTACTATTCTGCAGTCATGGTAACCGAGAAGGTGTTTGTGGAGAAGTATATATGCCCTCACAAGGAAGCTGCACCACACCTTGCTCAAGACTATGCCGATGCTTGCAGAGGGAGAGTTCCCACGAGATTCAGATCTGAATGAACAGAGAAAATAGTATTGAAATTAAGTAGTAGCACTCCCAAAGATTTCGCTCTGTGCAGTAAGCTGCTTGGCTTTGTTTCAGTGTTCGTGCCTAACTAGATGTTGGTTGTCGTTACAGTATATCTGTAACATGCTGGTTTGGTCGATATTAAACTTGATGAAGTTATTAGATTCATCAGATATGTCCACGTCATCGCTGAGAAAAATACATGGAATATCTGTCTGAGATCAGGCCATATTGACACGCATATTGGAAGTGTGAGATTCTGCATATGCATTGGACTATATGTGAGTAGTATATCTGTACTCTCGGTATCTTCATGCATATTGACATGGAAGCAGCAGAGTGTTCTAAAATTGCTACTGAAGTTTCCATTTTCTAGTGCGATACTGTAATCTATCTTTTCATGAAAGAAGTCCTCGATCTAATCATAGAGAATATATGAGAGTTTCATTTGAAATGAACTCATTAAATTTCCCTTTGAGTGAAAACTATGGCCCTTTTTTTATTGTGGGAACAATTTTAGAATTGTTCATGACCAAAATATGCTGATCACTACCAAGGATGCCATTTTGATCTAGTTTGTAGGTTGTCTGTTCTAGTTCTTGCAAGCTGTAAATTATTTTCTTGCTAAGTATCTTCGTTTGAAGCGATTAACTGTTGGGAAAGTAATTTATGGATTACTAATCTGTAATTCTGTATCTCGTTTTTCCTTACCTTTTCCCTATATATATTTCTGAATTGCCCTCTATAGTTTCATGAGACCTGTTCCAAGCATGCTAGCTTGTCAAAATTCAGCACCTATAGATGACAATGTGCATATGTTTTTTTTTAACTGAATTATGTATTTTAACCTTTTCTCCCATGAAATTACTAGCTATTTATCAAAAATTTCAGTCTCAGGTTTGACAATAAGAAGGGTTACTTTCTCCTAATCAGCATGCTAGCTGATTCGTCCTTACCCGGTCATACGTCATACTTACCCTGTCTGCTTTCTGTTGCAACGATGAGCTATACTGCTAGCTTCTTTTTATTACTTCCGAGGATGCAGTTTTGATATAGTTTGTTGATTTATCGTTGTAGTTCTTGTAAGCTGACAGAACTATTTGATACGGTTGCAACTGCTCATTCGTGCCACTAACTCACTGAACCAATATGCCAAAAGTGCTGGGATATGTCTCATAGTGAAGACCACTTGACATGTCCTCGAACATTTCCATGCCCTCAAGTCTTGCAGGTCTGTTACAGTTTTCTCATTACTTGCAAAATTTTCAAGCACAGTGCAAGTTTACTTCAAAACTCTCTTTACTGAAGAAGAGGCCTTAGTCCACTATCTTTGCGAACAATCATTATGTGGATACATAGGCAGGATCTTGCATAGTCTATTACCTCTTTTTTCTGCCATTCATTATTCTGGACTAATATATTTGAGATGCAACAAGAGGACAGAGATTTATAAATATAAAAAGGTGCTTGGCAATTCTCAGTATATCCTACTACCCTTCAGCCATACTAGTGAGATATGTATTCATGCTTGCAGAAGTGGAGGCTTCACTGATTCCTCGGGATACATTGTTGGCTTTACAGTATGACCCAATCAAATCACCTTCTGAAGGTATTGCCAAGCTTCTACGCAGTTACTGAATTCTGGCCGTGCCCCAGAACTGGAAGCAGTGAAACGGCTGTTTTCCTCCCTCGAGGACACGATGCACATTCATCAGCAGGTACAACCTTGTAACATTATATCTAGTTGTTGATTTTGTTATACTCGATTCCAAATCCTGGTCCGCGTTGCAGCTGAACCTTTACTCTCCCTCGTTAATCGTCTATCTACTTGCTTTACTTTTATTTTATAGGTACCAATCTTACACGCAAGATTATTGGCAATGTGAGCAGGGTTCCTTTGGATGCCATTGTGCAAATAATCCGCCTCTACCCTCATTCATTGTTTGAAGGCTCAAGCGAATTCGTCCTGCTTATTTTTTGGAGAAGAGTCTCTGTTTGGTGAATCTTAACTACGCTGTAGAAAGTGTGGTTGTTATACAGTATTTACTTATTCCATACCATGGTATATCATTCTTTGGAGACAAATCCTTTCTTCTGCAAGTTGATATTGTTTGTATTCATGCACCGCTGAAGTGTAAACTCTTTGTTTGGCTCGCTCTAAAACACAGAGTTTGGACCTCGGACAGGAGATTCAGGCATGGTCTGCAAGATGCTACGGCAAGCTGCTTCAGCTGTCTGCAAGAAGAGGACACGATGGAGCACGTGTTAGTCCAGTGCGTTTATGCCCGGGAAAGCTGGTTCCGATGTTTTCAAATGATGCAGGTTAACGGCAGAGTTCCGGAGGTGACTGACACGCTGGAGGCTTGGTGGCTTAAAGAGCGCAAACGATTCAAAGGCCAAAGGCAAGGACAGGAGAAGTTCGACACGGCCGTAACCCTTGTCTGCTGGTCGATCTGGAAGCAGAGGAATGCGAGGGTGTTTCAGAACATTAGCCAGCAGTGCTCGGCGCAGGTGTTGGCAGATAGGATTACTGACGAGCTTCGGCTTTGGTTCAGTTCCGGAGAGCGGATGGGAGTAGACAGATAGCGCGAGAGTAGGCTTAGGATCGACTTGTGGTGTGCTGAGCCCTGTTCTGACAGGTGTTAAGTTCTTGTAAACGTTTTTCACTCTTCTATAAAATTACGGTGCGTGTTTTGCGCACTCTCAAAAAAAATTTGTTTGTATTCAGTAAGTTGTTGTTCTTGTCTGTCCTGGTTGGTGTGATTTGATACTGTTTTGTGTCTGTGCTCTTCACTTTTTGTTATCGGGCCTAGCAGGTTAGCACACGGCCTTTTTTAATGAAAAGCATATAGGCATAGCTACTGACCGTGCTAGTGTCCAAACGACAGCTCGACCTGAAGGAGTATAATCAAACCCCAAAGCAGATTACATGCAGTTGGGCATGTATGCGAACCTGATTGGGACTTTGGTACGCAAGTCATTTTGCGTTCCATGAAGAAAATGTCATTTCGATAGGGTCAAATGAAAAGAAGAGCTGACAAAATGAAAGAAAAGCATATAAAACAGTAGATTATATGCAATTGAGCAATGTTTTTCTTTCATTTGCTTAATTGAACATATAATCAGGCAATGTTTACTTTTTACGGTTGGGCAATAGCCCACTTTCAAACATGAATGACATGGATATTATTTAATTTATATAGAAAAGAAGATTGCATTGCATATAACTACCTAATTTTTGACATACAATGGCCAGTACAAATTAAGGCCAACAATACCACGTTGCGCAGCAGAATCCAATAACAATAGGTAGCACAAACAAGTCAGATAGATCAATGCGACCTACAAGAAATGCAGTTCATCGAATTAGTGGATACTCACACCAACAACTTATTGTATTGAACTAAATGAAAGCATTCATTGCATGGTTTGTTACGCCACATCATATGTGTTTTAAGTGCGGGAGAAAAGATTTAGGAGGAACATAATCCACCAAAAAGCATCCTGACATTTGTTTTCAGGGGAGAGGAACAGAAAAACAGCACAATCATTTTTCGTTCTTCCTTTGAAATTCCTGGTGAGAGTTTTGTTTTAATAACAACCAGACGCCACCAACTACTCGCCCACAACACATGCTGGTGTGCGCATTAGCACATGCCTAGATAGCTAGTTGTCTGGTTACCAACATTCACATCCACATAGTTATAGCCGCTAACTTTAACAAAAAGCAAACGCCTGGATCATAGGTATGCCTCATTTGTCAACCAGTGGCGGCTGAAAAGGGCAGCAATTTTAATCCAGACAAATGTTACTTCAGACTGCAAAAGATGTAAAGGTCAATCAGGATAGCCGTCGAAATTCAAGAAACTTGAAATATAATTTTTCACGAGATGGACAGATCATATAGCCAAAGGTGCAACCGTATAACAGTTGATGAGCCTGGCATTATCACATTGCATTACATTACTTCTCCTGAACATAGTTAACTAGACAACCTATTAGAAATGATGACAAAGTAAATGCACCAAATGAAGAGAAAAAAAAGAACATTGTAGGCCCTATCGTAGTTTCCTAGGATTCAAATACGTCTACGGTCATCGACCCTTGGTTTCCTGGATGCTGCGGCAGCATCGGAAGTATCACTGACGTACTGTATCTGGTATTTCGAAAAATGGACCTTTTAGTTTATCCATGTGGCTGTTGCATGGAAAATGATCGATAACACATATACTCTTACCTTATCAAGCTTCTATCCGCCTAAATTTACCGTTGAATTCATTGACTCAGATTGAAAATAGTCCTATAATTAGAAAGCATAGTTTCCATAAGTTGATCAAAAAGCATATAGTTACTAGAAATACAAAGGAGAAAGGGATTTCACGGAAACTCCTAAAGAATGATGCAAATGTCAGCACTGTAGATAACAAGTTACAAACTTTGCCCTTGCCGAGTACTTTGCATAAGCTAGTTCAGTAATGTTGGCTTTCTGGTACTAATGCATCTTAGTTGATACTGCAAAGTAAATTGCCTTATAGCAGGATCTGGTTTGCTTATTAAATGCCCCAGTCTTCCTCAATGAAGAGCCTAAAAATTTGTTTTACTACTACATACCTTGTGAGAGGACATATGACTGAAACGAGTATCTTCGATATGAGAAGTGTGCATTGTCTTCGTGTATTCCCTGAAGATAATAAGATTAAACTTTAGAGAAGTTGCCATGGTGTTACCTTTTTCTCAGAAAACAGTCAAGTTGAATTGTTTTAAGCTTTTAGGTAAAAGTATTGTAGATCTGCATGCAAAAACCTTCAAAAGAATAAGACTGTATACAATTGTATGATGATCAAATATATCCCAAACATAAACACACGTAATCTTGGACTGTACAGCCAAGTCAGAACATCCAAACTGATGCACAAAAGCTCAGCGTGTCGCCGTGTCCGAACACAAACAGCAAGCTATTCAATTATATCATCGACCTGGCAAAATTGCTGGCACCTACAATGTCCTAACACAATTAGATCGTCCACCTGGCAAAATTGCCAGCAAATAAATGACTTACAAAGTCCTAACATAAAATTTGACTACGCCAGTATTATAATCTAACAAAACCTCTTAACTAGTTTGCATTTATAGCTCTCAAATTCCTTTGATTATCCCAATTTAGCTACGCAAACCATAACACAACTATCAATTATAAAATTAGTGGTCAGAATAGATCATGATAGCAGTATCAGCTCTTTAGTGGCAATACAATTTCCTACAATAAGTACATTATGAACAACTTTTAATTATCAGTTTTACACCACAAAACCAAATAAAGGTTATATTTACTACTAACCTCTTATTGGAGCTCATTTGATGGTGTGAGTTCCCATTAGACGATCCCTGTCCCAGTGAATACTGAGATAGCCCTTCAGGTCTGCTTCCAGCTGGTGCTGAAAAATGCAAGGAAATGTCCAAATCGAATTAGTCAAGCACACTGGGAAAATAAATATACTAGCAATGCAGATTATCCTAGTTATATCGCTTGGTTATATTCTGTCATCGCAGAAGTATATTGCAAGATGCAGACATATTTTCAAAGAATATAATCGTACATCTTATCCGGCCAAGGACTTCCTTTCTCCTGACTTCCAGTTTCTCCTTGGTATCCTCAATACTCTCAAACTGAGGTGCATATGACACCTGCAGCTGGTTGCCAAGAAATACAGACTCATCCAACTTTCTCTTTGCAAACCTGCAACATGACAGAGCCAATACCACATTTAAGTAAAAGAAAAGGCACAAAAAAGTAGTTGGGGCAACTTTTGGCTTCAGATTTGCTGCCCATGTGCCAAAGACTGGAGTGCAAGACCTGAACCTCGTGCCCCTCAAAGAAGATCCAATCCTTTATTTAAGTTTGTCATAAGGTTATCCCCAGTAAAACACACATACTGAGATCAAAGTATGTCCTATATTACTGAACTTTGCTTCTGGAAAGCCTACCCAAATCACCCATCCTCAGTCACGCCCCTTACTTGTGCTGAATGATAAGTCTCAAATTTTATTCACTCTATTACATAAGCACAAAACAGAGAATGTCCAATGGATCGACATGCTACATGCATCCTTCGATCACATATTCAGAAATGTATCTGACAAATCAGATAAGTAATAGCAGAAAACACGAGAAAGATATCCACGACACCTAACCATCTAAACCATGTGTGACAAACACAGTACTACCTCGGCAAACAATGACCAACAATTGATCACCACAGAGGAGCAAACATCATACGCTTGAATGACAAGCATTAGTCACCTCGCGTTGCTGACCTGCGAGAACTTGATGAAGATGACGTCCGTTTACTCCTCGTAGTCCTCGGCATCCATGGGCTTGCACCTGGACACCGATGGTAAGCATAGCAGGAAGAAGAAAGATGGTAAGCATCCGAGGGCCGGCACGTTCCGGACGCGGGACGACGAGGTACCTGCGACCGAATCGACTGGATTAGCGGCGTGATGCGGCTAATCCAGACCGTGTAGACGCGCACGGCCGCCGGAGGACTGCCGAGGGGGTTTCGACTGGCGCGCGGTGGCCGGAGCTGGGAGCGGCGCCGGCGACCGGTGGGGATCGGCCAGACAGCGCGAGAGACGTCTTTTGGTAACGATAGGCGCTAACGAAAGACGTGTTTTGGTAATTTACGCTTTCTCACTCTCAAGACGTGATTTGCTAATACCACGTTTCCTTCAGGTCCAACCAAAACATTCGTCATGAAGACGATGAAAATTCTGCGAAAATGAAAATGTCAAACTAAGAACATGATGCAAAATAGGATTAATTCAAATCACTCAGCGTAAAATACACACTCATTTGCCTCTCTAGGTCCTTTTTATTCTCATTTGCATGTTTTATATTTAGTCCAAATAACTGACACGCTCGAAAAGACATTTCTTTGCTTCGGAGGATTGTGTGCCCGAATTTTTTCCCCACAAAAGACTGCAGAAACAGGATGTATATCCAGAATTATATAACTTATGTGTGTAGTCAAACTACTGTCACCGCTGTCTGATGACTGTATAAGACGTGATTTCGTAAAACCACGTTTCCTTCAGGTGCAACCAAAACATTCGTGATGAAGACGATGAAAATTATGCGAAAATGTCAAACGAGGAACAACGGTGCAAAAGAAAAAACACGCATTTGCCTCTCTAGGTCCTTTTTATTCTCATTTGCATGTTCTTATACAGTCCAAATAACGGACACGCTCGGAAGGACATTTCTTTGCTTCGGAGGATTGTGTGCCCGGATTTTTTTTCCCACAAAAGGCTACAGATATAACTGGTCCGTGTAGTCGAACTACTGTCACCGATGCCCGATGGGTGTTATCTCCAATGAACATTGGCGACCTCCTTCCCAATGTCTCATATTCCCTAATGTGTTTCACTTACGAGTCCGGTGGAAACCCAGTTTCAATGGAAACCGGTGAAAACCACAAAAAAATCATATTTAAAAACTTCAAAAAATTCTTAGCAAAAATGTATTACGTTGGGGATGTAAAGTTTTATAGGCATGCAAAATGGCAAGTTGAAACTCTAATTTTTTTAGGAGATACAAAAATGACAAAATCAGCAATGAATAGTACCAGAAATTACTATTCACTGCTGAAGCACTATTCATTGCTGATTTTGTCATTTTCATAGCTCCTAAACAAATTTGAGTTTCAAGTTGCCATTTTGCATGTCCGTAGAACGCTACCTTCCCAATGTAATGCATTTTTGGTTAGAATTTTTTTGAACTTTTAAACATGATTTTTCCGTGGTTTTCACCGGTTTCCACCGAAACTGGGTTTCCACAGGATATTCTCTCAGTCCTCCGCCTCTCATGGTCTGTTCTCTCAAGGCAACTACCTCCTATATATGTCTTTCGCATCCACAGCCTGGCATGGTTCTGCGACGAGATGCCGAACGCTTCGGTGCCCTCCGGGAGCACCGTGATCTGGCCGGTGGATGGGTTCGCCCACAAAGCTTCGCTATCTGCCAGTGCCCCATGTCCATGCCCGTCGTGTCGGCAAGATCCCGAACGCCTCGTCCGCCATCGAGAAGGACATGACAACCTTTTCATCGGTGCAAGCCTTGTGCTGCAGGGCGGCCAAGTACACATGGCCCTGCGTGAAGATGCTCTGGTCGGTTCACTAATTCGTTACCAACGCCGGTGGCATCGTCTTGTCAGCTGCACCGGTCGGCGGTCTCTAGTGCCCCACGGAGTTGAGCACATACACCTCGCACGCAGGAGGTAGCTTGCCGCGGCAGTACAGACGCACCACCTTGTGCTTCCGGATGCTTGTGCCATATCCGAGCCCGAGGATGGCATGGTTCTGCGACGAGATGGCGAACGCTTCGGTGCCCTCCGGGAGCACCGTGATCTGGCCGGTGGATGGGTTGTAGACGAAGTGGTCCACCGTGTAGCTCGAGTACCCCCCCCCCCCCCCCCCCCTGCCGGGCTGCACGCCAAGAACATGTTCTCCTCTTTTGGTCTCCAGGACTATGAGGCCGCGGCACGTGACAGCGGCGACCAGGCGTACACCGTGGTGTCGGTGTCGGGGCAGGGAGGAAGAAGAGGCTGCCCGTTTATTCTATTTTTTCAAGAAAAATACGAGTTACACGTTTAAATTGCAAGGAGAGTTGATGTTTCAGCACATGTAAGATGTTTTCGTGAATCCTTCCTGTACAACAACACCGGCGACGGGGCACTTTACACCATATCTCACAATCTTCACAAAGAACAAATATAAAGAGCATCTCCAGTCGCGGGGTAGACAATTGTTCCTAGTTAAACCGCGAGTGTTCCAAAATATAAGAACTATGCTGCTAGCTAGATATTTAGTCATAATTAGTAGTGCTCTGATCCGTCCTCTACAAACATACTACATCTGGCGAGTTCGACTAAGAAATGAACAGTTCTGCTCTGTGCATGTAGCTAAAATTATTTCTTTGTTTCAGAACCTCCTGGCCTATCTGATCCGCATGATTCTAAAAACGCAGGAACATGGAAAAAACCCGAGATTGCAAAGTCATGCCCGTTCCATTCTTACATGATTTTATATGCACAAAACTTTGCTTGATACCATCACGGGAAAACAAAGGATTCCTACAATAAGGTTTAAGAGGATGTTAGTTTTCTATTAAATGGTTTGAGAACAATGAAAATTTCAATACTATTCAATCCTACAAATAAAATAACCACCTTAGGAAAAAAATCCTAAGCATTTGAATCGTCCAAAATTCTTTTTTTTTTTTTTTTTTTCAAGGACACGCAACACAGATTGCGGTCATCTTATTAAGAATGGAAGGAGAAGTGTTACAATTACATGCGGCCTAGCCGCCCGCTAAACTCCCTACTCTACTCCTCACGCTGGTCTGCTCTAAACCTCGCCCGCTCCCACAGAGCTAGTTCATCACACATTTTGCTTACAACTAAATTCAGACTAGACTCTACCCGCTCAAAAACTCTCGCATTTCTCTCGAGCCAAATTTTCCTCATGCCTGCAATCATGAAGGTTGCTAAATCTTTTCTTTGCTTGCCTCTGCATCGACCCAGTGTGCTGTTCCACCAATCTTGCACTGTGATTTGTCCAGTTGGTGTAATGTCTTGGTGTAATGTCTTGGATTCGTCCAAAATTCTTATGAGAACCTTTTGAATCTCGCATAATGAGCATGGATACGCTATTCAGTAGGTGTTACACAATGAGAATTGTGTCACTCTTTTCCGATATCATCAGTGATGTGAAACATTTTCTTCAATCTAATCACTCTCAAGTTACTTACCTAATGTTGATCGCTTCATTTCCACGGGTTTGTTTATTCATCTGTCGATTGGAAATGTTTGGAAGGTTTCGGTAGGAGTGGGATTCTTCATTCTTACGTCAAATGTTTTAGTGCACACTAAATATTTTTTCTATTATTGATTGGTCCATGTCATTTCATGACTCGTGAATTTTACAAATCAATAAACTGATTGAAGTGTCAATATGTCGGTTTCACTCAGGAGTCCAATGTCCCTCCTACATATCAAAGAAGTAATTTTTTAGTATGTGGAAATTCCCGGTTTGAATTTTGTTTGGAATCTATCTTGACGGAACAATCTTGTGTGCGCACACATACAACGACACAAAGTGCTTTACTTGACTATATCTTGATCAATGATTTTCAAATTACAATGTGCCGCTTGTTGGCTTGATTATGTATGCATACAGAACATTTGACCATAAAGAAATTATGTGCCACGGAATGCTGGAGGGCCGCCTTTTGTTCTCATCCTACCCACAACTGTGTTGGGTGACCTTGATCTCCAATGCGCACTTGTGCCCTCTTTTCCAACATCTCCTATTCCCTAACAATTTTGATTTTACATCACCGCACTATTCTTGTCTCCTCTGGGCTACTACCTATTTGTTTTTCTCAGCCACGACCTATTTAACAGTGGTAGATGATTGAGCTTGCCACTATTTGGATTAAACTAGTGCGGTATATATGAAGGTTCATTTGCATGGTGTGTGAGGTTGGTTTTGATTTGATGTAATTGCTTGGTAAAGTACTCATGTACATGTATCCTAGCTTTCAGGGCGCGCCATTAATGGTTTGATATAGTGTCTTGTACCACAACTCGAGTCCCGGGTACAGGCACCATTTGTGTTCACTTGTGCCAACCTTCATCTGGAGCAAGCCAGTGCTCGACCTGATGTCCTCGGCAGCCGGGGCATGATAATCCTTCAGGTTTCTCTACTCCTCCGTCAAATGTAGACATCGATTTGCTGCATCCTGCGGATTTCCTATCTGGACAACGTCCCTAGCATCATTCCTAGCCTGCCAAATTTGATACAGAGCTATGACCCAAAGCAAGCAAGCAGGCGAACATTGCCGCCGTCAAACCGACAACAGGATAACAGGATGATGGGAGGGATGATGAAGCCGAAAATAAAGATAATATACTGTGTTGGCGGAGTCGGTTAGCAAGCCTGTTGTCAACACCTTACCTTGGCCTCATTATGTGCTTAAGAGATTAGAATAGATATGTGTGCATTATTAAGCAATGAGAAAAAAATCCAAGGCCAAAAAAGAAGAATGAAGACTGTCAAGAGACCTACCATGATTAAGTTAATAGGATAAGGGGACGGGGGGAGTTTTTGTCGTATCTACTCTTGTCTGCAAAGTTAAGGGTGTTAAATGTCCTTCTCTTTAGAAACTAAACTTCTCTTGTCTATCAAGCCGCGCTACCACTAACCATATTTACTCATGAAAATATTTCTCTAATGAGATTTAGGTAGTTTTTTCAAAAAGTATATTGACATCTCCAGACTCTACATCAAACAAACTAAAGGCACCACGCCAAACCCACAAACTCGACAATAGGGGAGAACATGCAAACGATGACCTTTTCTTTGGACACGCAACAACGCCCCACCTGCTAGATCCAGAACATTACCGAGCTGCCCTATGACTACCAGGAGCACACATCCGATCCAGCACACTCAGTGCGTACCGCTTGCACACGCTTCAAAAGCCACCAGCACCTCAAACCATATTTAGGGCAGAGATATGTCTGGCCCTCGCTAGGCCAACCATCAATGTCGCCATGGTGGTAAACAGAGCAAATTTAGGTAGTAGTTGTAGAGATGAACAATAATGCAATGAATTTAGTGACGGCCTATTTCTTTCTGGCAGGCCAAAATGAGTAGCTGCGGTCTTATAATACTTGTATTGGTCAAAAGGTAATCAAAGCTCAAAACATGTAACACGCTGAGGTCCTATAATACTTGTACTAGTTGAATTTCGGCGCTGCGTCACGCAGCGCCCTTGATGAGAAAATGTGTTGTCGTGTTGTTCTCTTGTTAAGCTGGTAGCACATTTTTAACATTAACCTGGTAGCACATTTTTAATATTAACCGCTAAATCAGATTCAGTGATGCGGCTGCTGTGAATTATAGTGAAAGGGTTCTTCTTTTGTTTTCGAAACCATTGCACGCGGTATTGTTTCTAATGGAGAACATGGTGTAGCAAGAAGTGGATGCATAGCAATATATATATACATACATAACTACATAATTATATTAGTTGGCATAGAGACTATTTGTACAAATATGTTTACAGTATTCATGGAACACTGATGCATTGCTGCCAAAAGCAAAATGCCGACGCTATCTCGACATATATAATAGCTAGTCTGGCGCCATAACAGATTAGATGGAGTCTAGGCTAGAATAATAGATAGTAAGCATAATTTAATCAGAACCTATAGAGAAGTATGAAATCTTGAAGCACCAACTCAGAGAATAAGACCGACTGTAACTGAAACCTCTGGTCCCGTGCATGAAGTCTTCCTTCTCTACTTTAATCAGAACAGCATATAACCACAAATTGTGTTAGAGCCTACAACTCAACTTCTAATCAAAAAAACATTATGATATCAACAAAATAGAAAACTCGAAAACATTGTCCAGCTAAATTGAGATCAAGATAAAATTCATTATGGAAGGGAATTGCCGTGGAACCATCCAATAAATAAGAGCCTTATTCAAGTCATAAAATTCATTATGGAAGAGAATTTCCATGGAACCATCCAATAAATAAGAGCCTTATTTAATAAAGGCTCGCCTATAAAAAATGATGATAGCATCAGCAAGGCCAACGATTTGTTACATCGACATGGGAATGAAATGAGACAACCACAACTAATGAAGTATGCAAGAAAAAAGTAATCTAGAAAATATAATAGACATATAATTAAGTGATGACACTTGAAGTATAACAAAGTAGAAAAAGACCTGCTGATAAAGTATGTGCTAAAACACCAGGTTTCTAAGAGGTTGATTGAAGAACTGTGCTGCTCAGTATGAACACGGAGTACATATGCATACTGTTGCAGATTGGACATACATACTGAAATAATTTTGCAGTTTGGATTATTGGTGCCTAAATGATTAAAGACTGTATTAATGTACATGGTAATGAACTACCTTTAATTACTCGAAATCTATTTAGGGCATACCTTTTCTTGGAGTCAATATAATTTATTCAGTTTCTTGTGTATATTTCTATCCACTTTCAAGATTACTGTAGCTTAATAAGATATTCGCATGAATGAAATTTTTGGGAAGCTAAAGATCAAGTTATGGTGCAATGTTGTACAACAAACCTAACATTATCCAGGATGTGTAGCTCCTAACTTATGTCCTTAATCATTTCATTATGGACCTAAATCCAATTACTTGACATTTATCTACCCCATTACTTGACATTTATAGAGAACCGCAGTTCGGGGTTTGTTTTGACACAAAAAGAAACTGAACTTCACATATTACCGAGCAGCTTAACGGATCATAAAATTTAGAACCATGAGCCCACTCCTCTTTTGGTTGCCCTCAGATGGACATCATCACCGATGGTAGTGACAGATACAACAACGGCAAGGCTGGCAGCCTATAGATCCAACCTGTCAATATATGTAAATAAACGATCTTAGAAGGAACAATAACAAAGCAGGTAAATTAGCCAAACTGAGGTAAAGATATTAAGCATCCGAAACCAAGCAAATAAATCTGTTACAGTCTTGCAACAAATATATTTAATAACATGCTAGGAGGAGGTACACATACTTGCGAGCAGTCAAAATCACCCCTGACATAAAACAACGCTAATATTATCACGTTGATTGCAAGAAAGCTAATGAGTTATTCTAAACATTTTCACGTTACAGTAGCTGACGTCCATTAAAGAGATGTAACTAAAAAAGTACCAAACGAAAAGCTTTTGGACCATCTAGACATCACATAACTATTCTTTTACTCATTATTTTGATAGCATAATCAGATGAAAAGAAGGGAGTATACAAAACTTGTATTCAAATATTTGTCCCACAAATATGGTAAATCTATATACTTTGGAGTCCAGAGTCAGCAAAAGTTAAGTATATGGATATTTATGAAACAAATTCGTTTAATTGTAATGCTTACTAACAATATGGTTATGAAAATAATTAGGCAACCACAGTAAATGGTATTAGATAGAAATATACCACGCATGGTGCAAGAAAACAAAAGATGTATATAGTTCCTGCAAGTCCATAGCCCAAAAACAATTAGGTTATCAAAGAAGAAACAAATCAAGTTGGAAGACACCAATAAAAAAAAAGGAAGAGGGAGATTCTTTTTGGTACCTAGCAAATGTTGACCAAAAATGCATTAGGGATACGAAGCTTGTAGGCATGTCTAACCAAACCAAGCTTGTCAGCATCTCCTGCCAAATCAGCACCAACATCTTAGTGTGTTGTGAGCAACAGAACCCTACCAAGGATCACAAAGACAGTGCGTGCGAAAGTGGAAGCAAAATCGCCCAAAGGAAACGGACGACAGAAAACCACCTCTCACCAAGCAAAACGTGAAGCAACAACTGATGAATTGAAGCAACGTCCTGCACACAAGAGGCAGACATGAGAGATAGTTAAGCAATGATTAAGCGGTTTATGATATACTGCATACAGGGAAAAAAGACGACCAAATCTGAAGTGCTTATGGAGGAACAGGCAAGAGAAGATAAGGGGAAAGAGTACAAAGCGATTTGCTTTCTTAGTTACACAATTAGCGTCGTGCGGGAGGCTTATTGCGGTGGATTGGGGTAGGGTGTTAATGCTTGTTCTCTTAGTGTGGGGATTAGTGGATTACTTAATTATGCAAGAAAAACCCGCGTTGCCGACCAAGAGTATGTAGCTGCTAGCTTCTACTTGAATTGCCGCTCTCTTGCGATGAAAATGAAACTCATTGCATTCCAATTGGTGATAATGTTTCCACCCATACGTAGGAAAATAAGACCAACACAAATCTAGGAATATATACCCAGGGGAGAAAATAAAAGCAAGGCCTTTACAAACATTATGTATACAGATTCATATGGTGACATTATTAAAGTAAAATATCATGAGAAGATTTAAGAAACTGAACACACAAAGACATCGAGATGCAAGATGTATCTATTGATCTAGCTAGCGTAATCGTGTAAAAGATTTAAAAGCTTACTGATCCTTTATTATAGATAGGCTAGATGGTGTGAAACTTAAAATCAGGGATCATTTAGTTTAGAAATCTGTATTTCAGTGTTTCTATTTGTGGGTACTGGGTAGGTGGCTAGCATTCTGTGACATACATGTCGCCATTATATATACATACTGAAAGACCAACCTTTTTTCTATGATGGTACTATACTGTAAGGAATTCATGAATGTTATTTGGCACAATGAACATGAACCAAACCTGGTTACAAAATAATTTCAAATAAAATTTTATTTATCTAGCTAAATGAAACTTTAAGAGTACGGCAGTGGCAGCCAAGTGATGGAAACGTCAGATAATCCTACCTGGTAGGCCATTGTTCAGATTCTTGCACCATTTAAAAAGAGGCAAGTTGCCTTGTAGGCTCAAGAAAAGAGCAATTAGAAGGCTATTATAAGAGGACACATACAGAAAACATCTTAATAATCCAGCAACGACATTGTTCTATACTGCATGTTTCCTAAAAACACAGATGTTCATTGATGTATGCGTCAGTTCTTCTCTGTGTGGAAACGAATGAATCAATATTATCAGCTGCCAACAATTGTAGCAAAGTATAGCTAAGTAAAGGCAAAGCACACATCTATATATTGTTGATAAGCATGATGTAAACGTTTGGGAATAGATAGGCATTCTGCTGTGCCAACTAATGGTACATACCTGCCGGTCAATGAAAAGAAGACCAGCTCGTACATTTCCTTATCTCTGTTCATGCTCTCCCAAATCCATGTGAGGCGTACTGTGACCTTCCATCATGGCCCTCGGGCAGACAATTTTTTAGCAAATCAGTCTGCATTCCTGCTGTGAAAATCAGAGAGAATAGGCAAATCATTAAGAGGTAGGAACAGGTAAATGGGATTTACTGAAACAGAAACAGAAGGTTTAGGAAAAGCATAAAATACAGATCTGCGAATGAAATTTATAGGGACGACAGGCAAAGGAAACAGAGAAAGAAAGCACACGCTGCAAGCACTTGACCGAAGGTGTGGCTCTGCCGTGTGATTAGAACCTGAAATCGAAAATCCTAGCTCCTGCTCTTTCGAACAAACGGGGAAAGGGAAAGAAAAGAAGATGAAGGAGGACGGTGCGGACGGCGGCCTGTATTTTCGCCATCCAAATCTCACGATAGAGCACAGATCAAGAATACATGCGATTTGGCGAGCTGAGAAACGATCGAGTGAAGCTGTCGCGTATACCTTGGATGGTGGTGTCCTGTCCCTGGACCGCGCGAAGCAGCACCGACGCGCGCCGGCCGACGACGCCCCGGCGGGAACGGTGGAGACCGCGCGGAGGGCCTGGGAGGCGGGGAGCGCCGGCCGACGGCGGGCGAGAGAACCGGTGGGGCTGCTCGTTCCCCGTCGTCCTTGCTCGCGTCCTTGGCCGCTCGTCGGCCGCAGCCGGAGAGGGAAGGCAAATCGCCGGGGTAGGGAGGTAGAGGAGTGCGTGGCGCGTCGTTTGCGCCACAGCACGGCGGCGGAGGTGGCCGGACCTCGCTGTAATGAAGAGGCGACGGCGGCGGCGACCAGCGGCGTGGGAGCGAGAGCGAGGGGAGAGAAGAGAGTGCGCGAGGATAAGGGTAAGGCTGTGAGGTCAGTTTTGCAAATTAGTCCGTCACGTTTTTGCAATTTTCGAATCGGCCCCTCTCCTCGCGTTTTCGTGGACTGCGGGTTGTTTTCTCGTTTAGGGAGGGGCTTTTTTGCAAAGCCGTCACGGACGTCTGCTGCGGACCGTCCGATCGCCGAGCGACGGCGCGGATCGAAGGACTGTAGAACACTGTTCATTTCTACAGTTCCTACTGTAGTATCTACAGTGGAGGAACGCGGAGAGGCCGCCGTTTTGCTCAACTTTGATATACTTAGTAATTGGTCAAAAGGTAAGAAGGTGTACCCATTGTATGCTTATTTTTTAAGAGTAAAAGAACGAGCTGTATTTGCCACTAATTCTTATTTACTTGCAAATATTTCACCCCCATGCGTTGGGTATATCTTTAGTCTTGTTAGTAGTACTTTGTGCACATCTCTCTGACAACGATACTACAAAACTGCGACTTTGGCCGCGAAGTAGATAGTTCTGCTGCGTGCGTGTATTAGTTTTATGCTGATAGCTCTCATCATACTCACAACTATGTTGAATCCTTGTGTTTCACGCTCAACATTTGTATGACCTCTTGTCCCTAGGCTGCTCATAGCTGTGTTGAATGACGGTGTTGTCCACTAAGCACTGGTACCATGTTTCCCGACGTCTCATATTCCCAAAGGCCCCCCTTGGATACTTTCTAACATTCTCCTCTCAAGACAGTAGCCGGTGGACTAGCTAGACTGCACGGTAAATAGTCGTGAACGAACCCACTTATGTCGGATAAGAATCTGGAGCTCTTGACTCACTAGTAGAGACAGGGCCTTTCGTCCAACCCCTTTTGTCCCGGCCCACTTACAAACCGCGACAAAAGGCCAGGCCACGTCGTCCGAAATAGCCCAGGCGCCCCTCCCCCCTTTTGTCCCGGCCCGTGAGGACCCTTTTGTCCCGGTTTGAGATACAAACCGGGACTAAAGTGGTCCACGGCCCGCAGCGGCCAGGTCCCCCCCCCCCCCTAGTCCCGGTTTGTATCTCAAACCGGGACAAAAGGGCTGGCACCCCTATATATATGGCAGCACCCTCTCCACTCACTCTTTATTTTTTTCCTGGTGGAGGTGGTGTGGGCTAGTGCTATTTTTTTTTCTACTTCATATGCACTCAAGGTGTTCGATGAAATGCCTGTTAGAGTGATGCCATTTGAGTTCACACAATACAAACATGATATGAGGTGCCCGAGCCACACTTAATCTTTCACCTCTTTATTTCCACTTGTCCTAAAAGGTTAGCAACTATTTTCTAGTCGGTCACCGTGCGGTACTAATTTTAGCATCGTCATTGCGTTTGATATATAGTTGTATGATGCAGATGAGCCATCCATGGATGTACGGTGACCGACGCACAGCCGCTTATAGAGCAGGCGTGCATTCTTTTCGCGATGCGGCCGAGGCGAACAAGCATGGGGGTGGCTTTATGTTTTGTCCATGCGTTGAATGTCGGAATGAGAAGGATCACACTTCCTCAAGAGTCATTCAAAGCCACCTGCTTCGGTCCGGTTTCATGTCCGGCTATAATGTTTGGACCAAGCACGGAGAAAGAGGGGTTATGATGGAAGACGGCGATGAAAAAGAGAACGATGATAACAACTACCGATCTATATTCCCTGAATACGCTGATACCGAAATGGAAGACAATGAAGAAGAAGAGGGTGAAGAACAGGCACCAGATGAGCCCGCTGATGATCTTGGTCGGGTCATTTCTGATGCAAGGCGAGGCTGCGACACAGAAAAGGAGAGGTTGCAGTTCGAGCAGATGTTACAGGACCACAAAAAATTGTTGTACCCAACTTATGAAGATGGCCAGAAAAAGCTAGGTAGCACACTGGAATTGCCGAAGTGGAAGGCAGAGACCGGTGTGACTGACTCGTCATTTGAAAAGTTGCTGGTACTAATGAAGAAGATGCTTCCAAGAAAGAACGAATTGCCCGCCAGCACGTACGAAGCAAAGAATCTTGTCTGCCCTCTAGGATTAGACGTGCAGAAGACACATGCATGCCCTAATGACTGCATCCTCTACCGCGGTGAGAAGTACGAGAATATGGATAAATGCCCGGTATGCACTACATTGCGGTATAAGATCAGAAAAGATGACCCTGATGATATTGAGGGCGAGCCACCCAGGAAGAGGGTTCCTGACAAGGTGATGTGGTATGCTCCTATAATACCACGGTTGAAACGTCTGTTCAGAAACAAAGAGCATGCCAAGTTGTTGCGATGGCACATGGAAGACCGTAAGAAAGACGACAAGTTGAGGCACCCCGCTGATGGTCGGCAGTGGAGAAAAATCGAGAGAGAGTTCGGGGACTTTGGAGGTGACGCAAGGAACTTATGGTTTGGTCTAAGTACAGATGGCATGAATCCTTTTGGGGAGCAGAGCTGTAGTCACAGCACCTGGCCCGTGACTCTATGTATCTACAACCTTCCTCCTTGATTGTGCATGAAGCGGAAATTCATTATGATGCCAGTGCTCATCCAAGGCCCGAAACAACCCGGCAACGACATTGATGTGTACCTAAGGCCATTAGTCGATGAATTTTTGCAGTTGTGGGCCAAACCAGGTGTAAGTGTGTGGGATGAGCACAAACAGGAGACATTTGACCTACGAGCGTTGCTTTTCGTAACCATCAATGATTGGCCTGCTCTTAGTAACATTTCAGGACAGACGAACAAGGGATACAATGCATGCACGCACTGTTTGGATCAGACAGAAAGTATATATCTGGACAAATATAGGGAGAATGTGTACCCGTACAATCGTCGTTCTCTTCCGCACAAGCATCCCTTAAGGCAAAAAGGCAAGCATTTCAATGGCAATGCAGAAACCCGGACGAAGCCTGTCACCCGTACTGGTGTTGAAGTATTTGGTATGGTCAAGGATTTAAAAGTAATCTTTGGAAAGGGTCCTGGCAGCCAACCTGTTCCGAACGGCGCTGATAAGCGCGCACCCATGTGGATGAAGAAATCTATATTTTGGGAGCTACCCTATTGGGAAGTCCATGAGGTCCGCTACGCAATCGACGTGATGCACCTGACGAAGAATCTTTGCATGAATATTCTAGGCTTTCTGGGCTTGTATGGGAAGTCAAAAGATACACCGGAAGCACGGGAGGACCAGGAACGTCATAAAGGACGAGACGGCATGCATCCAGGGCAGTTTCAAGGGCCTGCCAGCTACGCTCTTACCAAGGAAGAGAAGGAAATCTTTTTTGAAGTCTTTTTCAGTATCAAGGTCCCGTCTGGCTTCTCGTCGAATATAAAGGGAATAGTAAATATGAAAGAGAAAAAATTCCAAAACCTAAAGTCTCATGACTGCCACGTGCTTATGACGCAATTGTTTCCGGTTGCATTGAGGGGAATTCTAGCGGAAAATGTTCGACTGGCCATTGTGAAGGTATGTGCATTCCTCAATGCAATTTCTCAGAAGGTAATCGATCGAGAAAGTCTATCAGGGTTACAAATTGATGTGGTCCAATGTCTGGTCAGCTTCGAGTTGTTGTTCCCGCCATCTTTCTTCAATATTATGACGCACCTCCTAGTTCACCTAGTCGAAGAGATTAGAATTCTCGGTCCTGTGTTTCTACACAATATGTTCCCCTTCGAGAGGTTCATGGGAGTCTTAAAAAAATATGTTCGTAACCGTGCTAGGCCAGAAGGAAGCATCTCCAAGGGCTATGGAACAGAGGAGGTCATTGATACGTCTCAAACGTATCAATAATATCTGATGTTACATGTTGATATTATGCCAATTGTTACATGTTATATATACACTTCATAGCATTTTTATGCATTTTCTGGGACTAACCTATTAACAAGATGCCACAGTGCCAGTTCCTGTTTTCTGCTGTTTTTGTATTCCAGAAAAGCTAGTCTGGAAATATTCTCGGAATTGGACGAAACTTGGACATAACCTCCTATTTTTCCAACACGAAGACGGAGTCCAGAGGAGACACGGAGGGGGGCCGCGAGCCAGCCACACCATGGGGCCGCGCGGGCCCACCCCTGCCGCGCCGTGGGGTGGTGTGGGGCCCTCGTGGCTCCGCAGCCGCCGCCCTTTCGCCTATTTATTCCTCCCGACGCGAAAACCCTAGATACCCGAGTCATTATCCATGAAAAGTTCCAGAGACGCCGCCGCCGTCAACCCTAGCTCGGGAGGGTTCAGAAGCTCTTCCCGGCACCCTGCCGGAGAGAGGAATCATCACCGGAGGGCTCTACATCACCATGCCTGCCTCCGGAGTGATGCGTGAGTAGTTCATCCTTGGACTACGGGTCCATGGCAGTAGCTAGATGGTTGTCTCTCCACTTTATGCTATCATGTTTAGATCTTGTGAGCTGCCTATCATGATCAAGATCATGTTATTGTAATGCTACATGTTGTGTTTGCTGGGATCCGATGAATATTGAATACTATGTCAAGTTGATTATCAATCTATCTTATATGTTATTTATGATCTTGCATGCTTTCCGTTACTAGTAGATGATTTGGCCAAGTAGATGCGTGTAACTCCAAGAGTGAGTATTTATGCTAGATAGTGGGTTCATGTCTCCGGTAATCTGGGAGAGTGACAATAACTTCTAAGATTGTGGATGTGCTGTTGCCACTAGGGATAAAATAACCGATGCTTAGCTTAAGGGTACGCCGTTAGGTCTAATGCATTTGTTTACTTTACGCACATTACTTAATGCAATTATCCGTTGCTTGCAACTTAATACCAACGGGGAACTCGGTATGATAACCTGGCGGTGGATTATTAGTCATTGACTTTGTTGGATAACGGTCTATGTATTTTGTCGTAATGCCCACATGAATATCATAGTAATCATCATGTCATATATATGCATTGTTATGCGCTCAATATTTTGTCAATTGCCCAGCTGTAATTTGTTCACCCAGCATGTTAGTTATCTGTTATGGAGAGACACCACTAGTGAACTGTGGACCCGGTCCATTCTTTTACACTGATAATACAACCAACTGCAAACACTGTTCCTTTTCATTCTCTGCAATTTACTACTGTTTTCCACACCATACGTTTAATCCTTTGTTTTCAGCAAGCCGGTGAGATTGACAACCTCACTGTTTCGTTGGGGCAAAGTAATTTGATTGTGTTGTGTGCAGATTCCACGATCGTAAACGGCGCCACCAACAACCTTCAGAAGTGATTTCTTGCTCCTACTGGTCGATTAAACCTTGGTTTCATACTGAGGGAAACTGCTGCTACACTGCTTCATACCTTCCTCTTGGGGTCTCCCAGCGAACGTGTGATCCACGCAATCAAGCTCTTTTTCTGGCGCCGTTGCCGGGGAGAAGAAATATTTCTGAGAGCTCCTCTACTCCCTGCAACATCTTTTTCTGCGCCGTTGCCGGGGAGCAAGAGGATTTCTGCAAGGGGAGTTTCACGCTTCCAATCTCTTTACTTTGTTATTGTCTTGCTTAGTTTATTTTTATTTAGTCTTGTTTGCTTTATTTATCAAAAACACAAAAAAATTAGTTACTTTTATTTTTCGAATTGTTATTTTTCAGTCTTGTTATCATGTCTAGCTCTGCTCCTTTTTCCGTAGTGCCACCTGTGGGAGAAATTATTACCTTTAAACAAAAAAGTGGGGAATCCTTTAGGAATGCCTGGGAGAGAATTTTGGAATTGCACAAGAAGGTGCAACATAAGATGGATTTGAGAGTTCTTATAAAAAATTTCTACTATGGTTTATTTTCTGTTTATCAGCATGCTCTAGATACCATGGTAGGGGAAACCTTTTCTGAGTTTGATACAACAAAAGCTCATAATATTTTGAGTGGTTTGTCAATCTTCCCAATGGTGGACGAAACTGGGATATTCACTAAGCTAGATAAAATAGAAAAGTCAATTGATAATTTAACTCTGAGCCATAATCTTAAAGAACAACCTTTAGTTGAGTTAAAAAATGATTGGGAACCATTCATTGAGATCAATATTGGTAATGAAAAGTTTCGTGCCTACTGTGACCTTGGTTCAACAATGTCCATCATGCCTAAAATGGTTTATGATCTATTAAAATTTGATAATATGGTTGATTACCCTGTTTTTCATTTTCATGCTGATGGAACAATCACAAGAAGCATGGGGATTATTAATGATATTATGGTCACTGTTCAAAATAAGACCATCCCTGTGAATTTCATGATCCTTGCAAAATCTCCCAACCATATTGTTTTAGGGAGATCCTTTTTAAAGAGTAATGGGGGTTTTATCAATGCAAAGTATGGGTTTATGAAATTTAATGCTCCTATCAATCGGAGGTTCTTCTTCCCGATCAAAAAAGATGACCCCACCGAAAGGTTGGGAGATTTTAATGTCTTTGGAAACACTTGATTCTTACTTTCTGCGCCTAGCTGAAAGGCGTTAAAGAAAAGCGCTTATGGGAGACAACCCATTATTTTATTTCTGCAATTTTTCTTTTTTTTGAGTCAAGGAGTTGTTTACTTCTGTAACAATTCCTTTGTATCTTTATTTTATCGCATTGTTGTGCCAAGTATTGCCTCTAATAGGAAGATGATGCTAGATTTGGATTTCTGCGCAGGAACAGATTTCTGCTGTTCACCGTTTTAATTCTGTAAAATCACAGAAAAATTATTTAAATCTGAAATTTTTGTGCGTGATCCTCAGATATGTACGCATCTTTCGTTAGTTTAAAGTTTTTCGATCTGAGCAACGTAAGTGCCTCGAAAAAATTCGTCTTTGCGGACTGTTCTGTTTAGACAGATTCTGTCTTTTATTTTTCGCATTCTCTCTTTTACTAGTGTTGAGTGGAATTCTTTTTTAGGGTGAAGAGCTTCACATAACATCAGTGGCAGTAGCTAATGTTAAAAGTAACGGTCATGTTTGTGTCCTTATAGAACATGTGAGTTTTTGATTGTGCACTAACCCTCTAATGAGAATTACTTTGAGTTTGGTGTGGCGGAAGTTTTCAAGGGTCAAGAGAGAAGGATGATATAATGTGATCAAGAAGAGTGAAGAGCTTAAGCTTGGGGATGCTCCCATGGATCACCCCAGCATATTTCAAGAAGACTCAAGCGTCTAAGCTTGGGGATGCCCAAGGCATCCCCTTCTTCATCAGCAACTTATCAGGTCATCTCTAGTGAAACTATATTTTAATTCTTTCACATCATATGTGCTTTACTTGGAGCGTCTGTGTGCTTTTATTTTCAGTATTTTATTTTTCTTATGGTCAACTTGATTGGACCCCAGCATTCTTGATTGGGAGAGAGACACGCTCCGCTTTTTCATATGAATACTCCTATTCTTCACTTATACTTGTTGAGTATTCTTATCTAGCTATTGCTATGCTTTTAGCTCCTGTTTTGCATGCATCTCTTATTCAGAGCTGTTAGTTCTTTTAAAGAAAGTACTCTCTTGCTTCACTTATAATTGTTTGGAGAGTTTATGTTGAAATAAATTGATTGGTGTTTGGTTGGAACAGAAAATGTTGCATGTGGTAGATGGTATAATGGAAAAAGCTTACATATTCTTGTAGATCTGTATTGGATAATTTGATACTTGTCAATTGTTTTGAGTTATCAAGTAGTTCATGTTTAAGCTTTTGTATCATGTAGTTAAAACCTATTAATGAAGAACTACCGTAAAGCTCGTTGAAATTTGGTTTGCATGATTGGTATCTCTAAGGTCTAGATATTTTCTAGTAAAAGGGTTTGGTTAACAAGGAAGACAGTGTAGAGTCTTATAATGCTTGCAATATGTTTTCATATAAGTCTTGCTGTGTCGGTTGATATCCTGTGTTTGCTTCAAATAACCTTGCTAGCCTAAACTCTGTACTGAGAGGGAATGCTTCTCGTGCATCCAAAACCTTGAGCCAAAATCCATGCCATCTGTGTCCACCATAACTACCTATATGTGGTATTTCCTTGCCATTCCAAGTAAATTTTTCATGTGCTACCTTTAAACTATTCAAACTTTATTACTCCTATTTTGTGTCAATGTTTACCAAGCTCATGAGGACGGGGTGGATGTCTTTATGTCAACTGTCAAACAGACTTTACCACCGGACTAGCGGCATATACATCCGCTTATCCATTAATTTTGCAAAAAGAGCTGGCAAATGGGGTGCCCAGTCCCAATTAATTACAACTTTAACCGCTTAATTCTCTTCACATTTTTGCCCTGATTTATCAGTCAAGCAATGACAAACAGTGAAATATCTGCATGTGTAAACAAAAGAGAAAGAGGGATGATCTGCCTTGCTGGTAGAAATAACGTCCTTCATGGGAGCCGCTCTTAAAAGTCTGGTTGGCAGGGGTCATATTGTACTTTCCATTTTCTGATTCGTTGACAATTAACAAACACCTCTCAAAACTTATTTTTACTCTCTATATGATTTCAAAAACTTAAAAAGCTCTAGCACATGATTTAATCCCTGCTTCCCTCTGCGAAGGGCCTTTCTTTTACTTTTATGTTGAGTCAGTTTCCTACTTCTTTCTATCTTAGAAGCAAACACTAGTGTCAACTTTGGTGCAACAATTTTTATATGCTTATATTGCACTTATTATATGCTTTGTGTTGACAAATATCCATGAGATATATATGTTGAAAGTTGAAAGCAATTGCTGAAACTTAAATCTTCCTTTGTGTTGGTTAAATACCTTTTACTTAGAATCTATTGCTTTATGAGTTAACTCTTATGCAAAACTCTTGATGCTTGTCTCGAAAGTACTATTCATGAAAAGTTTTTGCTTATATGATTCAGTTGTTTGCTCATTATCTACTTGCTAGCAAACTATAGACCATTGACCTGGATCACTTCATTCATAACATGTGCTTTACATATTATTTGATCAAGATTATGATTGTAGCATGTCACCTCAGAAATTATTTTGTTTTTATCGTTTTACCTACTCGAGGACGAGTAGAACTAAGCTTGGGGATGCTTGATACGTCTCAAACGTATCTATAATTTCTGATGTTCCATGTTGATATTATACCAATTGTTACATGTTTTATATACACTTCATAGCATTTTTATGCATTTTCTGGGACTAACCTATTAACAAGATGCCACAGTGCCAGTTCCTGTTTTCTGCTGTTTTTGTATTCCAGAAAAGCTAGTCTGGAAATATTCTCGGAATTGGACGAAACTTGGACAGAACCTCCTATTTTTCCAACACGAAGACGGAGTCCAGAGGAGACACGGGGGGGCCACGCAGCCACACCATGGGGCCGCGCGGGCCCCCCTGCCGCGCCGTGGGGTGGTGTGGGGCCCTCGTGGCTCCGCAGCCGCGCCCTTTCGCCTATTTATTCCTCCCGACGCGAAAACCCTAATACCCGAGCCATTATCCACGAAAAGTTCCAGAGACGCCGCCGCCGTCAACCCTAGCTCGGGAGGGTTCAGAAGCTCTTCCCGGCACCCTGCCGGAGAGGGGAATCATCACCGGAGGGCTCTACATCACCATGCCTGCCTCCGGAGTGATGCGTGAGTAGTTCATCCTTGGACTACGGGTCCATGGCAGTAGCTAGATGGTTGTCTCTCCACTTTATGCTATCATGTTTAGATCTTGTGAGCTGCCTATCATGATCAAGATCATCTTATTGTAATGCTACATGTTGTGTTTGCTGGGATCCGATGAATATTGAATACTATGTCAAGTTGATTATCAATCTATCTTATATGTTATTTATGATCTTGCATGCTTTCCGTTACTAGTAGATGCTTTGGCCAAGTAGATGCTTGTAACTCCAAGAGTGAGTATTTATGCTAGATAGTGGGTTCATGCCTCCGGTAATCTGGGAGAGTGACAATAACTTCTAAGATTGTGGATGTGCTGTTGCCACTAGGGATAAAATAACCGATGCTTAGCTTAAGGGTACGCCGTTAGGTCTAATGCATTTGTTTACATTACGCACATTACTTAATGCAATTATCCGTTGCTTGCAACTTAATACCAACGGGGAACTCGGTATGACAACCTGGCGGTGGATTATTAGTCATAGACTGTTGGATAACGGTCTATGTATTTTGTCGTAATGCCCACATGAATATCATAGTAATCATCATGTCATATATATGCATTGTCATGCGCTCAATATTTTGTCAATTGCCCAGCTGTAATTTGTTCACCCAGCATGTTAGTTATCTTTTATGGAGAGACACCACTAGTGAACTGTGGACCCCGGTCCATTCTTTTACACTGATAATACAACCAACTGCAAACATGTTCCTTTTCATTCTCTGCAATTTACTACTGTTTTCCACACCATACGTTTAATCCTTTGTTTTCAGCAAGCCGGTGAGATTGACAACCTCACTGTTTCGTTGGGGCAAAGTAGTTTGATTGTGTTGTGTGCAGATTACACGTTGGTGATCGTAAACGGAGCCACCAACTTCAGAAGTGTTTTCTTGCTCCTACTGGACAATTACACCTTGGTTTCATACTGAGAGAAACTGCTGCTACACTGCTTCATACTTTCCTCTTGGGGTGTTCCAGCGAACGTGTGATCCACGCTATCAGTCATTGAGTTTTGTGTTGACTTTCTTCCTGACCTTAAGCCGATTGGTGTTCCTGAATCTCGGTATGAGGGGAGGTTGACTGGAAAAGTCACACTAGGAAGGAAAGCAACGGTATGTATGGACAGACATTCTTTCACTCAAGCACACTACACAGTTCTACACAATTCCACCGTGGTGGCTCCGTATATCGAGAGACACAAGAATATTCTACGCTCCGAAAACCCGGGGAATAACACCATTGTTCTACACGAGAAGACTTTCGGCAGTTGGTTGTAGACACATCTCATGAAGAACACCATTGTTGGAGATCAGCTGTACTTGTTGGCCAGGTCACCATCTTCGACTATATGTACTTTCCAAGGGTACGAGATAAATAGGAATACATTTTACACGAAGGCCCAAGATAAAAAGAGCACCAACCAAAACAGTGGTGTCCGCTTTGCAACAGACGACAATGGGCAGAAGGACACATATTATGGGTACATAGAGGAGATATGTGAACTTGACTATGGACCTACTTTTAAGTTCCCTTTATTTCGGTGCAAATGGGTCAACCTGACAGCTAGCGGGGTAAAGGTAGACCCGCAGTACGGAATGACAACAGTGGATCTCAAGAATCTTCGGTACCACACCGAACCATTCGTCCTAGCCAATGATGTGGCTCACGTTTTCTATGTGATGGACATGTCTACCAAACCAAAAAAGAAAAGAAAAGATAAGCAAAAGAATACATCGTCCGATGAGCCAAAGCGCCACATAGTTCTTTCAGGGAAAAGAAACATCGTGGGAGTGGATGACAAGACAGACATGTCCGAAGATTATAATAAGTTTCATGAAATTCCGCCCTTCACAGTGAAAACTGACCCAAGCATCCTGTTAAATGATGAAGATTCTCCATGGCTACGGCTCAGAAGAAAACAGAAACAATAGATAGGGATGTTGGTGATGTGTAATAATGTATTAAACCTTTTATGTAATGCATTCTATGGAATGTATTAAACCTTTATGTAAGGAGCATGTGTAAGAAACTTCAATCAGCTGCAGTTTTACCAACACAATCTCTGCATTCTCCAAGATCTTTAGCATTTCCAAGTGATAGAACAAAACATACGGTTTCCCCTGCATACAGCCCGACGGTGGCTCGTGAGTGCTGATACCCAATGATGCTACTATGACGGGCGCGTAGTTGACGAGTGAATCTTGATCCGGTGTTGCTTCTTCGCTCCCCGTCAACGGCGCCAGAAAACGGTCTTGATGGTCCTTCACGTAGTTACCTGCGTGAAAAGTAAATGGGTTAGGTTGAGACTCCAAGTGCAGAGTGTATGTAGTAGTGGAAGACAGTTTTCCCCACGAGGGGTGACTCGAGGGTTTAATATCGAACTCTCGGGGAACCAGTATTTCAGGTGTTATCTCCTTATCCTTCTCTTGAGAACCTGCAACAAAATAAATTGTTTTGTGCCCTCAACCTCACCAAGTGGTTGTCAAGCACAAGGTGTGAGAATGATAATAAAATAAATATGCAAACAGTAGTAAATATGCAACGATGGTAAAATAAATATGCAAGGATGGTGGTAGTAATGATAAATGATATTTTTGTTTTTTTATAATGTATGCAAGATGTAAAAGTGTTTTTGTATTTTCGGATTTAATATTGGCAGCAAACAAAAGTGGTGATAAAAGTGTTGGAAAGGTGTTTCTTATGATTAAAAATGGACCGGGGTTCATGGTTTCACAAATGCACTCTCTCTTGATAACGTGGTAGACAATGGAACACTAAAATTAACATGTAAGATGGCAAGACATGGTTTGACAAGTTATTAATAATATGGGCATCATGTCCTAACATAGAGATCTCAAGTATAAATTGTTCTCTCTCTTATGCTCCACCAAGATGCGAACTAAATCATAACACCTTAGTAATTAAGATAAATCAGAGCATAGCAATAAGTTCAATGACATGAAGTTAAAATAAGAACATGCTAGATCTAGTCATGGAGGTAGTGGCCAAGGTCACATCCACTCTCCGGTAGCATGGTATTTTTGTTTATCCCTAGTGAGGCAACAAAGTAAGGTAGAAAACCCAAGTGGATCGCAGAACTATCTGTCACGTTCACTGCACTAGCCACCCCCCGTTACTCCAACTAATGCACACATTCCCCCTCACATGCTCTCATAAACATGCTTGATCATGACAAGTAAATAAGAACGGGGTACATAATATGCATCTACTTTCATAACTGAAACAAAACCATTGCAATCTCAAACATGTATTAACTCATAATAAAGATCCACCACAAAGGAATTACATAGATGACCGTAATCATGTCCAGCAGCTCATACGGTACTAATTAGTGAAGCTCATAGAGAGGAGAGATACATAAGTTACTTCCACAAACCCATAGTCCAGGGGTGGACTACTCCCTCTTCATCATGGTGTCGGTGGAGATGTTGTTGGAGGGGAAGGAGACCACACCGGCAGCGCCCCGCCGGAGTTTTCCCCCTCCAATCTTCAGCTCCAGGTCTCTGTTTCGTGGTTTCTGTGTTTCGGCGGCGCTCCCTTTCGCGAAAGCCCTGGGGGGTCTATATATAGTCGTTTTTAGGTCAAGACGAAGCTTCGGGAAGAAGGATCAATGGCAGCGGAGGCCCGAGGGCCAGGATGAGGGGTCCCACGCGGTCAGGGAATCTGGCCGCGTGGGCCCACTTGTTTTGGCCTTCTGGTCTCCGTTTCTTCGATTCCTTTGCGCCTACGTTTCGTTCCTTCCAAAATAATGATCCCCGTAAAATTTCAGGTCATTTGGACGTCGTTTGGTCGCCTGAAACGTAAAAATATAGAAAAAGGGGTTTTCTGACAGTGCAGGGTTAATTCTAGAAAAATGGGGGAATTGTTATCTCTCTCTTCCATGGTGTGATCTTTATGTGATCATGAGCTTTGTAATCTATTTGAATCCATAGATGTTACTCTTCATTATCTTATATGCTACTCAAGTGGTTTTATTAATGTAATCTCCGGAGTCACCTTTGTCCCACGGTGCGAAGTTGACAGTGTGCGCCCCGTGTGTGGCTCTTAGGCTAAAGATAATAGGAATACTTATCATGAGTTATTATTTGCGTTGGATGTCTCTATGAAATTGCGGTGTTTGTCTAGTACTATTTAGGGCGCTCAAGTTGACAGTGTGGGGTTCCCTAGATGTGGAAGGCGACTTTAAGGTGTGCTGTTATAGCCCTACGCAGTGGATTGGTGTTCGTTATCCAACGAGAGAATAATTCAGAGTAGCATAGTGAAGAGGAAATATCTATGTATTCAATTATATTATTATTGTTGAGAGTGCCCACTAGTGAAAGTATGAACCCTAGGCCTTGTTTCTAAGCATTGAAACACCGTTTACAACCAGTTCTACTACATGTTTGCTTGCTGCCATTTTTATTTCAGATTGCAATTACCACTTATAATCATCCATATTACTTGTATTTTAATATCTCTTCGCCGAACTAGTGCACCTATATACCTGACAAGTGTATTGGGTGTGTTGGGGACACAAGAGACTTCTTGTATCTTAATTGCAGGGTTGCTTGAGAGGGATATATTTGACCTCTACCTCCCTGAGTTCGATAAAGCTTGGGTGATTCACTTAAGGGAAACTTGCTGCTGTTCTACAAACCTCTGCACTTGGAGACCCAACACTGTCTACAAGAATAGAGCGTGCGTAGACATCAATGTGTTACTCACTTTGGTCCACAAAGTAAATTCAAATAAAGGTCATTGCAAGTAATAATAGAATCATCACGAACTGCACTGGGGTACCTCTTGCCCCTTGACATGAACAAGCCCATGTCAAAACAACAGGACAAACAGACAATGAACAATCTCAGCACTCTTTTATTTACTATGGGTATAACTTTTTATTATGAGGTGCATCACTGAATGAACATTATGGTTATGCTGTAAATTTTCACCATGAATGATGCATGGCTTAGATTAGCGGCCCAGGCATTTCTCTAACCATTTATACAAACTTTTTGAACTTACTAAGTATCCACATTCATTTCACCCATGATAGGCATCCATAAACAAAAGTACATGACATCAACTAAATATAAATAAGTGCAATGTTGAAAGCTTGCCATGTGACAGCACATATGGGCTAACTCCCAACCAAAACTATTGTCAAGCCCACAACTTCATAATTTTAATCACAATGGTTCATGCTTATTAAATGTAATAAAAGTAAATTGTGCATCAAGTTCGTGAGAGCTTTTTAACCAATTTTTCCCACGACAATCAATAACATAAGCATTCAAATTCAGAAATGTAGATAACACAATATAACATGATAAACATACTTGGAATAGCATAAAGCTAATAGGTAGATATGGTGGACTCACTGGAAAAACTTTGGTTGAAGGTGTTAGGAAACAAGCTTTTTACTTGTTGTAATTTTTGGGCTAGCAATAGGGAGAAAGTTGACCATCTAAATGCATGCATAAGTGTCCATAGAACTAATCAATCCATGTTAAACCAAGTAAAGTTAAAATTCAACATCTAAACATGGTAAAAGATAGCTCTTGACAACACACTTGCAAATTAACATTCATTCAAAGCTCATGAATTATGCAACTATATGTATCTTTTAAAATCAACTCAAACATCCTTATCCCAATATATTTAATAGCATCCAACATAATTCAACCCAAACTTCCAGTAGCTCTCTCATATATAAATGATAGTCGTGGTCTTATTAACAAACCGAAATAACAAAAGCAAAAAAAAACAGACGCTCCAAGTTTATACGATAAAGTGCATTGATCGAAAAACAGAAGTTAGACGTGTGCAAACCGAGAGTGTGTTGGTCGAGTGGGGTTGTCTTGACATCCCCAAGCTTATGGTTTTCACCATCCTTGGATAGCTCTTGGTGCAGCTCCTCTAATCCCTGTGAAAAAACTTCAAAACACCGTTTCTCCCATTTCTTTTCTATGGGGTGATATTAGTAGTGATAAACAAATAGGTTCCTTACTGCATAAAATCCTTAGGCAAAAATTCATATAAATGTCCAGAGAGGATATAATGTTGTATGCCTACTCATAAACTCAATTGAATCAAAAAGATTCAAGCAAAAAGCTCAAAGAATACATCAAACAATATCAAGAAAGAATCTGTCCAGAAAAACAGCAGCAGCAAAACGCATTTTTTCTAACCTACTTAAACTCGTCATAAAAATCTGCAAAAAATCACGTGTGCAGAGGATGAAAAGTTTAAGCTACTGTTAAAATTACAGCTCAATCGGAGTTACAGATAAAAAATGAAAAATCAAACCGTGCACAGACTCGTGCAGGCAGAAAATTCTCCGAAAATGAATAGCAACTTTTCAAACCCAAAATAGGTAAAACTTGGTTCTTTATTAAAAATTCCAGAAACAAAACTAACAAACTACTCTCTTGTTACAGCAAGAGGACTCAAAGAAAATCTCAAATAAAAACAACCGGGTTGCCTCCCGTAAAGCGCTTTCTTTATAGCCATATAGCTAGGCTTACTTACTTGATGTTTATTGTGGACGAAGCTCATGAGGGAGCTTGAATGTTGTGCCCCTCTTCCTTGGAAAGTGTTCCATGCTCTTCTTGTGTGGAAACTGAAACTTCACATTCCCTTCCTTTGAATCAATAATGGCACCTGTAGTACGAAGAAAAGGTCTTCCCAAAATAATAGGACTAGAGGTTTTATTCCCCATGTCCATTATTAGAAAATCAACAGGCACAAAAGTCATGTGTAACTCTACCATAACATCACTTAATTTTCCTAGAGCATGTCTAATGGAATCATCAGCAAGTGCAAATTCAATAGAGCATTTCTCAATATTTTTAAGTTCAAGGACTTCATATAGTTCTTTAGATAATATAGAGACACTAGATCCTAGATCTAAAATGGCATGGTGTGTCTCTTTTCCAATGGTTACTAGTACCTTGGGGATCCATATATCCCCAATCTTAGGTGGTATCATACCTTCTAATATAGTTTTTCCCATAAAAGCACCTCCAGCAGCTGAATCAAGTATATTTCTAGACATGTAATTTAGACCATTGTAAAAAGAGTGTAAAATGGTCCATTCATTAACCCCATGGATGGACAAGTTCTAAGCATGAGTTTAATCCTATCCCAAGCCATGGCAACATGTTCATTTTCATTTTGCCTAAAAGAGAGGATATTGTTTCTATTTTGCAGTATTTTAACAGGGGGATAATATTTCTTAATGAAAGCTTCTTTTAAATCATCCCAAGAATTAATACTACCAGAAGGTAATGAATGTAGCCACTCTTTAGCTTTTCCTCTAAGTGAGAAAGGAAATAATTTCAGTTTCAAGACATTACTTTCAACATTTTTAAACTTTTGCATGTCACAGATTTCAATAAAATCATGAAGATGCATAGAGGCATCCTCAACAGCACTACCACCAAATTGTTCCCTAGTTATCAAATTTAACAAACTAGGACTAACTTCATAGCTCTCAGCAGTAATCTCAGGTGTGGCGATAGGCTTAGCAATAAATTGATCATTAGGAGTGTTTGTGTAGTCACACAATTTAGTTCTATCTCCCATTTCAACAAGTTTTTATGTGTTTTTAATTTTTTATGCAAAACTGAAAGTAAAATGACACTAATGCAACTCAAAATAACAAATGCAACACAAAAATGCAAAACTGAATATAAATATGCAAACCGAAATAAAAAGATGATATGCAAGACAAGAACAAAACAAAACAAAATAAAATGATTGTAGGTAAAGATGGATAAGATGATGCTCATGTAGGTGCAACCTCCCCAAGCTTAGGTTGTTACACAAGTTGGTGATGAAGTTGAATTGATGTGAGTGATCCTTGGATAAACCATTCAGCTATGGTTCCCCGGCAACGGCGCCAGAAAACGTCTTGATACCCAATGATGCTACTATGACGGGCGCGTAGTTGACGAGTGAATCTTGATCCGGTGTTGCTTCTTCGCTCCCCGTCAACGGCGCCAGAAAACGGTCTTGATGGTCCTTCACGTAGTTACCTGTGTGAAAAGTAAATGGGTTAGGTTGAGACTCCAAGTACAGAGTGTATGTAGTAGTGGAAGACAGTTTACCCCACGAGGGGTGACTCGAGGGTTTAATATCGAACTCTCGGGGAACCAGTATTTCAGGTGTTATCTCCTTATCCTTCTCTTGAGAACCTGCAACAAAATAAATTGTTTTGTGCCCTCAACCTCACCAAGTGGTTGTCAAGCACAAGGTGTGAGAATGATAATAAAATAAATATGCAAACAGTAGTAAATATGCAATGATGGTAAAATAAATATGCAAGGATGGTGGTAGTAATGATAAATGATATTTTTGGGTTTTTTATAATGTATGCAAGATGTAAAAGTGTTTTTGTATTTTCGGATTTAATATTGGCAGCAAACAAAAGTGGTGATAAAAATGTTGGAAAGGTGTTTCTTATGATTAAAAATGGACCGGGGTTCATGGTTTCATAAATGCACTCTCTCTTGATAACGTGGTAGACAATGGAACACTAAAATTAACATGTAAGATGGCAAGACATGGTTTGACAAGTTATTAATAATATGGTCATCACGTCGTAACATAGAGGTCTCAAGTATAAGTTGTTCTCTCTCTTATGCTCCACCAAGATGCGAACTAAATCATAACACCTTAGTAATTAAGATAAATCAGAGCATAGCAATAAGTTCAATGACATGAAGTTAAAATAAGAACATGCTAGATCTAGTCATGGAGGTAGTGGCCAAGGTCACATCCACTCTCCGGTAGCATGGTATTTTGTTTATCCCTAGTGAGGCAACAAAGTAAGGTAGAAAACCCAAGTGGATCGCAGAACTATCTGTCACGTTCACTGCACTAGCCACCCCCCGTTACTCCAACTAATGCACACGTTCCCCCTCACATGCTCTCATAAACATGCTTGATCATGACAAGTAAATAAGAACGGGGTACATAATATGCATCTACTTTCATAACTGAAACAAAACCATTGCAATCTCAAACATGTATTAACTCATAATAAAGATCCACCACAAAGGAATTACATAGATGACCGTAATCATGTCCAGCAGCTCATACGGTACTAATTAGTGAAGCTCATAGAGAGGAGAGATACATAAGTTACTTCCACAAACCCATAGTCCAGGGGTGGACTACTCCCTCTTCATCATGGTGTCGGTGGAGATGTTGTTGGAGGGGAAGGAGACCACACCGGCAGCGCCCCGCCGGAGTTTTCCCCCTCCAATCTTCAGCTCCAGGTCTCTGTTTCGTGGTTTCTGTGTTTCGGCGGCGCTCCCTTTCGCGAAAGCCCTGGGGGGGTCTATATATAGTCGTTTTTAGGTCAAGACGAAGCTTCGGGAAGAAGGATTAATGGCAGCGGAGGCCCGAGGGCCAGGATGAGGGGTCCCATGCGGTCAGGGAATCTGGCCACGTGGGCCCACTTGTTTTGGCCTTCTGGTCTCCGTTTCTTCGATTCCTTTGCGCCTACGTTTCGTTCCTTCCAAAATAATGATCCCCGTAAAATTTCAGGTCATTTGGACGTCGTTTGGTCGCCTGAAACGTAAAAATATAGAAAAAGGGGTTTTCTGACAGTGCAGGGTTAATTCTAGAAAAATGGGGGAATTGTTATCTCTCTCTCCCATGGTGTGATCTTTATGTGATCATGAGCTTTTTAATCTAGTTGAATCCATAGATGTTACTCTTCATTATCTTATATGCTACTCAAGTGGTTTTATTAATGTAATCTCCGGAGTCACCTTTGTCCCACGGTGCGAAGTTGACAGTGTGCGCCCCGTGTGTGGCTCTTAGGCTAAAGATAATAGGAATACTTATCATGAGTTATTATTTGCGTTGGATGTCTCTATGAAATTGCGGTGTTTTTCTAGTACTATTTAGGGCGCTCAAGTTGACAGTGTGGGGTTCCCTAGATGTGGAAGGCGACTTTAAGGTGTGCTGTTATAGCCCTACGCAGTGGATTGGATATATTTGACCTCTACCTCCCTGAGTTCGATAAACCTTGGGTGATTCACTTAACGGAAACTTGCTGCTGTTCTACAAACCTCTGCACTTGGAGACCCAACACTGTCTACAAGAATAGAGCGTGCGTAGACATCAATGGGTCTATATATAGACGTTTTTAGGTCAAGACGAAGCTTCGGGAAGAAGGATCGACAGCAGCGGAGACCCGAGGGCCAGGATGAGGGGTCCCACGCGGTCAGGGAATCTGGCCGTGTGGGCCCACTTGTTTTGGCCTTCTGGTCTCCGTTTCTTCGATTCCTTTATGCCTACATTTCGTTCCTTCCAAAAAAATGATCCCCGTAAAATTTCAGGTCATTTGGACGTCGTTTGGTCGCCTGAAACGTAAAAATATAGAAAAAAGGGGTTTTCTGACAGTGCAGGGTTAATTCCAGAAAAATGGGGGAATTGTTAATTATCCCCAAAACTTAATATAAATCATGAATATAACCCTTATATGATGCAAATAACATGGAATAACATGTAATAAAATGTAAAGTTCATGTATGCATTTTACATGCATCAAGTGCCCGCATATCAAATGCACCGTCGGATGTATGCAGGGAATCCGAATGCTTTGTTTATGAAATGAACTACAATGAGTACAGAGTGAGTGCCAAACATGTCCGAGAGGTGGGCTATATATAGGGTCACTGCATTCTGAAAACTCTAAACACTGAAGAGAACAAACACACGGTTTCCCCGCATACAGCCCAACGGTGGCTCGTGAGTGCCCGCATATCAAATGCACCGTTGGACGTATGCAGGGAATCTGAATACTTCGTATACCAAAATAAACTACAATGAGTAGACACTGAGTGCTGAACATGTCCGGGAGGGGGCTATATATAGGGTCCGTGTGCTTCTTTAGTCCCGGTTGGTAACACCAACCGGGTCATGTGGCTCACGAAGTGGTCGTGATAGTGCTAATCCAACAGCTCACAATCCCTCAAAAGAAACACACCCCTGATCCAACGTCTCACAAGAGCTTGAAAGAAACACACGATCCGTGTGCTTCTTTAGTCCCGGTTGGTAACACCAACCGGGACTAAAGTCGGGCTTTGCGATCACGACTCGTGTCAGCCACGTGTCCTCCCCCAGCGCTGCCCTAGACACGTGTCCTCCCCTAGCGCTGCCGTGGAGGTCTTTATATATTGTCGCCGATGGGGTAAACCCTAATCCACCATTCCTAGCCACGAACGCATCGTCTCCACGAGATGGATCCGCCACGCCCGCCGCAGCGCCTTCTGGACGAGGTCGAGCGTGCTCGGCAGAGCGCGCTTGGGCGCTACCGCGGGAGCCTATCCCGCTGTATGCCCACGAGCCCGGCGTGGAGAGGAATGCCCTGCTACCGGCCTCCTGCTCCGGTGCCGGAGGAGGTGTGGAGGACGTACGAGCGCGCGTGGTCCGACGTCCCTGACCCCGACGAGGATGCGTACACCGCAGGGGTGGCATGGGGATCCACGGCCTTACCTCCACTAGTCGCCGCGCCCCCCCCCCCCGACGAGGAGGATGACGACGATGACGACTTCGACTGGAGCGACCATGAGGAAGAGCGCGGCGGGCCGCAGATGCAGGAGGCCCTTGAAGCCTCCTTCCAGTCTGTCCACGACGACCGTGTACAGCGAGCCAGAACTGCCTGTCAGCTCAAGGCGAAGGAGGCTTCCGAGCTGGATTGGACGCTGAAAGACTCATCCTCCATGGATCTTGCCCTCCGCCGCAAACGTGCGCGCGAGAACCAGGCGGCCGCGAACGGGGCTGGCTCCTCCCGCCGTTCCTCCTAATCCTACAGCCTCCGAGCTAGCAAGTCAGTTTATGTAGAATAATGTTGGTGATGTTGGTGATGTGTAATAATGTATTAAACCTTTTATGTAATGCATTCTATGGAATGTATTAAACCTTTATGTAAGGAGCATGTGTAATAATAATGAATGTGTATTTCCAATGTGTATCGTCAAGAAGCTTCAAATCAGCTGCAGTTTTACCAACACAATCTCTGCATTCTCCAAGACCTTTAGCATTTCCAAGTGATGCAGAAAGCGCCACAATCCGGATGCATTAGCAAAAAAAACAGAAAATGGCAAAAAATTTAATAGTTTGTAGAATTAGAATAATTTTATAGATGCAATTTTATAGATGCAATTTTATAGATGCAAATTTAAGATGCAAAATTTTATAGATGCAATTTTATAGATGGAATTTTATAGATGTAATTTTATACATGATAATATTATGCATTTTGAAATAATAATTATTTTATAAAACAGAAAATGGTTTTGAATTAGTTATTCAAATTCAAACACTTTTCATGTTGAAAGTATAGAGAGATTCAAAAATTTGCAAAAGATAAAAGTTAATGCATTTTTTAATTCAAAATGGCGAAATGGTTAATAGTTTGAATAGTTTGAATAATTATTTTATAAAACAGAAAATGGTTTTGAATTAGTTATTCAAATTCAAACACTTTTCATGTTGAAAGTTTTGTCAGATTCAAAAATATGCAAAAACTGCTTAATTCAAATGTTCAAATGTTTAGAAAAAGGTCCGGGTTCTGTTAAAAAAAAAATTTGAGTTGCGCGCGCAATTTTTGGGCCTTTAGTCCCGGCTTGAGCCACGAGCCGCGACTAAAGGTCTGGGTAGCGTGCGGGAACGCGAAAAACCCTCCCACCCCTTTAGTCGTGACCCGTGGTTCAAACCGGGACTAAAGACCCCCTCCCCCCCTTTAGTCGCGGTTTGAGCCACGGGCCGCGACTAAAGGTCCCACCGCTACTTAAGCCACGGTTGGATCCAGGCCATTTTTTTCATCGAAGACGAAGGGCAGAAGCAGAGGACCGCCGTCAGGCTGCCAAAATCCACCGTCGCCGTCACACCCGTTCCGCCGTGTGCTCCTACTCCGGCGCCCTACCGACGCCGCGCTCCGGTGCCCTCGACGCCGCCCACCCCTTGCTCCTGCTCCGTCGCCCTCCCGACGCCACGCTTGGTGCCCTCGACGCCACGCGCGCCCCCTATCGAATCGCGCGCCGTCGCCGCCTTGCTGCCGCCATTCGGGCTCGTCGTCCGCGCCTCCGTGCTCGTCGTCCGCGCCTCGTTTTCCGCGCTCGTCGTACTCGCCTCCGTCATCCGCGCCTCGTCGTCCGCGCTCGTCATCCGCGCCTCATCGTCGCCGTCGATCACCCCTGGTCCCCTGCTCGTCGTCCCTGCCCCGAGCTCTTCTCCTCTTGCTCGTAAGATTTTAGAATTGTAAGTTAGATGTTAGAAATGGGAAAGATGCAAATTAGATGTTAGAAATGTATCAATTAATTTGTTAGAAGATGTTAGAAATTTGTTAGAAGATGCAAATGTTAGAAATTTTAGATTTGTAAGTTAGATTTGTTAGAAGATGCAAATAGGAAAGATTTTAGATTTGTAAGTTAGATTTTAGATTTGTAAGTTTGATGTTAGAAATGTATCAATTAATTTGTTAGAAGATGCAAATTAGATGTTAGAAAAAATTTAGAAGTAATTTTTTAGTAATTTTGGTTTCAATTTTAGTTTTATAAGTTCAAATTTAGGTTTATTTTAGAATTGGGAAAGGTGATCTATTTGCATATTCAGATGATCTATTTGCATATTTTAGAGTACGCAAAAAAGATGATCTATTGCATATTTTGTAGTACTGTTTTGCAAAAAAGATGATGACGAGGGGTAGACTCATCAAGACCCATGGTTAAGGTCCCTAGGTTATGAATATGAGGGAGAGAACGTGGTAGAGCTGGAAGTATCGTCGGCTGACAAGCAGGGCAAAGATTTTACCCAGGTTCAGGGCCCTCGTGTGGAGGTAACACCCCTACGTCTTGCCTGTCTATTATTGCTTTGTGAATATGATGGTTACAAGGATCCCGGCGAGATGTCGATCTCGCTAGGGTTTTGGTGGCTCTGAAAGTACGTGGTCTGGTTCGATGGCCCTCCCAGTCCTTAAATAATAGGCTGGGTCTCGGGTGTTCGTAACCGACTCAATTTACAAGTAAGGAAACTCTAAACCGACTATTGTTTCGCCAAACTTGGAGGATACTCCATCTTCGTGGGCCTCCCTTCATGGGCTTCATGTAGGCTCTGATAGTTGGGCCTAGTCGATACGTGCACCAGGTACCCTCATGGTAGGGTACCCGATAGGCATACCCATGTCAGTAGCCCCCGAGTACTTGTCTGATTCGAAGAGTCGGGTATGGACTCATACATCATGCACGTTACATTTTGCATCTGTTATTTAGAATTCTTATGAAATAGCACATGTTGGCTATGTCGAGTGTTTCATCGACTATGAGTTTTTGCTTATGATAGTTAAGGGATATTAGCATAGCAGGCCCGGCACTCGCGACGGATCGGGGCCAGTTAACTACCATTTGTGACAAAACCATACTAGCTTTCAATCAAATTCGAGTCCCCGGACTCGAATCTGGAACAAACTGGACAGACTCGAAACGGCCGTTGAGGTCTTACGGAATCGAACTGCAGTATAATTTTGAATCAACCCAACGCGTCCGTCGGGGATAATTCATCATGTCTGCTGACACGGAAAATTTAAGGATAACGCTGCTGGAGCGGTCCTTAGCCCAGCTCGACTGATCGGTGGGTCTTACCTTTGGACTATGCATGCAGCATCCAAGGATCGTCGGATCAACTCGGAATATTTTGAGTGTGATTTTGCTTATGAACTTAGTCGAATGTTTCGTCGACTGACATTATTCTATCGGGTGCGCGACAGCGCTCCCGATGGGAGTAGCCCCCGAGATTGTGCTTTATTGCTTGCAATGGAGGATAATCTCAAAATCTTTTGCCCTGCACATTTTAGTCAAAGAAATTTTTTGATACGCTCCCGATGGGAGTATGATGCTACAGTCGAAAGAATTTCGACTGGCCTCTATGACCTTTGCTAAAAAACCAACCGAGACTTATGCGAGAGACCACCCGAAGATATCATCGAGTGACTTTTATGCCAGTTCTGAAGGATGAAACAACGTCAGCAATGACGCATTTTGCGACTGCCATCTCTTACAAGCGGTGGCGTGCTTGGAGAGGCTTTGATAAGACGTGACCTGTTTTGTGGGCCCGTTTCTGCAGAACTGACCAGGGATGATGCCGCGTGGACTTGATTTGACCGTTCTGGCGCGATTTTCACGGGGCGTGATGATGGTCCTGGATTCCGTGCGTAGTGGGCGGAGTGGCCGGCGACGGTTGCTCTCCGTGGCTGCCACGTGTATGGCCAGATTTCGCGCGGAGCGTATGCCTTTGTTTTGACGGTTGCGATCGTTTTGCGATCTGTGGTAAATAGGGGATACAGCGCTGGCAGAATTTTTTACTTGCCATTTGCCTCTTTGCGCCGCCCCTCGTCTCATCTTCCTCCTCGCGCCCACCTCCATTGCTCTGCGCCCAAGCTCTCTTCTCCACCCTCGTCCATCGTTGCAATGGCGAAAGGTGGAGGCTCCAAGCGTGGTGCCGCCGCCGCTGCCGCGACCGATGCGGCCAAGGGCAAGAAGACCGTGGCGGGTACATCTGCGTCCGCCGCGCTGAAGAAGGGCAGCGGGACTGGGCGAAGTCCACCATCAAGGACGCCCATTTGGTCAAGTTCCGCGAGCAGGGTATCTGCCACCCGCGGAGCAGCTCGTCGTCCGCGCGCCGTCGCCCAAGGAGGTACTCCCCGAACCACGCGCCAACGAGCGTGTTTGTTTTGCGGAGTTTTTGCCTAGGGGCTTTTTGCTTCCCCTCCACGACTTCGTTCGTGGTCTTCTTTTTGCCTACGGGGTGCAGATCCATGATCTCACCCCAAATGGCGTTATACATATCGCGTGTTTCATCACGCTGTGCGAGTGCTTCCTCGGCGTCGCACCCAGCTGGGCGCTGTGGAAAGCCATCTTCATGGTACGGCCGAACAGAGGAGGTGGTCGCACCTACCCCGTTGGCGGCTGTGGAATCCAGGTGCGCAGCGACACCCGCTACTTCCGCCTGAAGACCGTCGACTCCGCCCAAGGCTGGAGGAAGGGGTGGTTTTATGCGACTGTCGAGCAGGATGCAGCCGCCCCTTTCTCGACTGCTTTCACCAGGACCAAGGCGTGGGATCACCAACTCTCAGCCGAAGAAATGGAGGAGGCAAGCCCTTTGCTGGCTCGGATCGGAGGCATGCTGGACAAGGTCACAGGCATCCATTTGATCGCCACCTTTGTGAAGAGGCGGGTGTGGCCACTCCGTGCCCGAGCGCACCCCATGTGGGAGTATGAGGGCGCGGGTGACTCCACTCGGATGAGCCCAGAGGAGCTGTCAAGGAACGAGCTTGTGATCACGTGCGGCACATCACCAACTTGACGACAGGCGACAAATGCGACGTCGACTGTCCCATTGAGCCGTATGGGCGGAAAACCCTTTGCTTGAGGTATGTCTGTAGTTTAATAGTTTGCCACTCGTATTTCTACGATATGTGTTTTTTGATTCTGACTTTGCAATTTGTGATGTATGCTATGCAGGGTCACTCGACTGCTGCCTCCCTTCCTCCTCTGCCTGAAAATGGCGAGACTGAAGAAACTCAGGCACAGGTGGTGGACCCGAAAGGGGATCAGTCGCCCATCCCTTCTGCCACCACTTCACATGTGGAGGAGGTCGAGGAGGAAGCAGCAGAAGAGGTCCAATCTGAAGACAAGGCCACCTCTGACCAAGAAGTCGATACCGCGCCACCGAAGCGGCGTCGACTGGCCAAGAAGGCGCCTTCTGCTGTGAGTTCACCCGCGAGGGGCAGGGCTTGGAGGATGACGAGGAATCAGGCTCACCACCTGTTTTCCAAGCCGCTCCTTTGCGTGCGTGCTCAACAAGCTCAACTCTTCCTCTTCAGTCGAGTGGTACCCCAGCCTTTGGAGGCCAATTTTTGGCGACTCCGAAGATGAGGAGATGAGGAACACAGGTATGTGTTTTTGAGTATGATATGAAATTTTGTGCTGTCACATATTTGTGCTGACCGTCTTTTTGCTTTGTTGTGTTGCCCACAGCGCTGAAAACAATCAGCCTGGGACTCCTCCAGTCGAGAATGTTCCAACCCTGGAGCACTCGAATTATGCACCGACTGGAAACGAGGCTGCCCAGCCAAGGCGGCAACTCCAGATATCGGGACATCAGTCGCGGCTCCTGAGCCGTGGATGAACCACGTAAGTAGCTTTTTGCTTGACCCGTTTAGTTGTAGGTCTGTGAGAGTTTGAATTTTTGCTGAATTCGTGTGCTCGCAGCCCTTCTACCACACCTTGGCAGATTCCGCCAAGGCTTATGTCCAGGTGGAGCAGGAGAGGGACACCATGCGCGCCGAGCTAGAGCGGCTCAGTCGTGAGTTCTCCTTTTTGCTTTTGTTTTGCTGAATTTCTTTTTGCAATGCTTGATTTTGTCGAGTATTGAATGCACGTGATTTTGCTGGGCCAGGCGAGAAGGAGCTGGAAGACGCACTCGCCGCGCAGCGCGAAGAGTCGAAGAAAGAGCTGGCTGCCGCCACCAACTCAGCCGCTGCACGCGAGCGAGGATATGCTGACCAGCTCGCGGCACTCGCGCAGGCCATGGGAGGTGAGTAATCTTTTCTCCTTTTGATATGATGATATAACTGTCGAGTGTCATGAAATGACTTTTGCCTTTTTGAATTGTGCAGAAGCTGTTGGCGCACCGGCCTCTGCGGACGTGGCGAGTGACGATCTTTCGCTGGAACAGGCTGTGGGCGGCTTAGGCGCCTATGCAACCAGGCGAAAGAAGCACTCGCCAAATCGACGAGCACACTTGGCGCTGTATACAAGGTGGTGTTCCCGACTGGCGTAGTGCCGTCGACGGCGGACGACTTCGCCGACGTGTTTGGCCCCGGGACGTCCACCATGGCGGGTTTCGCTCGCGCCAACACGGTACGCGGATCCGAGTCCACCATCAAGCTTCTTATGGGACATGGGATAGATTGCGACTACGAGGCAGCACTGTCTGCGTTCCCTCGGAAGCCAGATGGGAAGCCCATTTCTCTGAAGGGGGTGAGCGGAGCCGCCGCGCGACTGGCCGAGGTTTTTATGACCACCATGGAGCGCCGGGCACTCGAGACTGCCAATCGTCTGCTTAGGAAATCGAATCTTAGGTTTAGGGTAGCTGTACCCTTTTGTTTTATGCCTTGTAATGATACCTTCTGAACTGCGCGAGTCTGCGCTTTGTTTGTGCTACCTTGTTTATGCAATGTCTTTTCACTCGAAGAGTTGTATGCTTATGACATGAGTTTTAGCTTCTGACACAAACTTTGTGTTTGTGATTATGCTCTTTGAACAGTCACGAGAACCTGCTACTGCGACTAGTTCCTCGCAGGCTCCAATCACCACCCGATCCCAGGGTCAATGGTAAATGATGCCAAGGTGATGGAGTATATGAAGGCCAAATTTGTGAGAATGGAGCAAGATCTGAAGGACGCCCAGGCTGAGCTGAATCGATTGAGGGCGAGACCCGCGTTGGCCACCCAACGCGAGGAATATGTGCTCGGGGAGATGGATCTTGTGAACAGGCAACTCGAGTGTAAGTTCGAATCTTGCTCTGTTTACAAGCTTTTTGCGTAGCTATTGTCCTTTTGATCTGACTGGTGCGCCCGTGTTTGTAGGCTTTGTCGACAACTTCCAGGCTGAAAAGATTCGCGTGGAAGGGCGTCTGGATAGCGTGGTTGACGACCCTACGACTGGGCGTCAACACTTTTGGCTTGATAGGTACCATGCCCGCATACTCGCCACCCTGAAGGATCGCGTCTGGCGAAGTGCTGAACTGCTGGAGTTATGCCGGGCAGCGTTTATTCGCCTGAACGAGACTCTTTTTCCTGCGGGGCCACAACCACAAGGGATTCGTGCTTTGTTGAACATCTTCCGTCAAACAAATCCCATTCGAGAGTTGCTGTCTCAGAGACTTGTGATTGGAGCCAACGCTGCAATGGCGTATATGCGTAGTCGAAAACCAAGGTTGGTGTTGCGGACACCTGCAGCCGGAGAGGTTCTCGAACAAAGACCTGGATGACACGATCCAGCTGCGGAGACACTAATCGAGTGCACTCGCGAACAGCTTTGCGGTCCCGAGCTGCCCGTAAAGGACGAGCCTGAGGATTAGAATAGTTTGCGAGTGCAATTTTTGTATAGGGGGCAGCCCCCGAGTGTAATTTTTGACTCTTTGTATATTGTATAGTTTGTATACTTTGATTTTTTGTCGAGCCCCCGAGTCAGTCGAGCGGGGTTTGTGAAATATGGTTGGTTGTGAACCAATGACTGTGCAGCCCCCGAGTATTCGAGTGCGGCTGCAGAGTTTTTGTGTTCTTTGTTTGGATCCTTGTTACGCAGCCCCCGAGCATTCGGGTGCGGCTAAGGCATTGTGTTTCTGCAAGAGCGAGAGCTCATTTGATCGATAACACAGCCCCCGAGGGTTTCGGGTGCGGTTAAGGTATGAATTATGCGGGTAGTAGCCACAAAGAAGTCGAAGGAACATTGATTTTATTCCTCTTTTGAATGTTAGGCTGCAGGCCGCCTCATTAAAAACCTTCCAGTCCCCTTAGGTACCCTGGTAAGGAAAAGAGCGCGTCTGAAACCTGCAGCCATCCGACATATAGCCTATTACATTGTATGACTGTGAGCACTTTATGCGTAGAAACGGCGCAGATGCGCAACGTTCCAAGGATTATGAGAAGTTCGCCTGTCTTCGCGTGCTTCAGTCGATATGCGCCTCCACCAAGGACCTCCGTGATGATGAAGGGACCTTCCCATGGGGAAGCGAGCTTGTGCACCTTCTTTTGCTTCAGTCGAAGAACCAGGTCGCCAACGACGAAGGACCTGGTGCGCAGTCGACGGCTGTGCGGGCCAAGGCCGTGTCGCGCGCCTCATCGAGCAAGTCGACTGCGTCTTCGAGTGCTTCTTCGCGTCTCTTCATTGTATGCTTCAACTCGTGGCGCATTGAACCTTACATCTGATGGCAGAATTGCCTCTGCACCATAGACCATGAAGAATGGGTGAACTGCGTAGAAGTGTTGGGAGTTGTGCGTAGGCTCCATAGCACAGATGGTAGTTCTTCGACCCAAGCACCCGCAGCTCTTTTGAGTGGCACCAGGAGGCGCTTCTTGATCCCACTCGTCACAAGTCCGTTGGCCTTTTCGACTTGGCCATTGGATTGTGGATGTGCCACGGATGCGTAGTTGAGCGTAATGTCCTGCTCTTTGCAGAAGGTTTTGAACTCCTCAGCCGTGAAGTTTGTGCCGTTATCAGTGATGATACTGTTTGGGACACCGAAGCGGTAGATGATGCTCTTTATGAAGTTGACTGCCGTAGTAGCAGTCGAATTTGTGATGGGGACCGCCTCGATCCACTTTGTGAACTTGTCGACTGCCACCAGTAGGTGAGTATGCCCGCCATGCGATGATTTTTTGAGTGGCCCAACCATATCGAGCCCCCATTGGGCGAAAGGCCAGGCCAGCGGTATAGTCTTCAACGCCGATGCGGGTGCGTGCGGCCTTGTTGCGAATTTCTGGCAGCCGACGCACCTTTTGACTATGTCCTCCGCGTCTTTGAGTGCTGTAGGCCAGTAAAACCCTGCGCGAAAGGCTTTGGCTACGAGTGATCGACTGCTGGCGTGATGCCCACAGGTACCTGCATGAATATCTCGAAGTATGGCTTGGCCATCTTCGAATGCGATGCATCTTTGGAACATACCTGATATGCTGCGCTTGTATAACTCGCCGTTGATAACGGTGTATGCTTTTGATCTTCGAGTCACGCGTCGGGACTCGGTTATGTCATCTGGTAGCTCGCCACGGAGTATGTAAGCCAGAAAAGGTTGAGTCCAGTTGGCTCAATGAGAAATACCTCGACTGGGGGGTCCTCTGTGCTAGGCACTTTGCTTTTGGGTGGCGTAGTCGACGGAGGAGGCTCTCGTTTCTCCTTGATAGATCTGTGTTCGATGCGCTCGAGGAAGACACCAGGTGGAATTTGTGCGCCAGTTGAGCCAAGATTGGCTAGCATGTCTGCTTCTTCGTTACTTTCCCTTCCTATGTGCCTCAACTCACAGCCCTCGAAGCTGCCCTCCAGTGTGTTGTACAGGTCGCGATAAGCGATCATGTTGTCCGCGATTGCGTCGCAGGCCTTCATTGTTTGCTGCACCACGAGATTGGAGTCGCCGTAGATCATCAATCGAGTGCACCCAAGTGCTTTTGCCATCCGCATGCCATGGATCAGAGCCTCGTATTCAGCCTCGTTATTGGAGGGTAGTTTGAATCCCATCTGCAAAACATAACGTAGCTTGTCCCCTTTTGGTGATATGAGGATGACGCCTGCGCCTGCGCCTTCGTGTTTCTTGGACCCATCGAAGTACATGGTCCAGGAATTGGACACGTCTGGTGCTCCAGGTAATTGGGCCTCTATCCACTCGGTTGTGAAGTCGGGTAGGACTTGTGCTTTGATAGCCTTCGGGTGCTCGTACTTGATGTCTCTTGGAGCCAGCTCGATGAGCCATTTTGCGACTCGACCCGTTGCATTGGGGTTTGTGAGGATATCACCGATTGCTGAGTTACTTACCACGGTGATCGGGTGCTCGGTGAAGTAGTGTGTCAACTTCCTTGAGGACATGAATACAGCGTATGCCAGCTTTTGATAGTGCGGGTACCGCTGTTTTGATATGGAGAGAACCTCGCTCAGGTAGTAGACTGGACGTTGTATGCTTTGGATGTGCCCCTCCTCCATGCGTTCGACTACCAGTACGGTGCTCACCACCCTGTTTGTAGCCGAGACATACAGGTAGAGTGGTTCCCGTTCCTTAGGTGCGACGAGGATCGGAGGGCTTGTGAGGATCCGCTTGAGATCTGTGAAGGCTGCTTCAGCTTCTGGCGTCCACTCGAACTTGTCCGCCTTCTTCATCAGTCGATAGAATGGTAGAGCCTTTTCACCCAGTTTGCTGATGAATCGACTGAGCGCTGCTACTCGTCCTGCTAGTTTCTGCACATCGTGAAGCTTTGAAGGCCTTTGCATTGTGAGGATGGCCTGTATTTTCTCCGGGTCTGCTTCGATTCCACGGGCAGAGACTAGGTACCCTAGGAGCTGCCCGGCTGGAACGCCGAACGTGCACTTCTTAGGATTGAGCTTGATATGGAAGCGTTTGAGGTTTGCGAACGTCTCCCTCAAATCGTCGAGTAGTGTGTGTTCTTCCCTTGTGGTAATGACAATGTCATCCACGTAGACCTGGACGTTGCGTCCGATTTGCTTTTTGAGGCAGTCCTGCATCATGCGCTGGTATGTTGCACCCGCGTTTTTGAGCCCAAAGGGCATAGTTGTGTAGCAGTAGACCCCGAGTGGGGTTATGAACGCCGTTTTTTCTTCGTCTTCTTGCTTCATCCTTATCTGGTGATAACCTGAGTAAGCATCCAGAAAGGAGAGTCGTGCGCATCCGGCGGTGGAGTCGACGATCTGGTCGATTCGGGTAGCGGGAAGTGATCCTTTGGACAGCACTTGTTCAGCGCTGTGAAGTCCACGCACATCCGAAGGATGTCTGTATGCTTCTTTTCTACGAGTACGGGGTTGGCCACCCATTGTGATTTCTTGATTTCCCTAATGAATCCTGCTGCGAGTAACCGGTCGACTTCAGATTCGACTGCGGTTCGCTTTGGGCCGGAGATTCGACGCATCGTTTGCTTGACTGGCTTTGCATCTGGAAACAATTGGAGAGAGTGCTCGGCGAATTCCCTGGGAATACCTGGCATGTCGGCTGGACACCACGCAAATATTTCCCAGTTCTCACGGAGGAATTCGACGAGCGCGCCTTCCTATGCGATAGGCAGGCTCGAAGATATGTTGACTGTCTTGGACGGATCGGTCGGGTGCACCTGATGCGACCTTGTGTCATTTGTAGCATTGAAGGATCTGTCGACTGCCAACTTCTTATGCTCCGGAAGGAGTGTGCGGTCGTTGGAAATCGCCAAGTCGGCGAGTGATTCTTCCACCCCGAACATCTCGGAGATTTTGCTGAACTCGCGGTCGCAAGCATCGGACCTTTGAAAGTTTCCACGGACAGTGATGACTCCCTTTGGTCCTGGCATCTTCAGCGTGAGGTACGCATAGTGTGGCACCGCCATGAATCGAGCAAACGTCGGGCGACCAAGAATAGCATGGTATTGTGATTTCCAGTCGACGACCTCGAACTCAATCGACTCTGTCCTGAAGTGGCTTTTGTCCCCGAACGTAACGTCGAGTTGTATGGTGCCTTCTGGGCTAATTGCTTTGCCAGGAACATACCGTGGAAGGTATTTGAAGATTTTGGGAGGTTTTCGACTGACCTGTTCATTTTGCGGAGCGTGTCCGCGAAGATGATGTTTATGCCGCTGCCTCCATCCATGAAGACCTTGGTCATGGCGTAGCCTCCTATTTGCGCGTCGAGTACCAGAGCCGCGTGCCCTGGTCGAACTACAGCTGGGGGATGATCCTCTCGACTGAAGCTTATGATGGTTTCCGATCCCTTCAGAAATTCGGCACGGCAGGAGGTGCCATGACAGCCATGTTCACTGTCGAGTGATTAGCTTTTGCTGCCTGTTGGAGGGGCGACCCTTTTGTATCATGTACATCTGCCCGTGGGGCTGTGGATATTGATCATCTTCCGCCCGTAGTACGGGTTGTATGGCACCTGCGAGGTTTGCGCCTGGAGCAGGCTGTGGTGGTGGTTGCGGTGGCGGCTGTGGCGCCATGAGAGCGGGCACAGCGTTCGGCTGTGGTGCGGGTGCAGGCGTGGGCTGAGCAGGTGCTGGGCCGTACCTTTTGAGTCGTATCATGTAGTCAGTCGCCATTTGGTCGAATTCCCTGCAGTTCCTTAGGGTGTGATTGGAGCGTAGTTTTCCGTCGTCCCCCTTGAAGAGGTGGAATCTGCACCAGTCGTCCATCTTTTCCTCGAATGACCGCTCGGGTTTTGCGTCGCTGCGTTTGCGCCATTCTTGCCTTTTGTAGCTGTCGCTCCGCTGCTCGCGATCTCGACTGTCCCGTCGATCATCCGAGCGTCGATTGCTTCTATCTTGGTCTCCCGGGTTGTGTGTATCCAGCCGCCATGAACTCGGGTCTGTTATCGTCGTAAGGACGTTTGGAACGTTTGCGCCTGCGATCTTCTCTGTATGAATCTCTGCGGCCTCGACTGCCGCTTTCGTAGTTGTCGCGTGGTGGGGAAGCACGGGATCTGCGTACAGAATCCTCTCCATCTGCCCACTCAGTCGCAACTTTGATGAGGTCAGCCAGGGAGGTTGGCTTTTCACGACCAAGTGCCTCTTTGAAGTCCTTCCTGGCGAGACCTTGTATGAAGGCATCCATGGCCCTGTCTTCTGACACTTTGCCAACCGAATTGCGTATTTCGGTCCACCGCCGTATGTATGATCTCAACGACTCGTCTGATCGTTGAGTGCATGTCCTTAATTCTCGAATGTCTTCGGGCGCTCACACAGAGGCTCGAAGTTTTTGATGAAGTCTCTGCGGAAATCGTCCCACGAGTCGTATGATGATGGAGGGAGCGCTTGAGCCAGTCGCGGGCAGTTCCTTCGAGCATAGTCGTATGTACTGCATCGCCGTGGTGTTCGTGCCACGCTGGCATGCCACGGCGAGTCTGTAATCTTCTAGCCACCCGAAGGTTCTTGGCGACCGTTGTACTTGGGTTGTTCGCCTGTCAACTTGAACCGTTTGGGCATCCGCGTCTCACGGATGCGTCGAGTGAAGCACAATGCTCCGCATGGCTCTGGTTCACGATCAGAGTATGAATCGCTGCTATAGGATCTTCGAGATCTGCTTCTGCTGGACCTGTGCCGGCGCGTGCTTCTCCTTCCTTCATCCGAGTGGTGGCTGCGACCACTGCGATGATGTGCTGCGTGTCGTGAGTCGACTATGTCGCGATCGCGATTCCTTGCTGGAGTTTTGTCTTCTGGCTGTATAGCCTGTGCCGCTAGAGCTAGCGATTTGAGTTGTTGGCGATGCAGGGCTGCGTTAGGGTCATTCGCCGGAGGTTGCATTGCCTTGAGGTAAGCACCTACGGAGAATAATGCACCCGCAGCAGTTTTGGGCACTGGGATTCCGTTAGCGTCCTCTGTCATGAACGACAGGTTACGGGTGATTGCTACCCTTTCATGTTCTGGAAGGCTTGCCAACCGCGACCTAGGTCGTGGGGTTGGTTGCATTGTGGACCCGAGGGATTGCTCCCTTCTTCGGGCACTCGAGAGGCTGGCTTGCCTTTTGCGCTCCTCGAGCGTCGCTCGGTAGTTTTGCAGTCGAATTGACTCCTGCCAGTTGAAGTACTGGAAGGTCAACATCTCCTCTGGGGTGGAATTTGGTGGCATCATTGTGCACTCCTTTATGACTTTATCTGCTTTTGCTGCCATCTCCTCCGTGATTGTCAAGGTTGTGACCCCATCCGGCATGGTTACCGTGCATGGGAATTGTGCAGGCCTGCGAGCGGCTGCGTCTGCGGATGATTCTGCGGTGAAGGCCACGTAGACCTGATGGGGCGTGACCCGAGGACAGGTGTATGTGCTGTCGATTCCAGTCATGGACTCGACGTCGCCGTCGAGGCTCATGTCAGAGCCAGTGTGTTCATCGAGTAGATCTTCGAGGCGAATCTCGTTGTCGATGTGCTCATCGCCTATGCTCATCTCGGTGTTGGCGAAGCCATTATGGATTTCTGAGTCGAGGTTGGTGTTGGTGAAGATCTCCGAGTCGACGTTGCTGTCGTTATGAATCGCGGGCTCGTAGAAGTCATCGAGGGAGATCCCGCAGTCGAAACTCTCGTCGAGTGGTAGGTTGAAGTCGACGTTGCTTGTGCGGTATGCTGATTCTGCCTCCTCGCCTTGGAGTTCCGTCATCATGAACCTGTCGATCTCGCCGGTCGACATGGTTGTTGCGGGCGAGCAGGCTTCAGGAATCGACGACGGGGCGAGCGCAGTCGACGGAGCCTCGAGTGCGCCCAGCGCCAGTTGTTGCGGATCTGTCGAGTCCTGCGTGCCAAGATTGTTTACGAAAAAATTGAATGCTCCAACAGTCAAACTCAAACCTGATTCAAGGCCGGAAAACGCCTCCTGAAGCTCCGGCGAGTGCGGATTGAAATTCATTGGAAGAGCAGATGCGCTTTTTGCAGGTGAAGCGGGCAGGCTGCCGCTTTTCGAGTGGATCGGCGAGTCGCCGTGTGTCGCCTGGATCGGCGAGTTGCTGTTTGCTGACATGGCCGGCGAGTTGCCGTTTGCAGATGAGATCGGCGAGTTGCCGTTTGCTGGTGTGATCGGCGATTTGCCGTTTGCTGTTGGGACCGGCGAAACTTCGAGTCCAGCGCTATTCTTTCCCACAGACGGCGCCACTTGACGAGGGGTAGACTCATCAAGACCCATGGTTAAGGTCCCTAGGTTATGAATATGGGGGAGAGAACGTGGTAGAGCTGGAAGTATCGTCGGCTGACAAGCAGGGCAAAGATTTTACCCAGGTTCAGGGCCCTCGTGTGGAGGTAACACCCCTACGTCCTGCCTGTCTGTTATTGCTTTGTGAATATGATGGTTACAAGGATCCCGGCGAGATGTCGATCTCGCTAGGGTTTTGGTGGCTCTGAAAGTACGTGTCTGGTTCGATGGCCCTCCCAGTCCTTAAATAATAGGCTGGGTCTCGGGTGTTCGTAACCGACTCGATTTACAAGTAAGGAAACTCTAAACCGACTATTGTTTCGCCAAACTTGGAGGATACTCCATCTTCGTGGGCCTCCCTTCATGGGCTTCATGTAGGCTCTGATAGTTGGGCCTAGTCGATACGTGCACCAGGTACCCTCATGGTAGGGTACCCGAGGCATACCCATGTCAGATGATCTATTTGCATATTTAAATATGGAGTAATTGATTTGTAGTAATTTTTAGTAATTGATTTGTAGTAATTTTTAGTAATTGATTTGTAGTGGATATATTGTGACTTGTATTGATTGCTTTAGTAATTATTTATAACAATTGATACTCATTTTATTTGATGCGTTTTGAAATAATATTGTGTGCAGTTTGCAGAAACTATGGATCCACCTAGTCCAATCCGCAGAGACCTAAGACAGGAAGAAATTCTCGAGAATATAATCCACGACGCCCCAGGTGCTGATCCAGCCGAATCTCCGTCGTCGTATCTGAACCCCTCCGGGGATGGAATGGAGGTCGACCGAAGTGAGGATGAAACCGACGGCTCCGATGATGGAGAAGGCGATAGCTCCGATGATGGAGAAGCCGGTGGACCCTTAACGAAGTCCAGCGAGGTATATATATGAAGTTCGGCGATCAGTAGATGCACTACTTGAATTGTATATATGAAGTTCGGCGATCAGTAGATGCATTACTTGAGTTGTATATATAAATTGACGATGTTTCTTCTCTTAGGCCTCCACATCGAGCAAATCTTCCAAACGAGGCCCGACCAAAAAGTTGGCCCCATCTACGCATTATACATTTGAGGTCATATCCCCTACGGGCGAACCGAAGGAACTCAAGAAGGCTGCTGATGTATTTAGAAAACAATGCGGAGTTCTGGTTAGGGATCACGTCCCGATCACCGTTCGAGACTGGAATAAGCGCAAAGGGGCAAACGATAGTGAGTATGTCGCCGAAAGGTACAAAGAGGGTTTTGGAATGACCTCATGGCACATTTCACCCTGCCAGAATTTGAGGATCCTGCTGACACTGCAAAATTGAGGAAGAAAGTCATGAAGTGGACTCTTACGAAGATGGCCGAACTATTCCAGGTGTGGAAGAAAAGATTATAGCAAGAATATCTGAAGAAAAAGACTGCTCCAGTATTCGAAGGCTATCTAGCGAAGCAGGCGAATCACTGGAACGCATTTAAGCAGTACAAGGAGTCACAAGATGCCAAGGCGATGTCAGTAAGGAACAAGAAAAATGCTGACAAGAAAAAATATCACCATAAATTGGGGCCAGGGGGCTACGAGACTGCCATGCAAAAGTGGGATAAAAAAGAGCAAGAGCTGCTTGCTAAAGGGATCCAACCAGAATGGATGCGCGAAGAATGGGAATTGAGGGTAAGAAATTGGTTCCTTGCGCATGGGGGTTTGATGCATGTAAAATGCATACATGAACTTTGCACTATTTTTACTTATATTCCATCCATATTTGCATCATATAAGGGTTATATCACTGTTTTATAATGATTTTGGGAATATTTGACATGTTTCCTATTTTTATGGAATTAATCCTGCGCAGGCAGAAAACCCTATTTCTTTCCTTTAATGTTTCAGGGACCCAAACGACGTCCAAATCACCTGCAAATTTACGAGCGTCAATATTTGGAAGGAAGAAGACTTGTAGGCGAAGGAAGCGAACAAACGGAGCCACGAGGGCCAAAAGAGGTGGGCTCACGCGGCCCCTGTACCTGGCCGCGTGGGACCCCCCCAATTGGGCCTCGACGCTCCGCTGTCGTCGATCTTTCCTCCACCGACTCCGTTTTGACCTAAAAACGCCTATAAAAATAGTCTCCCGACGTTCTCTGGAAGGAGCACCGCAGAAACACCGAAACAGAGACCTGGAGCTGCAGATTGGAGGGGAAAACTCCGGCGGGGCGCTGCCGGCGTGGTCTCCATCTTCTCCAACGACTTCTCCACCGTCTCCATGATGAAGAGGGAGTAGTCCACCTCTGGACTATGGGTTTGTAGAATTAACTTATGTATCTCTCTCTCTTGAGCTTCACTAATTAGTACCGTATGAGCTGCTGAACATGATTACGGTCATCTATGTAATACCTTTGTGGTGGATCATTTTATGAGTTAATATATGTTTGAGATTGCAATGGTTTTGTTTCAGTTATGAAAGTAGATGCATATTATGTACCCCGTTCTTATTTACTTGTCATGATCAAGCATGTTTATGAGAGTGTGTGAGGGGAACGTGTGCATTAGTTGGAGTAACGGGGGTGGCTAGTGCAGTGAACGTGAGAGAAAGTTCTGCGATCCACTTGGGTGTTTTACCTTACTTTGTTGCCTCACTAGGGATAAAAAGAAATACCATGCTACCGCAGATGTGGGTGTGACCATTGCCACTACTCCATGACTAGATCTAGCATGTTCTTATTTTAACTTCATGTCATGATACTTATTGCTATACTCTGAGTTATCTTAATTACTGAGGTGTTTAGTTCGCATCTTGGTGGAGTATAAGAGAGACTAATAACCAAAATGTCTCTATGTTTGGACGTGATGCCCATATAATTATAACTTATCATTAAACTGTTGTGTTGCAATCTCATATGTCAACTCTAGTGTTCCATTGTCTACCACATTATTAAAGAGATAGTGCATTTGTGAAACTATGAACCCCGGTCTATTTTTAATCATAAGAAACACCTTTCCAACCACTTTACCATTTTCTGCCATTATAAAATCCGAAAATACAAAAACACTTTTACATCTTGCATTCATCATATAAAACCCAAAAATATCATTTATCATTGCTAGCACCATCCTTGCATATTTATTTACCACCATTGCATATTTATTTCTTGTTTGCATTGCATATTATCTTGATATCATTCTCACACCTTGTGCTTGACAACCACTAGGTGAGGTTGAGGACCAAAACATTTACTTTGTTTTGTAGGTAACCAAAAGAAGGATAGGAAAGATAAATCTTCACTACTGATTCCCCGAGAGTTCGATATTAAACCCTCGAGTCACCCTCGTGGGGAAAACACGTCTTCCACTTACTACACACTCTGCACTTGGAGTCTCAACCTAACCCATTTACTTTTCACGCAGGTAACCACGCGAAGGGCTAGCAAGTGTTTTCTGGCGTCGTTGTGTGGTAACTACGTGAAGGGCCATCAGGGTTCATACGACGAAACAACAGGGGACCTTATTTGCAGTGACGGATTAGGATACCCAGGGAAAATTGGCTTAAAGTGGTGAAAGAAATTAAAGATGGGAAGTTAAAGTTCCGTCCCGATAGAGAGAAAGATTTGCTGACACTGGTCCTCGGAATGACGAAAAAGGAGGACGAACACGAGGCTTTGGCCCTTCCGTCCCGTGGTGGCTTGGGTTTGCCAAAGACGTAGAAACTTACAGAAGCCGAGCGAGAGCAAAGCAGCGACAGCAGGAGGAGGAGGGAGACAAGTTCAACCAGTTGCTTGACAGAATTAACCACCACCAGCAGCAGATTGACGAACTTAGAGGAGTAGTGCGCCCGCAAGATCCTGTACTCGATATTACCGCCGGTCCATCTCAGCGAAAAAGCAGCGTGGGTGACTCGGAGGTCCCGGCTGACGATGCACGGCGGATGATAGATGGCGGTCGGATATGCTTTACCTTGTCCACCTGACGCACGTTGGCAAGACCGTGAGATTCCAGCTGGCTATGCTAAAGTCGGGGTGGATGAAATCGTATCGGGGTTTCATGATATGGAGCTTGACATCCCTGGACCTGAAGATGAGAGGGCACTCGGAGAGTTGTGGGTGATATCATTCTATGGGACAAGAACTACATCAAGTTTCCAGGCTCGACGCCAAGGACAACACCGCCTCCGAGTCGTCGTAGGTCACCTACACCTCCATCACCTCCAAGAAGCACACCCCATGACTACGACCACCACAGCGCGAGTCCATCTCGGTCTCCGCCGCCGGACTTGGGTCAGCCGTCTTCGCCGCCGCCTTTGCCCGCTAAGGACAATAAGCGGAAGCGTGCTCCGTCGATGAGTACTAACCGACGCAGCAGACCAAAACGACAAATGTCGCCCCTCCCAAGAGTATCTCATAAGAATCTTCCCATCAGAACTTACGATCGTACTGACGAGCAAACCGCAGCGATCGCAATGGCCGAAAAAGATGCGCATTTTGCAAAGATGAAACCCAAGCCCGCCCCGGTATACACCGAGAAGCAAAAAGCGTGGGCACGTGATTTTCTGAACACAAAATCGCAATATGAGTTGCACCATAAGCCAGATGACTATCTACGCACACTTCGGAAGGAAGTGGAGAAGAGCAAATCAAGAAAAAAGTGCAAGCGGAGCAAATCACGTAAAAGTGCAAGCGGGAACAAAAGGGATGTTCCCCAGCTCAGAGAACAGGCCAAACAATCGATCCCATCCCTCAAGGTGTTATCCGAAAACGTTCCCCAGGTGCTGCAGCAGGATATGGAAGAAGCTGCGAAGTTGGCGGCCGCTATGGGTGTGAGTGTTGCTGAATTGCTAGGTTCCCAAGACGACAAGTTACCCAAGGCTGATGTTGTCCCTACATATGACCCAGGGAAGCCTTTGGTTAGCAAAGAGAAGTTGGAACAACTGCCAACACAAATGCGGAATTTGCATGAATGGTACTTGAGTGTGGTAGGGGCGGGGGGGGGGGGGGGGGGGGGCAGAACAATGATCGTGGCGAAAGTCCCACATGAGTACTTCTTCCGACCCGAAGAGGTCCAAGTTGACTTTTCAGAAATCTTCCAGTTATACAATTTCGACGCCCTCGACAAAACTCTCATGAGTTGCTATTGTCTGTAAGTTGTTGAATTCATTGTCTACACATAAGTTGTTCAGTTTTTCAGTTGTTCAGTTCATTGCATGTAATTATCCTCATTATATCCTTTTGTACTCTATTATGCAGAATGAAGATCCGGGAATGTAAAAGAAAGATCTATAGTGTTGGGTTCATTGGCCCAGATAAAGTAAATATATATTCGCTAACGACGAAACCCGACGAGACGGCGGATAACCTTCTAAGGTTTCTAACGGAGCAAAATTTCTGTGACCACATACTGTTTCCTTACAACTTCCAGTGAGGGTCTTACTCTGTTGTACACATTCACTTTTGCTTACTCGATGTTAAGTGTAATTGATGAGTTAATGACGTATATATAAACGTGTGCAGGTTCCACTGGATTCTGCTAGACATTCAGGTTGATAAGCGAAGAGTTGAAATCATGGACCCATTAAAGAGACACCTGGAAGAGTTCCGCGACATGCAGGACATGCTCCAGAGGTAATTTTCGCGCTATATCGGTCTCTTTCGTTGATTTAATGAGATATCAGGTAATGAATAACTCATTCATTAATTCATTTTCTTTGCCGGGCAGGGTTTGGAACCTGTTCAGGAGTGTGCTGACGTGTTCCTTTAGTGAGAAGTTGACGTTTACTCCGGTCACGGTAAGTAGTACGAGATATGTCCGCGCATCTCTTTAATTCTAGTTTCAATACAATTATATTGTTAGATTATTATTTTGATTGAATTCTATTCTCGTAGAGTGCGTGAGGCAGCCACCGGGAACGAATCTATGTGGATACTACGTTTGCAAGTTCATTCACACGTTTACCACTGAGCACAATGATTATAGACTCGACGTAAGCAATACATTCACAACATTATTTTATTACCGTCACTTTTTGTTATCATGATTGATGTTCATATTGATCTCCTTTTCTTATATAGTTCGAGAGAATGCGGGATCGGCTCCTAACAGAGCAACGCCTACTAGGAATTGCAGAGGAACTGGCGGGATTTTTGATGAAAGAGATGGTAGACGACGCCGGAGAATTTAGTGTGAATAGGCGCTACTGATGATCTCCGGCCGTGTAATCGAATAGACGGACTCTAGTCCCGGTAATTGTGATCTCTATGTAACTATCAAAATTGTATATATTTGTATGCTCGATCGTAAGACAAGTTATCTTATATATATGCACGAACGTGTACGGTATGTGGTAGCGTAGAAATACCGCTAAAAGAAAACAATTATCTTTGTATGCTCGAAGAAAGAAAATAAAAGAAAACAAATAAACCCTAAAGAAATAAATAAAAGAAAAGAAAATTATTAGTCGCAGCCCGTTATACGAGCCGGGACTAAAGGGGTTGCCCCCAGCGCGCCCCGCAGGCGGCCACGTGGAGGGCCTTTAGTCCCGGCTGGTAACAGGCCCGGGACTAAAGGTTTACCCTTTAGTCCCGCTTGTCCTGTCCCGGTTCGCGAACCGGGACTAAAGCCCCTCACGGGCCGGGACAGAAGGCCCTGTCTCCACTAGTGACTGGTTCATTTGTATTTCTGAATGCTAGTATTCAATATATAGTGGTAGACTGGTTGCTGCTTGGATGAAGATGCTGTTGTATATATGCATGCCATCCGGTAATCCGGACGGTGTCAGAATTGGTGGATCTGTACTTTTATTTTTGTTTCGACTTGATAATATTAACTTGGTATACATGAACCTACGTGAAAGTGATTTCAGAAGCTTCACGAGAGCTATCTCAGTTCTCAATGCGTATCGCAAGACCCGGACGAGACCATGCAAAGACTGGTCTTCATGCGGATGCAAGTAATTAATACGCTGGTTACAAAAAAAAAAATGCACCTACCAGCCTATGTTTAGGAGCAAAATCATCTCCAAATATTATAATTCATTCTAAACTTGGCGCTTCTACCATTCAGCACATTTACAAGTTTGCAAGTGTCTTTGACAAAACTTATTATCAGATATAAGAAATTATATAGTAGAGGGATTAATATATAGATAAACTTCTTACTCAAGACTCAAAGTTAGATATACTAGCAGGTTCTAGCCGTATGCTGATAGACAAAACCCATTTGATGAATATATTAAAATTCAAGCACATTTGATGAACATGCCAAAATTAAGTTTGATTTTGTAATGTTGTACAATGAAACACTTTTAATATGCTAAATACAGTGGGATATTTAAAATGAGAGGGAATCTTTGTGCCACCTTTAGACTAGGTTTAACTCTATGTCTAAATTGTTTTAGAGAATCCTTGAATGATTACATATGATTGTGTTCATGTATTCCATATGCATCACAGCCCGCAACCATAATATCAATATTTGAAGAAAATATTTTCATATTTGTTTTTGCCTCCACAAGCATCTCAATAAATTCAAGATCAATGTTCCATTCCTCTCCCATTTCCACAAGAATTGTTTCTGAAATCACATGTGAAGAACATATGCAACATAATTTCTCCAGTATTTTCATCACACAACAGACAATGTGAGAACTCAACATATAAGTTTTTCCTGAGCATCATGTCTTCGGTGTTAAATTTATCCTAGATTAACATCCAGAAGAAGAACTAATGCTTTCGAAGACACCTAGATTTTCAGATCCACTTGAATGGTTCTGGTGCTTGAGGTGGCTTAGTAATACATTATAAACCTTATTGGTACAATATTTTGTACCTTTTCGGGGAAGGGACCACTCATGAGTCTCTAAATTGGGACTATCATCTTCATTTATGTTTTATTAATTGGAGCTCGTTGCATTATTCATCAGATATAATGGTCATGTACTAGTTTTTTTTTTTTGCGAGGAAACCACAGCAAGGATTACAGCTCAGAAATTACAGAAAAGGACATCACAAAGATCAAAATTACAGAGCAGTCCTTCTGCAACTCGATGTCGCCGGCGACGGAGCAGAACGTGCCGATGGCGCGCCGCCGCTGCATCTCCACACACGCCTTGGATTGGAAGATGTCCCCCTGCGGACGGGAAGTCGTCGGGCCTCGAACTCCGGAGAGCCTCCACCCTACTCCATCAGCAACATCACCGAGCTCATCCACTGCAGCTTCAAGATCAACATCTGGACCCGCCGCGTCGAGATCCAGCGGGGGAAGAGATGAACGGCGCCAGACCGCTCCGAAGAGCATCGGACACCGCCAAGGAGGCCGCTTGACAGCCGAGCTCCGCAGAGCCAAACCGCCAGAGAGGAGAGCGACCACCGCAAAACACCATGCCGACCGCGCGACCACCTCCACCACGCCGCCAACCGGTGCCTTCCACGACCCTAGACTATGTACACGACGGGATCTGGTGTTCCCCCATCGTCCCGCCGCCGGAGCGGCCGCCGGACGGTGAGGAAACGACCAGATCCCCGCCGGCGAGCTGGCTCGGGAAGAGGGGTTCAGAAAATCGCCTTCACTGTAGCGGGGAAGGGATAAGGACCAAGGCTCCTTATGTACTAGTTTACTATATGGAATATCAACATTAGGGCTTGGTCTGCCTTTCTTGATAGTTATCACTTTGCCAACACATGATAAATAAACCCCTATGAGCAAAGATACCAACTGGCTCATTGGTCAGCAATGACGACCAGGGAAAACCACAAGCACCTAAAGATATGGTATATGAGTCTAAAACTTAACACCAAAAAATAAATAGCCTAATTCATATGTAAACATAACATAGAAGTACACAAGCTATCATATATAATCATAAAAGAAGACATTACTAGTCAAGTTTTACTAGCTTAAAAAGTTGCAACATTTGAAGCCACTAACTTTTTAGAACATAGAAAAGGTTAGGAATCTTGTAATCAAATAATATAGGCTCTTATAAGCAAGCAACCATAATGGGCATCCGTTACTAAGAAGATTTCATTATTATTGCCAGCTATAAATGGTGCAATGTATAAACTATAAAAACAATTGTACTTAATAAGTCGTTCATAGTTAAACTGCCAACTTGTATTGAAGAAACGGCTAGCTTCTTAAATCATTTTTGTCGCCCTCATCCACATATGTTGCATTGACGATTTTCACTAGAAAATGGGCAGTTCCGATGCATGTATGTAGTTTAAGAAATGTATTGTCAGAATGGCCGCAGATGTATTGACTCATTGTGTTCCCCACTAAACACAACTGCATCCCTTTGTTGTAGTGCTACTTGACCTGAACCTGAATGACCATGCTCTCATTTGAGCATCCGCGCCCAATTTCCCGGTGTCTCATATTCCCTCATCCTTTTTAATTTTACTCGTCCTCCTCTTTCATCTCTTCTCTCTGGCTACTACCTCCTCTATCTTTCTCATCCATGACTTATTTGATTGCTTTGTCGATCTTGCCACAACTTGAGTAAAGATGACGCGGTATATATGGACTTTGTTATTGTACGGTGGGAGGCTAGTTGTTGGGTTTGTACTCTTGCAAGTAAAGGTAAAGGCTAAATTTGAAGGGTGGACGTCCACCTAATCAAACTTGGGTTTGTGCTCACTTCAACCCGGTATCAATTAATGGTAAGAATTTTCATTTGATTTGAGAATGTATCGTTTTTATTAATGTAGATAAGTAAAGGTAGAGGCTAAATTAACTTTTTTAAAAAGGTCGAGGCTAAATTTAACATACGAAAAAATAATAAATGGTCCAACTATTTGCTGGGCTTCGTGTGGGCTTCCAGTTGAAATGCAGTAGACAAGAGGCCAGTCCAGTAACTGCAACCCACGCACTGGCAATTAACGGAGGTCTCGCCGTTGCCGCCGCCGCCGTCATCACCACTACCGCGCCGCCGCACCGGCCATGCTTCGCCTCCGTGCGTGCATCCTGACCCACCTCCTCTCGCCTCCCTCCGCCTCTCCCTTCTCACCTCCCCACCGCCTCCTCTCCGCGGCCGCGCCCGCCGTTTCCCCAAGCCCTCGCTTCGCCGTCGACGAGTACCTCGTCGAGACCTGCGGTCTCACCCGAGACCAGGCTCTCAAGGCCTCCGGGAAGCTCTCCCACCTCAAGTCCCCCTCCAGGCCCGACGCCGTACTCGCCTTCCTCGCCGGCCTCGGCCTCTCCAGCGCCCACGTCGCCGCCCTCGTCGCCAAAGACCCCAAGTTCCTCTGCTCCGCCGTGGAGAAAACCCTGGCCCCCGTCGTGGCCGGGCTCGCCGGACTCGGCCTGTCGCGGTCTGAGATTGCGCGCCTCCTCCCGCTCGTACCCGACAGAATCCGCTGCAGATCCGTCATCACCATACAGTACTACCTGCCCATCTTCGGCTCCTTCGAGAACCTTCTTCGAGCGTTGAAGTTCAGCACTGATCTCCTCTCGCGCAACCTCGAGAGGACTGTGAAGCCCAACGTCGCGGTCCTGCGGGAGTGTGGTCTAGGTGATTGTGATGCTGCCAAGTTGTGCATCTCTCAGCCATGGCTGCTCACCGCCAACCTGGAGCGCGTCCGGGCGACGGTGGCTTGCGCCGAAGCCATAGGTGTGCCCCGTGGCTCTGGGATGTTCAGGCAAGCACTGAAGGCCGTTGCATTCCTCAGCGACGAGAAGATTGCCGCCAAAGTGGAGTTCTTGAAGAAGCCGTTCAGGTGGTCGGATGCCGAGGTGCGCATTGCTGTTTGTAAGGCTCCGAATCTGCTGACAAGGTCCAATGACATGCTGCACAGCAGGTCTGATTTCCTCATCTCCGAGGTGGGATTGGAACCTGCTTACATTGCTCATCATTCGGCAATACTCACTCATAGCTTGGAGGGCCGGCTCAGAGCCCGCTATTATGTCGTGAAGTTTCTCAAGGAAAATGGATTACTCAAGCGTGACCCAAGCTACAATACAGTTTTCAAGCTCACCGAGAAGCAATTCTTGGAAAAGTTCATATGCCCTCACAAGGAAGCGGCACCGCAACTTGCTGATGAATATGCAACAGCTTGCACAGGCGAAAGTGCCGATTAATTTCAAATTTCTATGAACCAGAGACGGGCTTGGTAAACTGTGTATGGCACAAATGAGGTGTTGGCTGAGTTTGTGTAGCAAGCTGGTAATTCCTATTTCATTATTCATTACCTAATTGGAATACTGGATGTTGGTTGTCCACTCTGTTAAATGTTGTTATGGTCAATTGGTCATTGCTAACAGCTGATGAAACTGATAATTTGATTCCTTAATGCTGATATGCAATGTTGCCATTGCTAACATCAGAGACGGGCTATGAGAATTTAGCTATCACCATGCTTTTTGCATATATGCCCTCACAAGGAAGCTGCACCGCACCTTGCCGATGAATATGCAACAGCTTGCAGGGGCGAACTACCGATTAATTCAGATTTATATGAACTAGGGCTCTGAGAATTGAATTGGTACAAATGAGGTGTTGACCGAGTTTGCGTAGTAAGCTGGTAATTCCTATTACGGTGTTCTTTATCTAATTAGAGTACTGGATGTTGGCTGTCTACTCTGTTAGATGCTGGTATGGTCGTTGCTAACCCATGATGAAACTGATGATTTGATTCCTGAATAAGCAATGTTATTATCTAGTTGAGAGGAAACTATGGCTTGGTTGTGAACTTGGAAGTTGGAACTTACAAACGTGAAAACATGCCATTCTGTAATGCATTACAATTTCTGTTTTGAATCATCATTTACGTTTCCTGGTCATAGGGCACTGTGCTTGCGTTGCAAGATCAACCTCTCTTGCTATATTAGTTTGTATGAGTATTTTCCATTATTATTTTCCTCCCGTATTACTGATTGGCTACTGACTGATCTTTGAGTTCTAGGCACAATTGATGTCAAAACTGAAAATGCAGTAGAACAATTTCTGTATAGGCTTACTATCACATCGAAATACTACGGCTGGTAAAGACTAAGCCTCCTTAGATTTGCACCAATCAAGGGCTTACATGCGTTTTTATACCCACCAAGGTAATAGGTATGAATGAAGATATGTTGTTAATATGTTATATCATTATTTAAATCCAAGAAATGGTTACTATGTTTACCCTCAGTTTAGCGTGGTATCCAATCTGCCTAGATCGATGTTAGGTGTTACGTTTACAGGCTATGCTTCATGCAGACAGAGTTAGGCACTAGCGATGCAAGCTGGCTCCTCTAGATGCTATCTTATCCTTTTCCAAGTGTTGTAAAAATATACCTTAACAACCATATCGAACTTGTTAATGCCAGATGTGATACTAGATGATGTGAGTTATTAACTATCTAGAATCTTACTGTCCCGGGAACAGATCGCTAAAGCTATCTGGATATGAACAATTTTTGTGCACATTATGTTTTTCTTCCATGTTTGTAGGCTTCCTGTTTTCATCAAGGATGAATATGCTTAATGCTTGAGATATTTAGGTCCATTGGTTCTATAGGTAATCATGAAGTTGCGCTGTTGAGATTTCATTTAGGAGTCTTACTTCAGTAGATATGTTATAGGCATAGTTGAAATATCATTACATTTCCTGTCACATGCCACTGGTTGTCTTGCAAGATCACCCTCTTGCAGTCTTGCTATATTAGCATTTTTCAGTTAGCAGGATTTTTGGAATCTGCGGGCATGCACCTGCAATTCCTCATGGCAAGTATTCACCCCTCTGACTAGATACTCATTTTCTTACTTATGTAAGTGGGCATTGAATTTTCTGCCCTTTATATGTGATCGTCAGTCTGTCGCTGCATACCTCCAAAGCACTTTGTGTTGTAGGAGGTAAACTCTGCATGATTCAAAAGTAATTGCAAATCCAAACAATGTAGTCGGTTGACTTACACAGTTATGTTAACTGCAGCAAATCAGGGGCGTGCGCAACACCATATCGAGTCAAACCAGGGAACATTTGGAGATCTGATAAAAAAAAGCCTGAATGATGTTAGTTTCTGCTACAAGTGCCAACACTGAAGATACTTGCATGACAACTTACTTTCATACTGCAGTAAATTTTGTTTTTTTCGCACTGATTCCGCAATCAAAACTCGTGTTCTGATCCTTTTTTGTGTGTACACTGGGAACCTTTCTGATATTTTGAAGCAGTCTTCACTTTACTCAATGCTTCTGGTTAGGAGCTATCTAACCGGTGAATTATGTTGTTTCATCTTAATGTGTATAATTTTATTGAGTCAACAATGCATGCCATCAAGTTAGGAATTAACGGATGCAAGGTTGCTCCCCTAGATGATATATAGTTCAGTGTTGTAAAACCACATCTTCGCAACTGTATCGGTCTAATACTACTGCTCCAGGAGAACAGATCAAAGCTGTGCTCCTTGTACTAAAATTTATCAAAGCTGAGTGTGGTACTGGACGACATGAATTATCAGCCATCTAGGATTTTTGTCTATCCTGAGAACAGATCACTAATACATATGCATGTTTATCAATGCGCATCATGCTTTGCTTCTATGGTTTGTAGTTAGAACAGAAACCTTTTGTATTATTTTATTCTTTCTGAACTGAGTTATTTTTCTTTACCTTTTCTTCCATTAAATTATGAAATCTTTACTGACATTTCAATCTCAGGTTTGCCGTTCGAAAACTATAATGGTTAGATTCTCCTAATCAGCATGTCAGTTCTTATTTCGTACTTACCCTGTCTCCGATGTATTTTGCAACAATGAGGTACTATAGCTAAATACATTTTGACCTGGTGTTGGCATACGAAATTACATGATTTCATTTATCCATGACAATGTACATTTGTCATAAACCTTCTGCAACTTCTTGCAGGCCTGGTAAATCTAGAAACTAAGACATACGACCGAAGACAAAATTGATGAAGGAAATGCCGATGCAAAGATGCCTTTTGTGGTATGCATCTGTTCAGAAACTTCAACCGATCCATCTCAACTGTTGGCTGGCTGACAAAAACTGGAGCTGTGCATGATTGATCAGACGCATTTGATCTTGGCGAACCTGGTCACCGCCGCTGCCGACGACAGAGGCAGCTCCAGCGGGCAGGTGGCCTCCAGCTTGTGCATGCCGCGGTGCGGCGGGTACCTGACATCACCGGCAAGCTTGAGCTCCAGCCGGAACACGCCCCCCGCGGCGCTCTCCTTCACAAACTCAGCCAGCCCAGTGCTCCCGAGCTGCGTGGTCTCGCCAGCCACCCCTACGTGGTACACCTCCGTCTTCCCTGGCCTGATACCACGCGAACTCTCCTGCAGCAGCCTGACATGGGCGAAGGACTTGCCGTCGAACAGGAGCTCGGCGTCGAGCGCGCCGGGCTTGGCACGCATAGCCCAGTTGCCTCGGTTATGCATTTCGACTACCAGGGACACGTCGTAGGCGAGGGTCGTGCTGTTGGACCCTGCGAGGGCGAGGCGGGCAAGGGAGGCATCCTCGACCGTGACGTGGACAGGGTGGACGGTTAAGGCCGTGATGGTGAGGATGAGCGCCACTGCGGCGAGGAGGATCAGGATAATGCTGCAGCAGCGCCGGTTGTTGCAGGGGGCATCGCTGCCGTGGCCGGACGAGGATCCTCCGTGGCAGCAGTCTCCGTCACCGCCGCCGCCGTCGTCACAGCAGCAGAGGCAGAAGCACTCGCCGCAGTCGACGTCGCCGCAGTTGAGGTCGCAATCGTCGCTCATCCTGTGCCTTCTGGTTGTAAGCAGCAAGCGACTGCATGTATATACTCCGTATAGTGATAAGGCGGAGCACGTATAAGAGTCGGACTCGGATTAAGTTTCCATGTAGTAGACACGCGCGGAGCAAAGGATCGAACTCCGAGCCGGACTAGGTCGTAGCAGTTTCCATCAGCAATTTTATGCGGAAGCAACGATCCAACTCGGATTACAGCATCAAGATTTTGTATGCCTCAAACTATTGGCCAATAAGGTGATCGAGTTTCTCTATACACTATCGCTATTTTAGAACCATACATAATCATTAAGGTCGTTATTATAGGTTAGTGATGGTGACTCTTTTGCTTATGAAATGATTATTGATATACATTTATCGTATATACCTCTCCGGTTTATTTATAGATGCACAAGTACTCCCTTCTTGATACTAGACTTGATCAATCTAGATATAGAGCAATAATGAGAATAGTGTGTATTAGACGAAGTGAATCTTATTGTGCGATTAGCCTAGTTACAGTAAGATTACACGCACTTAGACGTGTTGGCACTTGGCAATCGTCTTGAGACACCCCATGCAGTCCATATAACAAGGGCTAGGTATGTCTTAGTAGCCGATCGATGCACACCACTTCATGTCATAGAACCTAAGGCATTGCTATATAGTTTGTACCTTAACTAGAACGTAATATGGAAATACACAACATCAACATTATCACTGTCACAAAGCAAAATATACCATACTAACAAGCTACAAGTGATTCACCACCACCTCAGACGACTCCAGTGGGCAAAGCTACCTATGTCACAGATCTAGGCTACAAGAACGAGTGTTTGATGTTACTTACAACCATGGAAGCAATTGGGGAGGAAGAGGACATCTCATAGAAGAGGAGAAAGAAGGGTTGCCTCCGCCGACCGCCACCGACCGGAGTAGGAGATGACACCCCTTACCAGTTCCTCGGTGAAAAAGCATGTATGGAGGCCTCGTGACCAACAAAACACGCCCATACTGAACCACCTCGATATCCGGTGATCCTATAATACATTTATGGAAGGTGATATCACTTTGTACTTATGTTCTATCGTCCACATCGTAGATTCTACGGACGTCTGCACGATAGAAAATCTTTGGAGATTCGCCGCAATTTAACGCTGCCGAATATCGTCGTCACCGTAATTAACACCGGGCCCACCATGTAAGTATTTTTACCAAGTAATTACTTATTTCCTGCATACTGCCGGTTCCTTCCCCATTCACACAACTACCGGGCTCCTCTGTCCTCTCTTCGTAAGCCATTGCAATTGCAAATCCTCCCAGTCGTCCGTCTCCCATGGCCGGTGACAAGCTTTCATCGCCGACCCGTCCCCGCCCCCGCCCCGCCTTCAACCAGGGAAGACCGTCGTTGTCACCGTGCGGCGGTGCTTATGGAGAACCAAGCCCGTGCGACGGAGCTGCTGCTCCTACCCCGCGCCGTTTTTCCCCGTGTCTTGGCGGTGGTCAGGGTGATCGTGGTGGCGCCATCTCGCCAGACGACACCAACGATGGAGGTGGTGGCCGAGGTGACGTCGTCCTGGCTCTACCAGCGGCGGCACGTCACCTGTGCCCCGTGTGTTCCAAGATCTTTGATCGAGTCAGGGCGCTGAACGGGCACAAGAGGAGCTGCCGCCCGCCTGCTCCTGCCGACCTGCCGGCGCCACCTCCAGAGCAGCAGGAGAGGGAGAAGAAGCCGCGGCTGGCCGCTGAGACCAGTTCCCTCGGTTATGCATTTCGACTACCAGGGACACGTCGTAGGCGAGGGTCGTGCCGTTGGACCCTGCGAGGGCGAGGCGGGCAAGGGAGGCATCGTCGACCGTGACGTGGACAGGGTGGACGGTTAAGGCCGTGATGGTGAGGATGAGCGCCACTGCGGCGAGGAGGATCAGGATAATGCAGAAGCAGCGGCAGCTGTGGCAGGTGGCATCGCTGCCTTGGCCGGACGAGGATCCTCCGTAGCAGCAGTCTCCGTCACCGCCGCCGCCTTCGTCACAGCAGCACAGGCAGAGGCACTCGCCGCAGTCGACGTCGCTGCAGTCGAGGTCGCAATCGTCGCTCATCCTGTGCTTTCTGAGTGTAAGCAGCAAGCGACTGCAGGTATAAGAGTCGGACTCCGATTAAGTTTCCATGTACGTAGTAGACACGCGCGGAGCAACGATCGAACTCCGAGTCGGACTGGGTAGCACTTTCCAAGTTTCCATTAGTAATTGATTGCGGAAGCAAAGATCCAATTCGGATTACATGCATCAAGATTTTGTATGCCTCTAATCGAACTATAGGGTATATAGTCTTTTGGTACTCCCTCCGATCCATATTAGTCGGCACAACTTTGTCTAGATACACATGTATCTAGTCTAAATACTTAACTAGATACATATGAATTTAGACAAATCTATGCCCACTAATATGGATCGGAGGGAGTATTATTTTCAGAGACGAAAAAGGACAAGTCATAAGCACATGATGCATTCGACAGGCTGACTGTGGGACCAGGAGGTCTCTCGGCGTGGCTTCTCCCCAAACCGCATCCTAGTGGGCCCGTGGGTTCTTGATGTAGCCCGACCTACGTCTCCTACAACAAGTGGCCCAATGACGAGAGCAAGAGTCAAGGCACTTCATGACAAGGTGAACTCGCTCCTATCCATGTGTGATCTCGACACTCCTTTGAATGGGTTGCTACTTCATTCCGATACCTTGTGTGTGCTCAGCTATGGTGGACCTGAAGACCCCTATGAAGATGGCCAAGAGGCGACGCAAGAAGATGGACAAGAGTCGAGCCAATACGATGAAGAAGAAGAAGAAAAGGAGGGAGAAGAAGCCCCAGGTGGCGGTACTACCGCTGGGTTAAGCGGTACTACCGCCCCTGGCCCAGGCAGCACGGCCACACCCCACGTCGGCGGTACCGCCAGCGGTACCGGCAGCGGTACCGACCGGTACCGGGGGCGTGGGATGGGCGCGTATCACGCCGGCGGTGCTACCGCCGAAACGGCACTTCGGGACCTCCATCCGGTACCGCCCGCTACCGCCGTGGCGGTACCAACTGGTACCGGGAGCGTGGGATGAAGTGAAGCCCTCCCGCACCGGCGGTACCACCGGCTATCCCAGCGGTACTACCGCCAGTGCGGGAGCCTGCTCGCCAGATCTGCTGTGCAACCTTATCCATTCGTCTCGTTTTGGATCTAGACTATTTAAGGCACCCCTTGGACTAGATCTAGGGTTAGACTATGATTTGGGAACTAAAGTAGAGCCTTGCTCCTTCTCAAAGTGTCTCTTTCCTCCTATGGAGATGAATCAAGACCTCCACATGTGGAGATGAACCAAGGCCTCCTCTTGAGGAGAAGATCCCTGCGTGGATACCAAGGCTCCGCTTGTAGTTGCGACTACTTGCCGATCTTTCATCTTACGGTGATTCTATCGGGTTGGTTGGATTGACCAATTGGACAAACAATCCTAAGAGTAAGGTGTGCTTGGGAGAGGAGGATTGGGGGCTGCCCTCAGGGATTTGTTACCAGTCGATTCTTGTCGGATTACTACTTGCTATTTACCCTTGTGTGTTTGATTTCCCCTTTTTGTGTTCATCGTTCTTCGCGTGTTCTTCGTGTTCATCTTCCCATCCGCACAAATCCGTGAAAATCGGGACCTACCCGCATCAGTTCTCCCCCAAACCGCGTCGAGGTGGGACAACTCTCTCCCAAGCGGACAATTGCATCACTCTTAGATCGAGGGCTTCGGATTAACTAAAAATCTCTATATACTCATTCAGGACTTTTCACGCTACGAGGACCGCGCTACAAAATAAGATTAAACACGAAGAAGGGAAGAAGTGATACGCCGTTGGAGCAAGGTGCATCTCTATCTCAGTTCCTTCGTTATCTCCATATTGAATATGGAATAGTCGATCCTTGAACTATAAGTTTGTGGCAATATGTTAATCGAGTTTCTCTATACACTATCGCTATTTTAGAACCATCCATAATCATTACGGTCATTATTGTAGGTTACTGATGGTGACTCTTTTGCTTACGAAATGATTATTCATATACATTTTATCGTATATACTTCTCCGGTTTATTTATAGATGCACAAGATTACTCTATTTTTGATACTAGACTTGATCAATCTAGATATCTTATTGTGCGATTAGCCTAGTTTAGAGAAAAGACCCCCAAAAAGGCCTGACTTTATAGAAATGACAGGAGTTTGTACATTGTTATTACAGGATCAGGTGTTTGAACACCAGGCAAAGAAAGCATACTAACAGAGGTAGTGTCAATAGCCAGAATCCTAGGCAAAATAAAAGGCCCACGCAGGAGCGACAGGAGCGTCCAAACACTTAGACGTGTTGGAACTTGACAATCGTCCTGAGACACCCCAGTCGATATAACAAGGGCTAGGTATGTCTAAGTAGCCGATAGATGCACAACACTTCATGTCATAGAACCTAAGGCATTGCTATATAGTTTGTACCTTAACTAGAATTTAATATGGAAAGACACAACAACATCAACATTATCACTGTCACAAAGCAAAATATACCATACTAACAAGCTACAAATGATTACCTCAGACAACTCAAGTGGGCAAAGCTACCTAGACCTACTTAGGTCTACAAAATGGTCACAGATCTAGGCTACACGAACGAGTGTTTGATGTTACTTACATACCATCGAAGCAGTTGGGGAGGAAGAGGACATCTCAGAGAAGAGGAGAAAGAAGAGCTGCCGCCGCTGACCACCACCGACCGGAGTAGGAGATGACACCCCTTACCCGTTCCTCGGTGAAAAAGCACGTATGGAGGCCTCCTAACCAACAAAACACGCCCATACTGAACCACCTCGATATCCGGTGATCCTATAATACATTTATGGAAGGTGATATCACTTTTTTCTTATGTTCTATCGTCCACATCGTAGATTCTACAGACGTCCGCAGTACAAAATATCTTTGGAGATTCGCCGCAATTTAACACCGCCGAATATCGTCGTCACCGTAATTAACACCGGGCCCACCATGTAAGAGTATTTTTGTCAAGTAATTACTTATTTCCTGCATACAACCAATTTCTTCCCCATTCTATACCTCCACACAACTACCGGGCTCCTCTGTCCTCTCTTCGTAGGCCATTGCAATTGCAAATCCTCCCAGTCGTCCGTCTCCCATGGCCACTGACAAGCTCCCATCGCCGACCCGTCCCCGCCCCCGCCCCGCCTTCAGCCAGGGAAGACCGTCGTTGTCACCGTGCGGCGGCGCTTATGGAGAAGCAAGCCCGTGTGTGGGATCTCCTGCTCCTACCCCGCGCCGCTTTTCCCTGCGTCTTGCTGGCGGTCAAGGTGATCGTGGTGACGCCGTCTCGCCAGACACCAACGGTGGAGGTTGTGGCCGAGGTGACGTCGTCCTGGCTCTGCCGGCGGCGGCACGTCACGTGTGCCCTGTGTGCTCCAAGATCTTCGATCGAGTCAGGGCGCTGAACGGGCACAAGAGGAGCTGCCGCCCGCCTGCTCCTGCCAACCCGCTGGTGCCTCTTCCGGAGGAGCAGGGGAGGGAGAAGAATCGGCGACTGGCCGCCGTGACCAGCTGGGCCAAGACCAAGCCGTGGAATGCACGGGTGCGGAGCGTCCTGCCCTCGTCTTCTGCACTCGACTCAGCCGTCCAGCTCCAGCCAGTGGACCCCACCGTCATCGTCATAGATGACGAGGAGGAGGAGGAGGAGGACGCTGACAGGGCCATTGAGATCGACAGCTCGGTCGTGACCATCGCCATCTCAGGTCCTCATGCACCGCCGGTCATTGTTCCTGCTGCACCAGCTCCTCCGTCTGTCCCGCCTGCTATGGCGTTTTGGACATTCTCTGCTGCTGCCGCTGCAGCTTTTGATCATGGCTGTGGCGCAGCCAGCGGGGGTCCAATGGCCTCCCACCAGAACACTCACGGCAGGCCACCAATGATCGGCGGCACCCGCCTCTTCGGCGCCGACGTCTTCTTCGTCGTCCAAGCCAGCACCTCCGCCGAGTAGAATGCATGTTAGTTGTTCGTTCATGGTTTCCTGCTAGCTGCTGCTATCAATTTGATTAGACTATTTACCATATTTAGATCAAACAGATTATTTACTTTCAAAGAATACTCGGGTTAAGAGTTTACATCTAGAGTTGGTACGTGGAACTTAGAGAGCTAGCATGTGTAGGCTTTCCCGATGTATCAATCATTCGGTTGTGATTTGGCCTTTTGGCATTCCAGTTATGTGAATTATATGTTCCAAATATAAGAGTAACCTGGAGAAGCAATTTGGTCTCTGAAAGTGTAGTAATAAAATCTATTAGCCATGTAGATCCCTTCTTTCCATCTATTCTGCCAGCAATCTTAGGGTTTAAGACCATATTCGATAAGATTTCTCTGACATGATGCAACTCATTGACGGCCTGGTTTGATAAAGTCAGATAAAAATCTGGGTAATATCCTTCATTCTAATGAACTCCTTAGTGATACTTTGGCATGAGTACAAAAGAAGAGTAAATAATCTTGGGAATACATCTTGTAAAGATTCTCCATTCTAACAATCTTTTTTTAGATAAAGAGTATATATTAATATCGCGATGATACCAATTACACCCAGCCTCTGCAACAACGCGTGCCCTAGCGGCCCCACGGATGCACACAACCCAGAATAAAAAGAAGAATTACGAAAAAAAGTCCCGCTACAGTGATGTATTCCTTGTTACAGCAGACCTAACCCCACCAAAACAGTATCAGAAGTCCAGCTACTCCAAAAGCGACGCCTCCAAGAAGGGAACAGTGCTCAAGCGCCGTCGTCGCCCTGATCATAGATCATAGGTTTTCACCCCGAAGACAGTCCACACTCGCAAAAACAATGCCTTCACCAAGACAATTGCCAGGCACAACCAATTAAGGCCAGACCTTGGGTTTTCACCCTGAAAGTTTAGACTCTGAACTTCTCCTGTGCTGTCGCCCCCTCTTGCCATTGCTGTTGTTCCAAGTTACGAATCACCTACCCAATCCCTCATCCCACCAGGACTGGAACCACCATTGCAAGTCCTCAAATCTCGGCTTCCTTGCCATTCTCCGCACTCTGACTTCATCATAGAACAAAAGACAAATCCATGATGGCAACAGACTGCAGAGCTTCACAACGCTACCTCTGAAACCAAACGGTCAGAAAAAACATGGCTGCGCGCGACCGAATCCCACCCGATCCGTCAATCTCCAGGCTAGTTTGCCCAATGGAGTTCGCCGGCGGAGCCTTCCGGAACTCGACAATCCGGCCGATACAATGAAGAACTGCATCAAGTAAATCTTCGTCTTGGTGTTAGAAAGATCCAGGACTGCCACCTTATTCGATCCGAGCCGACGAGACTGGCCGGTGTGGATCCAGTCCGCCGCCGCCTGACCGGCCGCCGGCACCGCCACGGTGCCAAGAAACCGGCATCACCAGGCGTCCTGGCGCCACCTGCCCGCCACAGCCTTCAGCCACCGGCACGCACGAGCCCAGATGGACCGTGAAGCCCGTAGATCGACCGGAGCAGCAGGGGCATCTCCTCCCCGCAAGGCCGCGCGCCTCCGTCGTGGGCAGCGCCGGGATGCACGCCGGCGGGAACAACGGCACCGCGCCGCCGAACCGCCTCGAAATCCACGGGCCGCCGCCGGGAGACCCGCCACCAACGCGTGCAGGAGAGAGCCCCGCCGCCGCCGTTCCGGGCCTTGCCCGCGGAGACCCTGGCGGTGGCGGGGAGAGGGAGCTCGAGTGTGGAGGACGCCCGCGCCGCCGGCTGGAGGCGCCGCCCGAGCCGCCTAGGTTAGGCGACGCGGGGCCAGATGCGTTTTTCCAAGAGTTAGCTATCTACTGATAGGCTCTCCATTCTAACAATCTGACCAAAACTCTCCATTCTAACAATCTGAACAAAGCAGAGCAGTGTCAGCATTTGTATGAATATTTGGATCCTTTGTGGTTCCAGCTGTTAAGCATTTCGTGTCAATATTCAGATCGACTTGTGCAAGAACAACCCGATCCAGTTCTTGTGTGTATATAGTATAACACTTGTGCATTGAGAAAAAAATTCAGCAAGTGTGGATAAAATGTTATTGCAGCAGACGAGGGCACATCACGTTACTACTCCCTCCGTTCCAAATTAGATGACTTTCACTTGTCCAAAAACGGGTGTATCTAAACTTATAACATGTCTAGATACATCCACTTTTGGACAAATACAAGTCATCTAATTTGGAACGGAGGGAGTACTTCTCATTGTCAACACACGCCCAACTAACTCCTCACGATTTCAGAATTCCGAGGCATGATCCTGTTCGAAACGGAGCTGGTTGTTAATGCTGAAACTCTGAATCTTTTATCTCATATGTATACAGGCCTTTATGGAGCACATGGAGTTGCACGGCCCACTGCGCTCAAGATTTGGCCCACAGACCACAGTCTCCATCGGCTAAACAGAATCCATCAGCTCCTCATCAACTATTTTGACGACAAGGAGCCCTACCGCCCGACGAGGCAGTATGTAACCTATAAGGCGCCGGTGTGCAAGGGAGCATAGTGAGCGATGGCAACACCGACAACCACGATGTGGTGCTGGTGGTTGTCGTGCAGGGGAGAAGTGTGGTGGTGCTCGACATGATGCCGCTGACCCTCGACATCGAGACTGCCAGCGGCATCATTGCAAGTGTGGTCCCTCGGAACACACGAAGAGGGCGAAGAGCTATGAGGGACCCCCACACCCCCGCGCCAGTCAGCCCAAGTTCTGGCACTGGTCGCCCAGACGATGGGATGGGGCGGAGGATGGTGGACGACGACGGAGGCCAGCGAGTGGCTCAACAACACAGCAGCACGGATGCCGAGGAGGAGGACTACATCGAGAAGCTCAATGGGGTTGAGGATATCTGCAACCCCGTCTTCGCCGTCGCCTACCACGAGTCCGATGGTGGTTAGGACGACGCAGCCGACGAGGTCGAGCACGACAAGTTTTGGTCTCACGTCGACCAATAGTTTTTTTTCCTGTCTTTTCATAACATAGTAAGATAGTCACGATTTTCGTTTGCGTGTAGTTTTTTCATGAAGTTGGCATGCTTGTGAGGAAAACCGAGGGCACATCGCATTAGTTATTGACGGTATGAAGCAGCTTCACTTAACAACTCCTTACCACTTCTCTGAAAGAATCTTTCATTTAGTAAGGCAAGTTGTTGTTTTTTTTTTGACTGAGGATATCTCATACGGGCCTTTACGGAGCACATGGAGTTACAAGGCCCACTGCGCTAAGAGTCGGCCCACAGAAACACTACAGCCTTCTTCGCCTAAACAGAAACACCACTGCCTTGGCGAGTCTCTCTGGCACCACGCGGCGCTCGCTTTCCCTCGCCGCCGCCGCCTGAGACGCCATGCTCCGCCTTCGAAGCCGCATCCTCGCCCGTCTCCTCTCTTCCCCGTACGCCCCCCACATCTCCCCACTGCACCGCCTCCTCTCCGCGGCCGCGCCCGCCGTTGATCCCCCCAACCCTAGCTTCGCCGTCGGCGAGTACCTCGTCGGCACCTGCGGCCTCACCCGATCCCAGGCACTCAAGGCCTCCGGGAAGCTCTCGCACCTCAAGTCCGCCTCCAATCCAGACGCCGTCCTCGCCTTCCTCGCCGGCCTCGGCCTCTCCGGCGCCCACGTCGCCGCCGCTGTCGCCAAGGACCCGCTGCTACTCTGCGCCAGCGTCGACAAAACGCTGACCCCCGTCCTCGTCGGGCTCACCACCAGCCTGGGTCTGTCGCGTTCCGAGATCGCCTGCCTCGTCTCGCTCCGCCCCGCCAGCATCCGGCAGAGAACCCTCGTCTCCAATCTACACTACCACATGTCCCTCTTCGGCTCCTACGAGGACCTCCTCCCGGTGCTCAGGCGCGACAGCAACATCCTCACAAGAAGCCTGGAGAAGGTGGTCAAGCCCAATGTTGCGTTTCTGAGGGAGTGCGGGCTAGGTGCTTGCCATATTGCCGAGCTGTGCGTGTCTTACCCATGGTTGCTCACCGCCAGCTTGGAAGGTGTCCAGGCAATGCTGGCATGTGACGAAGGTTCACGTGTACCCCGTCGGTCCGGGATGTTCAGGGATGTGGTGCTCACCACCAATCAGCGGGAGCGTGTCGAGGCGATTGTGGCACGCGCGGAAGGTCTTGGTGTCCCCCGTGGGTCTGTGATGTTCAGGCATGCGCTGCGCATTGCTGTGTTCCTCGACGAGGAGAAGGTCGCCGCCAAAGTGGAGCACTTGAAGAACACATTCAGGTGGTCGGATGCTGAAGTGGGCATAGCTGTTTCTAAGTTTCCACTGGTGCTGATGAGATCTATGGAAAGTCTGCAGAGTAGGTCAAAATTCCTTATCTCTGAGGTGGGGTTGGAACCAGCCTATATTGCTAATCGGCCGTTAATACTCTCTTATAGCTTGGAGGGCCGGCTCAGGCCAAGGTACTATGTATTTAAGTTTCTTAAGGCAACAGGATTGCTGCATCAAGACCGAGACTACTATTCCGCAGTCATGGTGAACGAGAAGGTATTCATAGAGAAGTACATACACCCTTACAAGGAAGCTGCACCACACCTTGTTGAGGACTATGCAGAAGCCTGCAGAGGGGAAATGCCTACTAGATTCAGATTTACATAAACCAAGAATGGGCAGGAAAACGGGTAACTGTGTATGGCACACCATTTTTCACTCTTCGTCTTAGGCTAACATGACCTGACTTGGTGTTCTTGTCCTAACTAAGTGGTGGATATATGTTGTAGTATGTATGTTAGTTACATGTTGATTTGGTGTTGGTAATCTGGGATGAAACTGATAATCTGATTTGTGATTTCTGTTATGTTTATTACATCATTTGGTAGATAAGAAAGCATCACACTGCTATCTTGTCCATTATCATGTCATAAGTCATATTGACACACATACTGGAAGTAAGAGAGTGACATCATAGACCAGGGGCATTCTGCAGTTGCTTTCTAGTACTAGTGAGTAGTATAAATGTTCATTGCTGTTTTCAGTATATGATATGAAGTCTCAATATATCTTTCCATGAAAGAAGGCTCTCACTTTGGCATATGATATGAAGTCTCAAATATTACCTCTGGATGAAAATTTTGGGTTTGTTTTTCAGTTTTCAGTGCAAACCTCAATCTATCTTTCCATGAAAGAAGGCTCTCACTTTGGCATATGATATGAAGTCTCAAATATTACCTCTGGATGAAAGTTTTGTGTTCGTTTTTCTGTGGGGAATTAATTTAGATTTGTTGATGACCACAATGTGCTGATCCCTACCAAGGATGCAGTTTTGGTCTAGTATGTTGGTTGCTTGCTCTGGTTCTCGTAAGCTGAAAATCCCTTTCTTCCTGCAATATTTCTATTTACAAGACATTAGCTGTTGTGAAAACGGGTCACTCTTTACTAGTTGTTTGTACCAGTTTTTTCGTTTATTTTCTCTTGTGTTTTTTGGATTGCCCTAGCTGATACTCTTTGTAGGCGACCTGATCTCAAAACTGAATAGTGCAATGGTAGGCTAGTATCATTTTTGTTTATGGCCTATATCTGTGATTTCTGTGTACAACTACGTAACGGATATCTCGAGTGTCCTTGTATTTGCATCGGAGAGAAAATTAATGCTTGTACGGCGTGGTGCTGAAAAGCATAGGCATTTCATACAATAAAGTATCTTATGTTATGGCAACCTTAAAAAGGTCTCTACGTACCTTTTAGCTATTTATTTACATCTTAGCTCTACTTTATATTAGATGCTCAGGGCATCTCTATCCATCGGCAATTCGGCGTATATTATAGGACAGCAAGGTGAGTCTTATGTACCATCCTCTCTTTTATACTTTGTTTCTTAGATGATCTTTTATAATTTGCTTTAGCTGTGCTGGTTATAATCTTTTCTAAAGATTTGTACACTGGTTTGAAACGAAAACCAGTTCTGTGTCGCTTCTCTGGTGCTTGTGGAATTGTAGAAGCGAGATAATGTAATGCAGGCAAGGGGAATTATCGTTTGTTGAATGAAGTGACTTTACCAGGTGAGAGATTGGAGCACACTGACGGGTTTACTGAATGTAGATTTCTGTCCATCTGGAGTCAGACCTGAAGGATCGCTAGTCTAGTTGATGATGCATTGGCCTGAAACTTCTTTCTGTAACAAGTATTCATGATCTGATGCCGGCTAGAGTTTTTTTTTCAGATAAGCTCCTACTATTTCCTGATGATGTTTTGGCCGGAAGCTTCCTTCGGTAACAAGTATGCATGACTGACACTGGCAGGAGATTTATTCAGAGAAGGTCCTACAAATTCTGTTTGAATTTTGCAAGCTATGTATTGTGCTATAGATTGCATGTAATTAGACAGCACACGCCCAATTAAGGCAGCCTGAACAAATAAGAGGTAAAAGTAATTTGCACGTTCAAGTCCAATTAATTTGATAGTAAAATGCACCGTTAGTGGACGACAACTGCTGCGGTAGGGTTTGGGCAGGGGTTTCAGGGTAGGGTTTCGTGTTATAATTAATTTATTTGATTGTATGCATCTTGCACTGTTTGGCTGTGGAAGGCGAGGTATAGTTTCTTCCAGTACATCTCTTGGGACTGATTTGCTGCGGCAACAAATTGGTTTTGTCCTAGCCTGAAGCTTTCCTTGTTTCACAAGCTGAGGCAGCCTGAACAAATAAGAAGTCGAGTGAAAGCAGCAGCATCTCTTTTAGCATGTATAGTATGTGGACAAGCCTACTACAAGTACTCTGCTCAGTCCAGTAAAGAGGGATCTTTCAGTGTAAATTTGGGTGAACTCTGAACCAGCTGGGTCAGTTGGAAGCAAGGTTAGACTGTTGGACTGATCGGATAGAGTTCCACCCATCCAATATATATTATCTTGGTTTTCTTGAAAAAATATATATGATCTCTACTGCACTGCTTTGCGTTTGTGACAAACTAACGGTCCAGTGCAATGTAATTTTTATTGTATTCCAGAACTTTTTCTTTCCCAAAATTAATGTGGCGAGGCTTGTATTTATCTGCTAAATTTTTACCAATGTGTGATTCAGGAAGCATGATGGATGCTTGTTTTGTTTAGATAAAAGGGGCAAGTTGTAACTACAAGGACCTGAAAGTTTCTGAACCTGCTTGTGCATTTTCTGCAACTTACTCTATTCGGAAATGCCAATTGTATGAACCTATATATAGCTTATTCATGCTTGTAAGCTCCACACGTTGTCCACCAAGGAGAACATATCCGGTATAAATAACCCCGGTTTGTGATGCACCCGATGACCCGATCTTGCTTGAAATATTTTGATATTCTGATTTTTTAAATAACAAAAAACGCTAATTTTGGAAATTCAAAGTCACAGCTTGAGAAACAGAAAACGTGATGTTGTACAGAAGGTGATATTCGACCAGATTCGTAGCCCAATTTAAACTCGGTCTATTCGTAGAGAGATTTCTTTCCTTTTTATTTGGCGAGCAGTATTTTTAAATTTTGATTTGACTTCTTGTTGCTCGATACAGCGATGGTGACTTAAATGTTAGCTTGTTAACATATTTTTCAAGCATGTTCTAAAAAGGATAATGAGGTTTGTGTGCATCAGTTCGTGCCTAATAGTCAAATACATCGGCATCTTTGGTTTTGTGTGCCGATGTCTGCTTCTCATCACGCGCTCATTTTGGAATAGCCAACCCACACTCCATGCTAACCATATTGGCAGCTACGACGTTAAGTAGGATGCAATGGTGTTATTAAGATACACATATAGGAACTACGAAACTTGATTGGGAATAAACTAGGATAATCTAGGTAAAATCCTATAATACACCAGGTAAAAAGTATTTAGCTATATACCTCATTTGTTGCAAAATAGGAAAATACATCCGAGACAGGGTAAGTACAAGCAAGAGTTGGCATGCTGATTAGGAGGATCTAACTGTTTTAGTTCTCAAACGGCAAAACTGAGATGAAAAATGTTGAGTAAAAACTAAAGGATTCGTAATCTAATGGGAGAAAAGGTAAACAAAAATATAATTTAATTAAGAAAGAATAAATACTATACAAGATTTATGTTCTAAGTACAAACCATGGAAAGAAGCATGATGCACACAAATATTGTTAAATATGCAGATAGATTTGGATAGAAAAAACAAGATAGCTAATAATTCTGTCGTCCAGTATCACATCCAGCATTAATAGGTTTTGGTACAGAGGGCAGTAGTACAAGATCGATACAGTTGTGAAGATATGTATTTACAACACTGAAATAGATATGCCAGCTAGGGGGGGGCAACCTTGCATCCGTTAAGTCCTAACTTTGATGACATGCATTGTTGACTCAATAAAAAAAATGTACACATTAAGATGACAAAACAAAATTCACCAGTTACATACTCCTGCTGGCATTTGGGGTTCTTTTTCAAATTAAAACTGAAAGCGTAACCTGCTGCCGAACTCAACAGTCCATTGGACAGTATGAGATTTGTTGTCCAAAGCTTTTGGTAAGCAATTCTGCAACAATTCTCCTAGAAGCATTGAGTAAAGTGAAGACTGCTTCAAAATATCAGAAAGGTTCCCAGTGTACAAAAAAAGGGTCAGAGAATGAGTTTTGATTGCCTAATCAGTGTGAAAAAACAAAAAATTTCTGCAGTGTGAAAGTAAGTTGTCAACTTGTCATGCAAGTATCAGGTTCAGTGTTGGCACTTGTAGCAGAAACTAACAGCATTTAGGCTTTTTGAACAAATCTCTAAATGTTCCCTGTTCTGTATTTGACTCGATATGGGAAACCCTATTTGTTGGCCACAGCCCTGATTTGGCTGCAACTAACATAACTGTGTAAGTCAACCCACTACATGGTTTGGATTTGCAATTACTTTTGAATCATGCAGAGTTTATCTCCTACAACACAACGCCTTGGAGGTATGCAACAACAGACTGACGATCACATATAAGGGCAAAATTCATTGGCCACTTATATTAGTAAGAAAATGAGTACCTAGCCAGAGGGGTGAATACTTGCCATGAGGAATTGCAAAAATCCTGCCAATTAAAAGAATGCTAATATAGCAAGTAGGAAGCAGGCTGGGAGTGGTCTTGCAAGATAACCAGTGGCATGTCACAGGAAATGTGTTGATATTTCAACTACGGCTACAACATTCCTCTTCAAGTAAAATTACTAAATGATATCTCAACAGAGCAAATTCATGATTACCTATTGAATCAATGGACCTAAAGTTCATGGGCATTATAGTGGATAAATCGACTAACATATAGGAAGACACTGGATTTTGCAGAAAGTATTGACTTGTGAAGCGTATTCATGCCTTGATGAAAACAGGAGTTACGAAACCTACAAAATATGGAATCAAAGCATGATGTACACAAAATTAGTTTAATATGCATATAGATTCAGCAATTTGTTCTTGGGACAGTAAAATCTAGATAGCTGATAATTCAAGTCATCCAGCATCACATCTTGCATTCATAAGTTTGGGTACAAACGTCGGAAGAACAAGCTCGATATAGTTGTGAAGATATATTTTTACAACACTAAAAAATAAATAGATGCCATCTAGTCAAAGCCAGCTTGCATATGTTAATGCTCCAATCTGGTTTGCATAAGGTTCAAAGTGTTCTTGCCTGACTTGATATCTCAGTCACACAGGTCACGCCTAAGCCATAGGCACAAGCCAATATTGCCTGGAATGCATTAAAAAAAATTAACGCATTGCAGAATGGCCTGTTCTCACACTTTCTTAGTTCCAAGTGATAAATAACATGGCATGAGGATGACCAAGTTTGTAACCAAGCCATGGTTTCTTCTCTACTAAATGATAGCATTACATATTAGGATTCAACAACAACAACAACAACAAAGCCTTTTTTCCCAAACAAGTTGGGGTAGGCTAGAGTTGAAACCCATAAGATCTCGAAACCAGGTCATGGTTCTGGCACATGGATAGCTAACTTCCACGCAGCCCTATCCATGGCTAGTTCTTTGGTGATATTCCAATCCTTCAGATCTCTCTTAACAGACTCCTCCCATGTCAAGTTTGGCCTACCACGACCCCTCTTAACATTCTCATCCCGCTTTATCCGTCCGGTATGCAATGGCGCTTCCGGAGGCCTACGTTCTATATGACCAAACCATCTTAGACGGTGTTGGACAACCTTCTCTTCAATTGGTGCTACCCCAACTCTCTCACGTATATCATCATTCCTAACCCGGTCCTTTCTTGTGTGGCCACATATCCATCTCAACATGCGCATCTCCGCTACACCTAACTGTTGGATATGTCGTCTCTTGGTCGGCCAACATTCTGCGCCATACAACATCGCAGGTCGAATCGCCGTCCTATAGAACTTGCCTTTTAGCTTTTGTGGCACTTTCCTATCACAGAGGACGCCAGAAGCTTGGCGCCACTTCATCCAACCAGCTTTGATTCGATGACTCACATCTTCATCGATATCACCATCCTTCTGGAGCATAGACCCCAAATATCGGAAGGTGTCTTTCTCAGGTACCACCTGTCCATCAAGCCTAACCTCTTCCTCCTCGTGCCTAGTAGTACTGAAACTGCACCTCATGTACTCAGTTTTGGTTCTACTAAGCCTAAAACCTTTCGATTCTAGAGTCCGCCTCCACAGCTCTAACTTTCTATTAACCCCCGCCCGACTATCGTCAATTAGCACCACATCATCCGCAAAGAGCATACACCATGGGATATCTCCTTGTATATCCCCTGTGACCTCATCCATCACCAAAGTAAAGAGATAAGGGCTCAAAGCTGACCCCTGGTGCAGTCCTATTTTAATTGGAAAGTCATCGGTGTCGCCATCACTTGTTCGAACACTTGTCACAACATTATCATACATATCCTTAATGAGGGTAATGTACTTTGTTGGGACTTTGTGTTTCTCCAAGGCCCACCACATGACATTCCGTGGTATCTTATCATACGCCTTCTCCAAGTCAATGAACACCATATGAAGATCCTTCTTCTTCTCCCTGTATCTCTCCATAAGTTGTCGTACCAAGAAGATGGCTTCCATGGTAGACCTCCCAGGCATGAAACCAAATTGATTTTTGGTCACGCTTGTCAATCTTCTTAAACGGTGCTCAATGACTCTCTCCCATAGCTTCATTGTATGGCTCATCAACTTGATTCCACGGTAATTAGTGCAACTTTGAACATCCCCCTTGTTCTTGAAGATTGGCACTAATGTACTCCGCCTCCATTCTTCGGGCATCTTGTTTGACCGAAAAATGAGGTTGAAAAGTTTAGTTAGCCATACTATCGCTATGTCTCCAAGGCCTCTCCACACCTCGATGGGGATACCATCAGGGCCCATTGCCTTGCCTCCTTTCATCCTCTTCAAAGTCTCCCTAACCTCAGCCTCCTGGATACGCCGCACAAAGCGTCGGCTGGTATCATCGGAGGAATCGTCTAGCTCAATGGTAGAGCTCTCATTCTCTCCATTGAACAGGTCGTCGAAGTACTCTCGCCATCTACGCTTGATATCTTCGTCCTTCACGAGGAGTTGATCCGCTCCGTCCTTTATGCATTTGACTTGGTTGACATCCCTCGTCTTCCTTTCTCTCGTCTTCGCCATCTTATAGATGTCTCTTTCGCCTTCCTTCGTGTTTAGACGCTGGTAGAGGTCCTCATACGCCCGACCCCTTGCCTCGCTCACCGCTCGCTTTGCGGCCTTCTTTGCCCCCTTGTATATCTCCATGTTGGTTGCGCTCCTGTCCAGGTATAGGCGTCTGAAACAGTCCTTCTTCTCCTTAATAGCCTTCTGGACCTCAACGTTCCACCACCAGGTATCCTTAGCATCCCTTCTACTTCCCCTGGTCACCCCAAACTCCTCTGATGCAATCTTCCGAATGCAAGTCGCCATCCTCATCCACATACTGTTTGCATCGCCTCCTTCCTCCCAAGGGCCCTCCTTAAAAACCCTCTCCTTAAAAGCTTGAGCTGCCTCTCCCTTTAACTTCCACCACTTTGTTCTAGCAACTTTTGGGCGCTTATCCCGCTGGACACGAATCCAAAAACGGAAGTCAGCCACCACCAGCTTATGTTGATGGACAACACTCTCTCCAGGTATCGCCTTACAATCAAGGCAAGCGCGTCTATCTTCTCTTCGAGAGAGGACAAAATCATCTGGCTAGAGTGTTGGCCACTACTGAAAGTCACTAGGTGGGATTCTCTCTTTCTAAAGAGGGTGTTAGCTACGACCATGTCGTAGGCTAGGGCGAAGCTTAAGACATCCTCCCCTTCTTGGTTCCTGATGCCATAGCCAAAGCCCCCATGCACCCCTTCAAAACCTGTGTTAGATGTACCCACATGGCCATTGAGGTCTCCTCCTATGAAGAGCTTCTCACCAGTAGGTACTCTCCTAACCAAGTCCTCGAGACCTTCCCAGAACTCTCTCTTGGTGCTCTCGTTGTGGCCTACTTGCGGGGCATACGCGCTGATAACATTGAGAACAAGTCCCCAACAACCAGCTTGACTAGGATAATCCGGTCTCCTTGCCTCTTGACGTCCACTACTCCATCCTTGAGGCTCTTGTTGATCAAGATGCCTACCCCATTTTTGTTTGAGGTTGTCCCCGTGTACCACAGCTTAAAGCCGGTATCCTCCACCTCCTTCGCCTTCTGTCCCTTCCATTTGGTCTCTTGGACGCATAGGACATCAACACGCCTCCTTATCGCCGTATCAACTAACTCCCGTAACTTGCCCGTCAGGGACCCTACGTTCCAGCTACCTAAGCGGATCCTCCTAGGCTCGGCTAACTTCCTTACCCTCCGCACTCGTCGAGTCAAATGCGAAGACCCTTGCTCATTTTTCACTACACCCGGGCGTCGATGCAGCGCGCCACTAAGGATGCGACGACCCGATCCTTGCTCACTTATCACCGTATCCAGATCAAGATACGGCGCGCCACCAAGGGGGTGGCGGCCCGGCCCTTGCCCATTTGACACCACACCCGGGTTCCGATATGGCGCGTCGCTAAGAGGGTTACGCCCCAACGAGTTCTTTTGGGTTTCATCTCCATAAGAGTGGCTGGGTTTTTTTCCGTTGGCTTGCCAAGCCTATCACAACCCTCCTCCTTTATCCGGGCTTGGGACCGGCTATGTTGAGACAACATAGGCGGAGACCATACAGAGTTTACCAACATAGGCGGAGACATATTAGGATTCATGAACTAAAATATCAGTTTCACCAGAGGTTAGCTAGACCAGACCAGCATCTAACGGAGTGGACAACCAACATCAAGTTAGGTAATTAAAGAACACTGAAATAGGAACTACCAGCTTACTACGTAGAGTCAGTCAACACTTTGGTGCACCATACAGAGTTTACCAATTCTCATACCCCATCCTTGGTTCATATAAATCTGAAATTAGTTGGCAGTTCCCCTCTGCAAGAAGCCGCATAGTCTTCACCGAGGTGTGGCGCAACATCCATGTGAGGGGATATGAACTTCTCCACAAATTCCTTCTCGGTGACCTTGACAACTGTATACTAGGTTGGATCACGCTTGAGCAATCCGTTTTCCTTGAGAAACTTCACAGCATAGTAGCGGGGTCTGAGCCTGCCCTCCAAGCTATAACAGAGCAATGCCGGCCGATGAGCGATGTAGCCCGGTTCCAACCCTACCTTAGAGAAGAGGAACTCGGACCTCTGCTGCAGCATTTCCTTTGACTTCAACAGCAAGGACAGATGCTTAGAAACAGCAATGCCAACCTGGGCATCTGACCACCTGCACGTGTTCTTCAAGTACTCCACTTGGGCGGCGATCTTCTCTTTGTTGAGGAATGAAACAGCGTGCAGGGCGTGCCTGAACATGGGAGCGCCACGGGGCACACCTAAACCTTCGGCACAAGCCACAATCGCTCCGAAACGCTCGAGGTTGTTGGTGAGCAACCTCGGCATAGTTATGCACAGCTTGGCAATATCACAGTCACCTAGACCGCACTCCCGCAGGACCGCGACGTTGGGCTTCACGATCCTCTCGAGGTTGCATGTGAGGAGATCAGTGTTGAACTTCAGCGCTGGAAGGATCTTCTGGAAGGAGCCGAAGACGGGCATGAAGTAGTGCAGGTTGGAGACGACAGACCTGCAGCGGATTCTTTCCCGGGCGAGCGGGATGAGGCGCGCGATCTCATCACGCGATAGACCGAGACTGGTGAGCCCGGTGACTACGGGCGCCAGAGTTCTGTCCACGCCGGTGCAGAGTAACTTGGGATCCTTGGCGACGGCGGCGGTGATGTCGGCGGTGGAGAGGCCGAGGCCGGCGAGGAAGGCGAGCACGGCGTCGGGCTTGGAGGGCGACTTGAGGTGGGAGAGCTTGGTGGAGGCCTTGAGGGCCTGGGCTCGGGTGAGGCCGCAGGTGGCGACGAGGTACTCCTCCACAGCGAAGCTAGGGTTTGGGGAAACGGCGGAGAGGAGGCGGTGGAGAGGGAATGGGATGGGAGACGAGTGTAGGTGGGCGAGGACGCAGCTGCGGAGGCGGAGCATGGCTCAGGCGACAGCGTTGCTGCGCCGGCGGCGAGGGGAACGACCGCCGCCGGTCGGTGCGAGAGAAGACTCGTCAGGAAGAAGATGACTCGTCAGTAAAAGAAATTCTAGCGGCCCAATGTGTCCTTGCGGTGGGCCTTCAAGCCTTCTATCGCCAGAAAAAAAATAATTCAAGAAGAAAAAAAGCTTCTCGTGCCCACAAAATCCAGAACATCTACCCCAGAAATAAAGACAGCGAACAAGATTGTAAAAAAATGTCCGCTTAAATTTTAATGTTTGTCTCCTTTAAGTACGTTCAAACATAAATTGACTCCTGCAAGACTTACAAAATCACTAGTCACAAAATGGCATGCATAAATTCCTCTTGCATGCTTGACTTGTTGGATTCAGGGAAGACATAATTAACATTCAAAGTAATTTGTCGATTCAGGAAAGGAATAAATCGATGGGAGCCTAAACCTTATTGTAATGCTACTCAGGGTTTCCTGCACATATAATTGTATAATGGGGCATGAAGGAATAGAGATAAAAAGTAATTGAAATTTTGAAATTAATCATAAATGGGTGACAGAGGACTTTAAATTTGTGGGCATGTTAGAAAACTAAGATTATTTTGTCAGAATCAAAATACCTAAAGGAAAAAAATTATGTAATGTTTGGGAAAACAATATCGTCACCGTGCACAACGATGGGAACACAACCTAATGCCGCGTAGTCCAGAGCCGGCAATGGCAAAACACCGTGATGCCGCATCCGTGGATGACTCGACGGTGAGCCTGCCTAAGTACCTTGTTGATCAGTCGCGTCGTCCGACCATCATTGGCAAGATATATAGCGGGACCATCCTGATCTATGAGACTATGACAAGCACGTCGATCTACCTTTCCACCAAGACACACTAGAGGGTGTTAGATTCAAAATGGCACGTACCTTGTCTAGCTTATCAGTTACCTCATGAGCATCCATGATCTTGGTGTCTGGTCGTGCCATGATTGAGTTGTTGCTCTTAGTGGAGGCGGATGACATGGACGATGTTTTTGTAGGCGGTCAAACTAATCTAAATAGGACTCATAATCCTCTCATCATGATCAGAGTACCTACTATCTTGTTAATTAACCGAATGAAAGCGTATGGAAGACGAATCTCGGGAATATGTGTTCAGAGCATGGAACTGTATTAGTTGTTAACGTTGAACTATTTATTTGAATGTCATGTGCCTGAAATAGGTATGGATATGTTCTGTGCACAATGTCACCATCATAACTGATGTTCCCTCTTCTTATCGGTAAGAATCGCTACCATCACCGCATACAGATGGTGGTGCCGTATCCTATTCAATACATCGCACCAAACATGGTAGCTATAAGGCAAAATTAATAAATCTTCTTAACCATGTCCTATTATTTGCGGACAGGGGTGGAGCCAGGATTGAGACATAGGGGGGGCGAGCAATGGCAATCCAAGGCAAAAAAAAAATCCTTAGAAAAAAATGAAGAATCTGGCATCTATTTGTTAACAACATAGCTATTTTCTTGTTCATAAGTTTAAAATAGCTACATTCGTACTCTAAGCACAGGATGCAACAGCTCGAGCGCTTGAAAAAAATACAAATTAGAAACTACACTACATCTTCATTTTCTAGAATACTATTACCAGCTGCTTAATCTGAATCTGAATTAGCATTAGGACCGATTTGAGATTGAGGCAATTTGGCATGGAAAAGCTAGATGTTACACTCGTTCCTTTGTTTTTGAACTAACAACATATGGCAGAAGTATTCTTTTTTTTTTTTTTTGAGAACACAGTACAACACAGACGCTCACAAATACGCACATACACTCACCCCTATGAACGCACGCACGCACACCCTACCCCTATGAGCACCTCTGAAGGACTGAGCCGGCAGATCTTGAGGTTGACGAAGTCACCACAGGCGCCTCGCTGTTGATGTGCGTGAATGCCTGTTTTCTCACCGATCGATTATGGCAGAAGTATTCATGTACCTTTTTTGCGGGTAAGTATTCATGTACCTTGATTCATAATTTGTAGCGAGTTGATGGGGCGGTGATATGTACGGAGGGCAAGCAGGCAACGACGATCATCGACAGCGCTGCCGTAGTCACCGCTATTCCGCTGGATGCAATCGCCATTAATCTAGTCTAAGGTCGGCGACGGCACCATTAGCCAAGGGCGGCAGGTATCAACGATTCATGTGATTAGGCGAGAGAAAATAGGAGCTAAACGAGCCAGGTTTCCACTAATGACCACAATCGATCGGTGAGAAAACAGGCATTCACGCACATGGGCTGTTTTTTCTTTCCAGTTGGGCTGCTGTGCGTCTTCACGTAAATGACTGGGCTTAATACAAATTAATTGGTGGGTTATCTACGGCAATTAGTAGTATACATACCTGCTATTTACCTTGAGGGGGGCCGGACCTTGGGGGGGGTCGGACCCCTGCTAGCCCCCCCTGTCTCCGCCCCTGTTTGCGGACGTGCATAAATGTAACAAGTACAAGCTCACAATACTACACCTCTACAAATTACCAGGATGGAGTTGTCCTTGAAAGCTAGCATAGAGCATGCATAAGTTTTTCCTTTAGGGTAATGCATCGCTTGGGACTAAAGAAAACCTGGTGAACATAGTTAGCTCATCGACCATGCTCCGACACAGGCCCGTCCACGAGGGCGTGCGAACTGTGCTCCCGCACAGGGCCCCCACATATTTGGGGCCCCCGATTAGCTACGCCAGGCTACACCGTCCAATCCAGTTTTTTTTTTTCTCCGTTTCTGTACTCCTGCTGCTCCCAGCACCAGCGGGCCAAAAGCAAGGCAGCCAGTAGCCCAATACCTCTTCGCTCGTGGGCTGTGCTGCCTGCTCAGCTCCATCACGTGTCGTACGGTTATACCACTACGGGAATTGCGTTTAGGTGCTAAAAAATGAAGTGGGATTAGAGAATAGGGATTAGGAGCTGAGGAGCGGTGATAAAAAAGCAGCCCCGCGACATGATGTTGTGACCTTTTTGCGTGATTTGATTGCGAGGGCTAGGACGGACGCCCTAGATAGTCGACTGGAGAAATCATTCGGCCAATCGATTTACTGTTCGGCGTTGTTGCTTGCCTCAGTTTGACAGTTTGACTTTCGCCGTTCACCCAATGCCGCGACGACGTCGCGAATCAAGGAATAGTAGCAACTATTAATTTAAGATTTTATTTCATGGAATATCTCGCCGGACAGTGCATGTTTTTTTGTTAGAACATGAGGTTTGATTATCATTTTAGTTTCACATTTACTCTTTTTCATAATATTTCTGAATATCATGCGAAATAGCATATAATGAAATTATATAGTTAAGTGGAAACATCGTTTCGTTTTATTGGTTATACAATTTTGAAAAATTAAGCCTCTATTTGACAATTCGCACCGGGGCCCCCAAATCCTGGAGACGGCCCTGCTCCGACATGTCCTTTTAATCTGTCCATGCATGCACCGCTGTAGAAGTTAGATAGGTTTGAGAGGCAACCAGGAACGAAGCCGTGGTGTTATCGCAGCGACACTAGGTGTCGAGGCGACTTTGCCCGGCATTTTCTTGACACGAATTTGGATTCGCCAACATTATCTAGGTTTAGTCCAACTCAAATGGACTCTTTTCTTTAGAAGCACATATTAGGTAGCTTTGGCACGACAAGGATAGCTCTTCAGTGGTGCGAGCAAAAGGAGTCCCCTATCGAATGCTTGTGCTACACGGTCATATCGTTTTTTTCTTCGGAGATGTATATGTTTTCCCGCAAGTGGAAGTTTCTTATGAGTAGTGTGGCATTTGAGGAATTCACATATTCTAGTTACTGCAGTTATCTAGAAATGATAGAGAAATTTAAGTTTGGTAAACAAATCAAGAAAAACCTGTGGGAATCTAAACAATTCACATATTGTAGTTAGTTATCTAGAAATGATGATTGAGAATACCCGATTATCAACGGCGCCGCGAAATAATTGGTGAACAAAAGGAAGTACACTGAAGACGTAGACTCTGGTTTACGCTTTCCGATGTTGAAAGCGTGTACACTGGAGCACGCCAGGCTATTTTTATTTATTTTTGTCTCATTTCCACAAGGTAGGTCTGGATCCCCACCGCGCCACCGCAATGACCGACGCGACTCCCGCCGGCGACTCGCCGCCGCAGCCAGAGAGCGGCGGCTCCATCTCCTCCATGGTGGCCTCCTCCGCGTCCTCCGCGGCGGCCGCGGCCGCGGACTTCACGCGCCGGGGCGAGGCCTTCGGCGCCGACATGGCCGCCGCCGCCAGGGCCGCCGTCGACACCGCCACCGCCCACGCCCACTCCTCCGCCATCGCCGCGTCCGACGCCGCCAACGCGGCCATGGCCGAGGCCCTCGCCGCCTTCCCCACCCTCACCCACGCCGCAAAGGTACCCCCTTCTCTGGACCATTCCCCTCGCTCCGATCTCGAACCAATCGTCTCTTCTGGTATTTTGATGTAGGAAGAGTTTCAATGGTTGAGGACCGAGTACCTTGCTCGTGAGGAGATGGCGTTGGGCAAGATCAAAGGTACGTTTCGTGGTGCTTCATATCATTGTGTAGCTTGGTTCAGATATGTCTAATTGTTACTGAATTTGGATGTCTCGTCGGTGCTTTTCTGGCCGTATAGTTTTTAATCAGATAATGGAACTCAATTTACTCTGTTCGCAGAGGGTGTCATCATGGCAATCGAGCATCCGGGCATCGCTGCAGGCTCCACCGCCGTTGCAGGAATTGTGCTGCTCAAAAGTAATTCCTTGGAACTCTTCTGCTTCGTGGTGTTATGTTGGATAAGTCTGTGGTGTTATGTTAAGCTTTTTGTATTAGAATTGGATTGCATCTTGTAATCTTGTTCGTTATTCACAAAGAAATGAGTTCTATGCATAAACACTTGATTGGAATTTTGGTTGTTGGTGCGACACAGGGAACCTATTTCCCTTGTGTCTGTAATGAGGAATTGAATCTTTGTAGTAATTTCTTACAGTCGATTCGAATGTCTCGAGACCCGCTCGAACCAGTTAACTATCTGGGATTTTGCCTGTAGGTTTTGAAGTTTCTATGCATTATTTTAATAATATCAGATTAGGTGGTATGTTAAAGCTGCTCTGAAATTCAGTTCAAGTTATCCAACGTGTGATGGGTAGATATGGCTTGTAGCATTTCATGCCTCATTGTACTGAACTACAACAAGGTTGTTGAATTGGTGGGAGTTTGCTCCATGATGTCCATGAAGGTTGAAAGTTTGTGTGCTTTCTTATATGATTTATATACTGCTAAGTTTAGTATGACTGAAACTCATTCATTATTCATTTCAGGGCCAAGGAGCTACCTAATCCAACGTGTGCGGCGCATATTTGTCAGCAAGGAGGTAAGCACTATATGTCAGTTTAATTAGCTCGCACTTAAGTACTTTACTGTGACTTGACCATGGTTTTTGAGTCGCGACTCAAGCGAGTCGCCAACTGCCCACGACTCGGTGATTAATCGCTCCAACTTGTTGATTAGTCGCTCCTAGTCGCTGTATAGTCGCGAGTCGCCGCGGTTTTTGGGAAAACGAGACTAATCGGCGACTCAAAAACCATGGACTTGACAATGATAGTTGCTAGCTCCATGTTCTGGAAGCTACACCCGCCATCTTGTAACTTGCCATCTCGTACTACTTGGTGCCTTGCTCTGTATCTGTTGAAATATGATTCATTATGTTTCTACAAACAAAACATTAAACACAGTTTTATGTTCTTGTATGGTATCTTCAGTCCTCAAATGTAAGTTGATTTTCCTCAGAAATGACATTAAAATAGGTGGATTGTCTAATACAAGTTTCCATATTGTAGACCCTACTTTCTGGCATCCAAGCTGAAGTGAATCACATGCGGCAAACTGTCAATCTTGTGTCGAATGAGAGCCAAAAGTTGATGGTAAGTTTCTTTATATATAGAAGACCAGTATACTTGTTTCGACATTGAGTTATATTTCTGTTATCCATGGTTTAAAATTATTGCATATGGAATCCAGGATAGAGCGGCAGCGGCAGAAAGAAGATTCCAGAAAGGATGGAATACTCTCAGGCATGTTTTTCATTGTTTCACCCTGTTACCACCTCTCTCCCTCTCTCTCCCTCTCCCTCCCTCTCAATATAACATCGGGATGAATGTACACCTTCTCAGGGAAGAAGGTCGTTCCATTCAGAGTGAGCTGAAGCAAATCAATGATATTGAAAACCAAGCAGTAGGTGTGTAGCCATTCCTTCAGAGGTCACTGCTTTGTGTTATGGCTTGGAACTTAAGTGTGGAAATTTTCTTCTCTTAAATCTTACATATGATTAAATGCTCCTCGGTAGGTCTCAAGGGGATTCTGGATCAGCTTCCGAGAGGACATGCATCCGAATTTCGATCAGAGGTCAGTACCCACTCCTTTCAACCATGTACAGCTCATGTGCTGACTTATTTTAGTACCGTCATAAACCTGAACTTTGCAAACTATGTGCCTGAATCCTGCCACTGTAGGTTGTGCCTGTCTCTTTTACACAGCCGTGGTCATTTTGTTGATGAAACTGGAGAATTACGTAATATGAATTCATGCCTATATTTTTCCCCCTTTCCTCGCAGATTTCTGGCCTAGCCTCTCAGGTCAAGAAGGACAAGCGCGTGCTCAACTCCGCCCTCACCAAGATTGTGAACTATGGCGTCCCTATCTAACCTGCATCCATTTTCCCACGGCCGCATCTCCAGGAAGACGAAGTGCAAGGCACCGGTGGACCTCTCAGCTGTGAAATCTTGTTCCTATTCCAGAAGGAACGTTAACAGCAATAAGTTTTGTCACTCTTGCAGACCTGTAAATGTGTTCCTGACTAGCAACTGATGGCATTTTTTGCGGCTTGTTTGCTCATTGACGACATGGGCTGATGTAGTTCTGTTGTTTGGTATGTGTGGTTGGCAGTTCTCTCTCGTTATAGCGTCTGTTTGCTTGCATGATGCTGCCACTACAATACATGGTACCACTGGGCTAACATCAGTTTGTTCAGGTGTAGGTGTCCCATGAATTTTTTTCAGTTGCACCCACATCTAAGATCCAAGACGGTGTACATGTAAGACTGCACGCATGAATTTGCTAACGTTCAACTCTTATCGACAGTTATTCAAAGTATAGGTGGATCAACAGATGCAAATCTAAAAGTGACCATTTTAATACAAATCCAACGATATTACTTTGGTATCACATAGTTCACGATACTGCCAAAGGAACTGCCTGCTACATTGCATAATAGTGAAGCAGGAGCTGACTATTATGCACACCGTATTAGAGTCATTTGACAGTGTACTTGACCAGCAGAGTATATCGGTTTATCCAAACAAACTGAAGCTGTATAAATGTAAGAAAACATAATTTAATGCATGTAGCTTATTAACAGGCATCAATTTTTGCATTCCTGAAGCCTCATCCTCGGGTTGGCAATACTTCTTGCGCAATGTCCTTTCTGGTCCTCTGGTATCTTCAAAGCAAAAAAAAAAAAAAAATCATATAGACAGCAACACTCCATTAGTGTGCATAATAGTATTTTCTAATCACCTATTGCTGTACCTACACAAATATGACGCATCAGAAATTGGCATCACTTGCATACACATTACGCACACTGTAATAAGTTATGCACAGTACTATAGTTCAAATTAAATAAGAATACAAATGACACCAGCGGTTCTGACCGCCCGCTGCTGGGAGCAGCATATGGAGTGTGAGGACTTTTACCAAACAGTACGTGTTCGGCCGATCCACGCCGGGAGCTGTAACAAATGGGCATTTGAAATGGCAACGATACACAATGTCAGCTAGGATATCCTTTAACACAAACTGTAGCAAGCAACTGAAGCATTGATTGATTATCGACGCCGCAAACAGTCCCGTCTAATCAAATGGGTACTGGTAAACCAGAATTGGCTAGAATCTGGGCAGCTACATCAATAAGACTAACAGATAGAGAACCGAGTCATTTCTTCGAGCAAACAAGACCAGTAGGCAACAAATAAAGACCTCCTACGACTCGCGTGTAATATATTTTTTGATTACTACTCGGTGAAGATGCAACAATATCTTTCACACTCTCCTCTCGTGTCGGTCGTCAGTCTCACATGGAAGATGTGTGGTTTTCCTGTGTACCAAACAGTCCCAAGGCAGTCACACAAGTGATGAACATGAAAGAATAAGAAATAACCTTTCATGCCCTAGTAGCACCACACCATTAGCATCATTTTCAAAAATAATTGGCATTTTCCCTATAGAAAGGATGGCAGTTTCTCTACAGAAGATGATATTTATTTTATTTAGGCAACACAGTACTCGGGTAATGCCATGTTGCTTGCTATTTAAAATCACACCTAAGCCGATACAATAGTAGTACCATGAAAGGCAGAGAGATTGAGTGGACTTACATTCTATTTTCCAACATCTAAAACGGAGAATACATAACTGCTGGAACAGTTGAGAACAACCTATTTAGAATACATTCTGTCTTCGAAAAGGAAGAGGAAAAATCAACACTGCTATAATGAATCATCCTCTATCATAGCATTGCACATATCTTTGATGACATGGGAGGGGAGTTCAGATTTAACTTTGCTGTCAGAATGCACCTACTAGTTTGATCCTTATATATCACTTGGTACATTGGCAGCCCACCAGGTTCTCTCGTAGTCTCGTTACAACTTATCCATCGTTTTCCTTTCCGTGTCACCACATCCTACAAAAAGTTTAGGCAGCTGCAATTTTAGGGAGAGAAAACATGGAGATGAGAATATGCCAATGGGTTTACATGTTTGCCTGATGTTTCTCTCATTGTTCGATCGTCATCAACAGCATATCGTCATTCCCTGCTATCAGTAGAATCCAGGGAGAACTCTAACAATCCATCTACTTTTTCAAGGCATGCCAATATATTTTTTGGCTTGAAATGGGGCCATGGCATGAATAACATACACATTTCATGCATTTTAACAGGGGAAAACTTTGGCTCATCAATCTCAAAGGAATTATACAAATCATTGTCTAAAACCATAAAAAGGATAATTATCCCCCTTGCATCATTAAATACAATCAAAGCACATAATTGCATCACTAAAAAAGCAACTTGCCACTTATGCTAGCATGTACAATGGGCCTAAGGTGTCACTGTAGGCCTAAAATTAAGGTCAGTTACATGATATAGGAACAAAGATAACCCTAGATAACAAGTGGAAAGAAATAAAAACGCGCAGAAATACATATGACCAATAGAAATAAATTTCTAAGCATGATTCAAGTATTAAACAGTGAACTGCCATTTTAGTACTAACTGATTAGTCGACCCTTGCCGTCTGCAAGCGGCCGCATAGTCTTGAGCGAGGCGCGGCGCAGCTTCCTTGTGCGGGTCAATGAATTTCTCCACAAATACCTCCTCCATCATCGCGAGTGTATCAAAGTAGTCCTGCTCGCAATCAAGCAACCCATTTTCCTTGAGAAACTTCAGAGCGTAGTACCGGGGCTTGAGTCTGCCCTCCAGGTCCAGAAAGAGCATAGTCGGCCGACGAGCGACGTAGGCCGGTTCCAACCCCGCCTCGCCGACGAGGAACCTGGACCAGAGCTGCAGCATTTCCTTTGACCTCACGAGCACCATTGGAGCCTTACAGACAGCAATGCGCAGCTCAGCATCCGACCAGCCGAGCGTTTCCTTCAAGCACTCCACTTGGGCGACGATGCCCTCCTCGCTGCGAGACCCAACAGCCTGCAGCACTTCCCTGAACGTCTCGGACCCACGGCGCGCCCCGAGGCCCTCGGCGCACGCCACCATCGCCTGGAGACGCTCTGGCTTGGAGGTGAGCAGCCGTGGCACAAGGTTGCACATCTTGGCAATGTCACGAGCACCTAGCCCGCACTCCCGCAGGAACGTGACATTGGTCTTCACCCTCTCAAGGTCCGCCGAGAGGATGTTATCGGGACAGTGCTTGAGTGCGCCGAGGAGGTTCTCGTAGGAGCCGAAGAGCGAGAGGTAGTAGGGTACGGTGGAGACGAGGGACCTGCAGCGGAAGCTGACGGGGACAAGCGAGACGAGGCGCGCGATGTCGGTGCGCGAGAGGCCGAGGCCGGTGAGCGCGAGGAGGTTGGGAGCGAGGGTTCTGTCCACGGCGGCGCAGAGGAACTTGGGGTCCTTGGCGACGAGGGCGGCGATGAGATAGCCGGAGAGGCCGAGGCCGGCGAGGAAGGCGAGGACGGCGTCGGGGTTGGTGGGGGACTTGAGGTGCGGGAGCGTCGCCGAGGCCTTGAGGGCCTGGGCTCGCGTGAGGCCGCAGGCGCGGATTAGGTACTCGTCGACGGCGAAGTTGTTAGGGTTCGCGGAAACGGCGGCGGGCGCGGCCGCAGAGAGGAGGCGGTGGAGTGGGGAGACGGAGGAATACGAGAGGAGGCTAGTGATGATGGAGCTTCGGAGGCGGAGCATGGCGCCGGCGGCGACCGGCTGTGAAGGAAGAAGACTGGTGGTGATCTGCTCCAACAGCGCAATAAAGCAAGCCCAACTACAAGCGAACTGGGCCTTGAAGCGCTCTAGGAGGCCCAATAAACTCGTACCAGATTGCCTGACAATCGGCTATCCTTGTAGAGCGCTCTTGGCGTCGGTTAGCACGCAAACGCCTGAAGCGTTGCCCCGCGAGTGCCGGCCGAGGAAGCTTTTCCTTGCAGCTTCGCTTCTCTTTATTTTTCGTCTTCCAAATTTCAAAAACACACGAGAAATGTTTATAAATTTAAAAATGATTCATAAATTTTAAAAAAGGAAGCATTCTAAAATAAACAGTTTAAAATCTAAACCGTAAAAACGCCCACCAGCGGCACCCTCCAAAGTCTCGCCCCGAGCGATTTTGTGTCCGGCACCCCCAATAGGGCCTCCAAGTTTGGAGGCCCTCCTGGGGTGCCGGACATCGCCTCGGCCCTCGGGCATGGCCCTGACAGAGATGGCCCGCCCGTCATACACACGACGCGCCCAATTCCCTTCCTCTACATTGCCGCCCCCGGCGCCAAAATTCGCAATCTTTCCTCCATCTCCCAAACCCTCGCGCCGCCGCCGCGACCTCCTCGCCTTCCGCCACCATGCCGCCCAAGGGTGTCGGCCTCTCGAAACCCAAGGGGCGCAAGCCGCCGGCGTCGTCGCAACCGAAGAAGAAGCCAATGAAGCGAGAGCCGCAGGAGCTTTCGTTGCCGGCGGCCATGAGCCAGGCCCTGCTCCGCGCCGCCGCTTCCCAGCTTCGGCAACAACGACGAGTCAAGCAAAGGACAAGTCGGCTGATCTGTCGTCGCCGAACGACAACGCCGCCGAGATGTTAATCGCCATGAGCCAAAGCAGCTCTAGCCCAGCATCCGTCGGCGGGTTTGTCGGGTCACCGTCTGTCCCGGCCTTCTTCGACGACACCTCCGGCTACCCGTCGCAGGTGTCGCGGTTTTCCCCGAAGAGTCGCCCATCGATCTGTACGCCACGCCGCTGTTCAGCGAATCGCCGGTGTTGCGCCGGACACCTGCGACGAGCCAAGGCGCGACTGCTTCGCGCGGCCTTTTCTTCGGCGACCAACTCGGCCATGTGAGTGCTATTTATAATCTTGATCCCCCTCATTTATTGTGTTCCCCGGCCGATTGTTTGTTGGGCGCAGTTATTGTGAGCGGCCGGATGCAAATTGTTGTATTGTGTATTAATTACCGACGATGCAAATTGTGGTTTTTGCTGGGTAGGACGCTGGCCTCTCGTTCATGACTTCAATCATCGATGACGGTACAACCTACGCCGCCAGTGCCTACGCCGAGACAGAACAGTTCGGCCAGGGCGACGAAGGGGATGCCGGCCAGGGCCAGGAAGGGGAGGTCGATGAAGAAGAGGATGGCGATGAAGAGGAAGGCGTCCGGAAGGCTGGAAACAGAGGCAAGACTTGGTGCATGACTGAGGACGTCTTGTTGGCCGAGTCGTGGATGAACGTGATCATGGACGGCGAGAAGGGCGCCAACCAAAGGAAGAAGGCCTACTGGACACGCATTCAGAAGGACTACACCGAAAGAAGGTCGTATCCTCCTCATGAAGATTTGCCTAACCACAATGCCAAATCGGTTGAGAGCCGTTGGGGCGTCATCTCGGCTCTCACTACCAAGTTTCACTATTGCAATGAGCAAATCTTGATGAGAGACGAGAGTGGCAAGAACGATGCCGACAAGGTTAGCCGATCATCTTAACTTGTTACCCATCATGTTTACATGCATACTTGACTTGACCTTTGTTTGTGTAGCTCAAAGACGCCAAGTACTTGTACCTTGAATTGGAGTCGGATGGCAAGAAGCCATACAAGTTCATGAATGTTTGGGAGGTGGTTAAAGGTTGCCCGAAGTGGAAGAGCCATATAAAAGACCAGGGCACCGCCGAGGGAGATGAAAGAAAGCTGCCGGCTGCTACCGCCGAGCGTCCCGAGATGGGAGTGAAGGCGTGCAAGAAGCCAGGGGCCTCTGGCGCCGCAGGCAGCATCCAAGAGTCGGTGAAGCTATACGTTGCCGAGATGGCCGCGGCGACTGTCGAGAAGAAGAAGCTACAAGCCAAGTCCGACGAGAAGTGGAAGCTCTACTTCAAGATGCAGGAGACCAAGCTCAAGAACCAAGAGAAGAAGGAGGAGCGTCTCTTCATGGCCACGAACACGACCGGCATGAGCCCCAACCAGAAGGCCTACTTCGTGTCCGAACGGAGGCGCATCCAGGCTAAGAAGGCGGAGGCCGAAGCGGCGGAGCTCGAGGGATTCGGCGAGGAAGAAGTGGAGGAGGAGGCCGCCGCGTGATCGGCATGAAGCATTGCGCCAGGGAGGCACCCTTTTGATGGCCGGCCTTGGAGACTTGTTCTCCGGCACGGTCGATCCTTTTTTGATGGCCGGCGTTGGAGATTGTTCTCCGGCGCGGTCGAAACCATGCCAAGTCTCTAACTTGCTCTCCGGCGCGGCAAAACTGTTTGATTGCCGGCATCATTTGAGACATTTTTATTAATGCATGCACCGCCGTCCTGTTCCTCATTTGTGTTGTTCATCGGCGGCGACCACGGCATGCCCGCAAGGTGTTCGGCAGTTCGCTCATATGTTGGGCGGGTTTGGGGGGTGGGCCTTTGGAAAGTGCCGCTGTGGACGGCCTCCAAATGTTGCCCGGACACATGTCCGGCACCCCCAAAGGAGGCCCAATTGGGGGGGGGTGCCGGACACACATTTAGTGGCCCCGGTGGAGATGCTCTAAACAAGAAATCTGTGAACCACAAGAGGAGGTACGCGGTTTCCGCGCGTCCGTTAGGGATTTGCCCCCAAAGTCTAAATCCCTTCTGTTCTGTACAGGGAGCACGTACATGGCCTGGATTAAACAGAGAGACAGAAGGAACAAAGATAGGAGAGTTATGAGGCGCGGTACGTACTTTTGCCAAATCTACAGTCTTCGTTATGGAGTGTTCAAGATACTGCCTTTGAAATCTCTAAGCTGTAATAAACCGCAATCTAAAAAATCCTATAACTAACCGTTGGATTAAAAGATAAATATGCAAGATAGACCCTCATGAAGATTTGAAAAACGTACAATGCTTTTTCATCGAGATTATCGGATTTAAAAAAAATCATTTGCCTTGTTTTTATATAAAAAAGTATGACATCCTGAGTTTCAGAACTGTTTTGGACATCACCGTTAACTTTGATTGCTGCAGTGGGCCTGGTTCATTGCCACGTCTGTGCTATACGCTAGCCATTCGTATTTAGAACTGTAGATAGATATCCAAAACAAATTTTATTATTGTACTGGGGCAAATCCTGAGTTCGAGTACTGTTTTGGACATGACCGATAACTTCGAGTACTGTAGGTGCATTTCACTCAGGGATTATCCCTTCTAAAACCGGCAAGTAAATGGTCTATTACTATTAGGAATTTTTTAGGATCCAAGATAATCCTTTCAAATCAGCTAAAATACACTCCGAATACGAGAGAAGTAAACAACACCTTGGAGTGTTAGTGACGGTGTGGAGGTGTGTCCGCTTCACGCCATGGACCGCGACGACAATTTTGTTGTTTGCCATCAGGGTTGTAGACGTGTCAACCAGCTCAGTGAGCTCACTGACCTGGACATGCTTTCTACATCCTACGGATGCTCCAGCTCAACAGCCATAAAGATAAAATCCTCTCTCATAGTGGCTAGTCAATTTGTATGTAGATGCACACTATGAATACCCGTTGCCTCCCAAGCCTAACTCAACAACCATATATAAACTCCTCTTTCATATCACAAACAAGAAACACTCCCTTGCAAGCCACCCAAAAGCATGCATGGCCTTTTATCTAACATTTGAATCACATGAGTTCTATTTTTCGCACAGGCGCATGATGCATGCAATGCATGCTCTATATATATATGAGAATAAAGTAGCTAGTATTATGCAATATAAGGTAGGTGGGAGTTCAAATACTAATTAGTACTAGTATAGTAGGTAGGCATTAGCGACGTATATGGAGCCCTCTATATATATTTGCATGTGTTCGCTGACTCATATACATAACTAAGATAAGATTTGATTTGACTCTACTCTAATTTCTGCCTAAGAATAATGCTAAGAGGCTAGACTAAATAAAATAAAAATATTTCATCATTCACATTTTTCACAACCATTTCAATTTATCGTTGCTACATTGTCTTTTGTCAAAATGATGACTCGTCATAGATACCAAATAAAGATACTACTTTTGAATTGTTTCTTTCACTTTGTCTCCACTCTATCGTGAGTCTACCATAATGTACTGCCGTACTGGTATCCCGAGATAGCGGAATGGAAACATATAGCTCGCTCACACCCAGAAGTAGCAGCATATTTAGCTTCGTTTGTGTGTGGTTCACGGAAACAAAATTCACTCTGATTAAAATTTTGATCTTAAGGCCTGAAAGAAACATGCATATAATTAATTTGAGATTATTCTCATATTGATATGCGCCTTGTTATTTTTTTGCTAGTACTTCAGACTTTTTGGCTGTGTGCATCTTAGTTATGCAGAGGCTGGGTGTAATGCTTAAAAAGTAATAAAGACTCCCTTTATGTAAAAAAAATATCCAAAACTCGTATACCAAATTGCATACTGGGTATAGAGATAGAAAAAAGTACTAATAAACTATCCATTCAAAAGATTTAGCTAGAGGCTTATAAGTGGGTCTACAACCTTCTCTACCATTTGCCCTCGATCGGTCTCCGAGCAGTGTGGACGATGGAAAACAAGTATTACGAGGGACAACAGCCAGCAGCCAATAGCAGAGGTGTGGCGGAGTGACGCGGTGGAGGCTGGCGTGTGTCGTCCTCCTTCACGCCAGCACAACATGTCAAGCTTCATCAGCTTAACGGATGTTCACCTCTTCTTGCACCGCATCAGGCTGAAGCGAGTGGTCGAAGATTCCGTTGTCCTTCATTACCATTGTAGACATGACCACCTCGCCGATCACTAAATTCAGTACTTGCTACCGATGCCGCAGCTCGATGTTGAGCAACATAGTGGCAAGCTGCGCTCTTGATCAGCTTAGCGAGACAGTTTATAAACACATGCGCACCTTGAATACCCGTTGCCTCCCAATCCCAACTCAGCGGCCTTAAAATTATCTGTCGTATCGGAAACAAGAAGCTCCCCACTGTACCCTATCAAAATTACGCCTTGTTTTCTTATCTAACGTTTGAACCACACAAGTTCTCTTTTACACACACGCACGCAATGGGTGACCTATATATATACAGAGAGAGTAATGATCAGTATGCAACATAAAGTAGGTGGAAGTTCAAGTCAGGAGAGCCAGACGGGAGCACCTATGGAATTTAACAACGAGATGCTAGCTTACGAGTTTAATACAAAGCGCCCTTATTACAACTAGTACACGTGTACGTGCAACGCACGTCTCTACACTGACTCCACAATATTTACTCTATAGTCAAACTCTTATACTCATGTGTTGAGATATATGAACGTAGCGGGAGGCAAACTACATAGAAAGAACTGATCGATCTTATATCATGTCAGTGATGGAGAACCGAATGTGTGCAGCTAGCTGAGAAGGGACTGGGCTGATTGTTCTTGTCTTCCTCTGTACAGTAGTAGTTACTAATAAGGAGGTAATATGTAACTATTTTCTCAACAGCTATAATCTAATTTCCAAATAAATCACGTATACCTTAAAAGCTGCGTCCTAACAAAGTCGAACTCGGTTCTATAAAATTCAGTTACAACATTTACTTTAACCATCGCTGATTGCAAAAACAACAGAAGTTCAATGATCGCTCAGGCATGCATTATCGTTTGAGAGGCTTACTCATGGATCTACATTTTCAGACAAAAGCTATGAAAAAGAATCTACAGCCATGCCTTACGAATAGGCATCAACAAATGAGAACTTCCTTTGCTCAGATGATTAACAAATTACTTACCACTGAAATTTTGGGGCCTGATGGGTTGATGGGACCTTCGTTCTTCTGCTACTTCTATGAGGTGATGCCTTCCATCGCTGTAGTACAACGGGGTGTGGCCGTGAACCAGTAGAAAAAAAATATAGCCATCAGGCCTGCAACCACATGACGTGGATGTTGTCTGTTTCCACCGTTTCTCGGGCAAGAGAGCATCGGTGCTAGCAGCTGCAAGAGATCCTTGCTTTCCGAACCGGCAAGGGATTCCATGTCAGGCGCTTGCGAGTTCTGATCGAAGTAGTGTCGACCAATAATAATTCAGAAATTAATGCAATAATTTTTGGCTAAGTGGACTGAACTAATTTGTTGGAAGCCAGAAGAAGAAGAAGCTACGTCGGCGCTGCTTGTGCCACCACGGAGCTCGCTCCGGTCCGACAAAGGCACTGGCCAGGCCGCAGACAGGAGGCCACCGTCCCAACACCAGCTACCGCCGCTGCCTCCGCGCCGCGCCCCTGCCGCTGTCGCTGTAGCGGCTCCGTGACGGCTGCTGCATCTTCATCTGCTACACCGTGGTCACCATGGTCGTGCTCGCCATCCTCGCCGCCTCAGCGCCGCGTGGCCGCGCCGTTGCCGCGGGCGGCTGCTGCATAAGGATTGGGCAGCGCTGGAGCAGTACTCCCCTCTTAGCAGGCTGGCGACGCGCTGGAGTAGGGATGATGCGGATCAGGTCTGCCAGTTGCGGCGCCGCTACGGAGCAAGGGCCTTGCGCAGCGGCCGCGGTGAGTGCCCATCAGAGATACATCGACGAACTGCGGTGACAGCTTCGAGCAGTTTTCGTATCGGAGGACTTGTTCAATGATGTTTGCTACATCGGGACAATCTGAATCGTTGAATGAAAATTAAACGGACAAGATTTAAAGTGTTTGCTACTCGACATGGGGACAATCTGAATCGTTGATTGAAAATTGAACGGACAAGATTTAAAGTATCCCAACATGTTTGCTCTTTTAATAGTAGTATAGAAAAAATAATAATAAGTTATGATATGTTTATAGAGAACACATATGAAGTATGTGCAGACGTGACAGAATCACAGAATGAGATCAGCTATATAATACACCGGCATTGTATTATTGGTACCGTTCTACGTTAGTCTATTTTGGTTCTGGAGACATGCATGCAAGCGCGATTGTGTCTAAAAGACTTGAATACAAAAATGTATAAATAGAGGTAAAACAGCATAGTACATAGAGGTACATGAGTAGAGTAGACATTAATCTACTTTAAGAGTTTAGTAACTGAGAGTAGAAAATTAGGGAAGTGCGAGGTGCATTCTAGCTAATATTATAATATACGCTGGTACACAGATCAACCACCTTTTGTACCGTCAGGACACATAAAGGGAGTGCCCATAGCTAGCACTAATGTGGTCCTATATATGAATTACCCGTTTCATGCATCACATTATATCCAACGTTCACACAACCAAGGCATGAAAGAAAGCTACATTGTTCTCTAGTAACGGGTCGATATTGTTCTCTATATTGATAGAAAAATATGAGACTGTGAGAGATGGGACGAGGAGAGGAAATAGTGACACTACATGGGGAGTATGAGGCATCAGGGACGGGATGAACACTCATCGAGACGCATATACCGAAGAACGTGGTTGCTTATGTTAACCTAGAGCTAGAGCAAGACGCCACTTCTGGCGAGAAACTAGTCGCGATGGGAGCTGATGTAGATTGCTTCCTTTAGATAGAGGACAGTGTAAACCGAGACTTCGAATAGCCAAATTTTACCGTCGATGATGAGTTGGACATGGTTTCAAAATGCGACTAGTGACCTTCTGTGTCTATGGCCCTTTTCGCCCAAAAGAATGTACGGCATGCTATTCTGTGGATACTTTTTCTTCACAAAAATATACACAATCATTTTTTAAACAGGGCCAATCCGAATTACTCCCCAATTTTCTACTCCCAGTTACTAAACTCTATTCTAATCAGGCAATTAAAAGATCAAAATAAGAGCAAAAGTTATTGTAAAAGTAGGTACATTTAAGAGACATCATGCGGTTTTCAAAACCTTGATTGGTGAGAGTGTTTACAGGTGTCTCGGTCTTTTACTTCTTGCTCACGTGCACGTTTCAATCGCCGGAATGACTTTCAATGTATATTTTTCTTGATAAATATTAAATATAATATGTGTCTTTTTAATTAAATAACGTCTTACTAGTACTCCCTCTGTCCGAATTTGTAGGGCACAATTTGCAAATCTCTTTAACCAAATTGGGGCTAAAAACTTGCATGCATTGGTGGAAGAGACAACTAGCCAATTACTGTGAAAGAATTTACTGCAATTGTGCCTTAGAAGGGGAATATTTTGGGACAAATTGTTTTTGAGATTATGCTTTATAAACTAGGACGGAGGAAGTAGTAACTTTTATTCATGCAAATGACTCTGCATTTCTTTACCATGCCCACAAATTTTAGTTCCACTATTACTTTTATAACGGCAGTACTTCAGTACGTTGATTCCGCTATCCTAGTGATTATTGTATGCCACACGACACATATCAGAACAACTTGCATATGTGTGAAATCATACTCTGCGTGCAAGATTGGACTCATTTAAACTTCTGAAACCACATCACATATTTTCTCGACTGTAGAGGGGGATCACCGAATACCCGGTATCACTGAGCCGCCTCGGGCGGATGCTCCCTGTATCTTAACAGATACTATCAGCTAAGACGAGTTGGCTAATACACTGCGCGCTAGCGAGGGGAGGACGGCTCGAGCTAGCCAGCAGTTCTACAAACCTAGCGAGCTTCTTCAACCTGCTCGTTTGGGCAGCGTGGCTCTGGCTTGCGGGTTCTTGCAGCCTAGCGATGTCTCTAGTGTGTGCACTCGCAGTGGCATCATAGGCTAGGCCTCTAGCCCCTTCGGCTCCTCTCTGATATTGAAGCGTTCAGGTCCGACTGAACCCTGTACCTACAAAGGAAGAAAATACTGACTACTTATGTCTTTAAATATCTAAAAACTGAGAGTGACAAAGATGGTGTATGTTGACTACTTATGTCTTTAAATTTATGTACGACAAACTTTGTGATGTAAACGTTCTTCTTAAATTTGCCTAGCTAGCTCTCTAGTTTGGTATGTACTCGCGCTACCACTAACGTTTCTCATGATCCACCAATATCGTTCTGTACTAGTGCAAAGACACTAGTCATGACCTATTTAGACCTTGAACCAAACTACCTATAAGGCCTTCCGTAATTGGGGCTGGAATTCGAGTCGAGCCGAGCCGGCTCGGCTCGACTCGTTAAAGCTCGGTCAACTAGCGAGTTTGACTCGGCTCGACTCGTTTAACAAACGAGTCGAGAATTGGAACTCGGCTCGGCTCGCTAAACTCGCGAGTTTACTCGTTTAACTCGGTAAAACTGTTAACATGCATTATAATAGATTGTATGGATAGTTTTTCTAATAATTTGGACTTGTCCGATGCAATTGTCACAACAATGTATAACACTATGAAAATCAAGTAATATCTAGTCGTTAAATTGTGATAATTAGGTAAAATAATTCACAAAAATACAAAAATAATGTAACGATTTATTTTTATCGAGTTAAACGAGCCAAACGAGCAGCTCGGAACTCGGCTCGTTTCACTCGAACTTGTTTAGCGTCTAAAATGAAAACCCGCCTCGGCTCGTTTAACAACGAGTTCGAGCCAAGCCGAGTCGAGTTCCGAGCTACTTGTTTAACTCGCGAGTTTCGAGTTTTAGTTCTAGCCCTAAGTCCTAACCACCCGGTTCTTAGTACTTCATCATATATTAAACAAACATTCACATAATAATGATATAAACACCTACAAATACACTTTGTCCTTTTTCTAGCTTTATCAAGCCCAACGATTTGTCATAGAAGATAACGCCAAAATAATGAATATTAACGAGAAATCGGTTATACATCTTCCATCTACTTGTTATTCTCGGACCCTTCAGATATCTTAATGTCCTCGGCAGTGCCGTATATTTTAGTCCTTAGTATATAATTAGCAACGATGTATTTTCCACTAATGTGGATTCTGATAAATTTTCTTTCAGCCAGACTTTTCTTACCTTTGTTCTGTGAGATAACTTTATTTCCCTAAATGCCTATTTATTCAAAAAAAATATTGAAAAACTTTAGGGCAACATTGTCTCAAAACAAACTTTAATCAACATGTATTTCCCTATGTGACATGGATTCATATTGCTTATCGAGTTTGCTGATCATGAAGTTGTAGATAGTCAACTAGAGGAAGACCAAGTAGTTAATCAGATTTGCATTGACACGACTCGTCGGGGCCATGTTGGATGCAAATCTGGTCTTCTGAGGCCAGCTCCACTTGTGTCGCAGTTCGATGAGAAAAACACGATGTGCGTTGAACGGCATCAGCCGAGACCTCGTTGCTGTGCACCCGTCCTTAAAAAGAAGGGGGGTGGAAGCTGTAAGAAGAAGGAAGGAATCTACTAAACGGAGGAACATCCCCTCATGACCGTACTTATCAACTAGTCGACTAAGAATGTTATTGCTGCTATAATACAACGTCCTTGTTCCCGGTTGACTCTCAAGCCTAGGTAGCTAGCTCCAGCATGCATGGAAAGACCGGAGCAACATGGCAGCAAATGATCTGCCATCTAGCTATATATGTTCGTCTGATTCATTTTAAATAGTTCCACCCTTGATATGCATACATCACTAAAGAACAGCTCCATCGGTTACATTTTATAGAGATGTATTATTGCGAGTCTCATTAATACACAACGACCAATACTTCCTCCAAAAAGACATGAAGATTTGGTATTTAAGTAGCCGTATTATAGGTTGTTTGGTTCGAGGTACTGTATAGAATTATGAGGCGACCATGGAGAGGTCACTGATATTCCGTTCTCCAGCTGTTATATGCGTCGCCGTCCAATAGAGAGCGGTTCGGTCACTCAGCTGTGCACCTGGGCTGTCCATTTGACCATGTCCAATCACGGAAATGAGCTGAAACACAGCGTGGAGTTCTTTCACCTAGCTAACCAACTGATATTCAGAAATACACAAAGATTACAGATCCTCATTTAAATTCGATCTAGCGCGTACGTCACACTAGCACTTCTCGGACTCCATCAAATCACAACGATTTGATCACGACTGAAGATGAAGACACTAGTATTTCAAGAGACGTGATTCTCGAAGAGCTGGCAACTGCCCACAGCAACGGTCTTGGGACGCCACGGCGCAAGATAGTGTTGTCTCACTCTCTTCTAGCGTACCTTAGTTCGGATTGCCTCCCAATCCTAGCTAGCTCATCTAGCTGGCTCCACAATCATGGAAAGACAAAAAAAAGCCATGCCGCTGCACGATTAAATGGCTTGGGTACGTTTCACTGGATTCATGTTAGTTCCACTCTCGCAATGCATTATGCATGCATGCATGATGCATTGCTCAAAAGAGGAACTCCGAGTGCCTCTCTCTTGGCATCTCGAAACAACTCACACATTTGCAGTACATGATCATCTCCCCGTTCTTTGGCTCTATCAAAGTGCGGCGACTCGATCTTAATCACTGAACTGGCACGCCGGCCGGTGCCAACAGTCTACGTGTGGCACAACGTGTAACGAGGTAGGCGAGCTTTAGGATGAGCTCGTCGCCGAGTATGATTTGCACCATCGTCGCACCTTGTATGGCGTGTACCAAGACCTCATGCCAAATCCGGTTCAGTTTATCAGCTAGATTTAATCTCGAGTTTTGACAGACTGGTTCAGTTTTCAGTTGCCGTTTTTTCAAGGGATTTGAGCTAGACGATGACGCGCATGCATGTGTGATCTGGTCCGGCATTGTAGGATCACTACTGGCACGTCCTGAGTCGTGGGATGGTAGGCACGCCTCAGTCGGGGACGTGGCGAAAGCCACATCATGTTTACTTTGTTTTGAATATAAGGGAAGAGAACAACAAAAAAAAGTAATTTGAAGTTGAACACTGCACCAAAATCATGTGTCTTCCCCTTATTGTCTTCTTCTGTGTGTGTGGTCAAATGAATACAGGTTGGACCAGACAAGTGGTCTGAGGTACACGTCAAGCTGAGTGAAAGGATGCCCAAGGCAACCTCCAACGACGCAACTCCTCCTACGCTCCAAACCGTCGGATTGATCGCCGGATCTCCCGTTTCACAAGCCACTTACTGCCAGCGCCCCAACGTGCTTCTCAAGCGCTGCCGCCAAGATCCGAGCATCCTGCACGCTGCAACCGACGTTCTCGCCGAATCCGGGCCTCACCTCCACGGGCGGAGCCAGGATTTGGAAATAGAGGGGGCGAAGCTATCGTGTTCGCCCTTCACGTATTGTATAGGAGGAGATCAAGTGTAAAAAAATAGCACATATATTATCAAACGTTTGTCTTACATTAATATAAATAATCTTAACTTATGCATAGAGAAGAAACTTACAGTTCTTATTCTTGAAAAGGAGGTTGAAACCTCCGGCATGTATATCAAAGTGCTACACACAACAATTATAAGCAAACTGGCGTACGCTTGGCACCAAAATATAGCTATTTTCTCTTAATTTGAATATAGTTCTACTATTAACAACGAATTGATTTTAATTTGGCACTAGCTAGATTGAAGATTGATGCAAACTGGCATAAAGGGTAATACTCTAGCGAATTATTGTAAAACTGGAAGAAAATGTACTTTGACTAGATGAGCAGTACGTTGGGTGAGTCGATTGCAGGGAGATGTGCAACAATCGATCGGGCAACACTGTATCCGGCGGCCGGCGTACTGGTGGCCAGACGGCTGCCTATACAAGTTGCTAATCAAATCCATGTCCGGCGGCTTGCGAACGGGGTCAGGGGGCGGCGGCGGCGGCAAGCGATCCAACAGTTTTTCAGCAAGGTCGATGCATGCGTGGGGAATACAATCAGCCCCGCCACCGTCGACATGACTTGTCTTCGACGTGGAGAGAGTGAAACACTCAATCTCACGTAATAACAAGACTCCATTATTCCTGGTTGCCTCTCAAGCCTATATATCTAGCTACTACCATGTGTATGGAGAAATCAAAATATAAGAGCCTGATCCATGAACTAGCTATGTTCATCACACATCAGGAATTATGTTTAGTTTCATGTGATACCCTGATGATTGAGGCATTGCTTAAAAAGAAAAACCCTACTTTCTCTTTGCTAGTTATGAACAACTACGCATTTGCAATTTATAGTGGCCGACATCAATGGATGCCAACCACAATTTGAAGGTGATAAAGATTTAGCAGTTTCACTCTCTAGCTAGAATGTTTGGCGTGCGAGGTTTTATTTGTTTTTTAACATAGAACATCAGGAGCTCTGTTGTGCATTAAAGAAGGAAAAAATCTCTATTACAGGGTAAGGTAAGACGCGACAACATTGAAAGTTGCACATAGAATGCCTTAAGCCCTGATATTAATTCTATCAGAAACTCCAAGCTAACTCGACAGGTCAACACATGCCTTACTTATCTCTAGATCTTCCTTGAGAAATCTCAACTAGCCTAGTGTCTGACAAGGTTTGCTTTGCAAGCTCTGCTGGCGGCATGGATTCGTTATAAACATATGTATGCCTCCCTCCTTTCAAATATTCCAGATAATGTACACAACATGTGATATTTCCTTATTTTTTCTATCTGAAAGCCCACCATGCATCAACAAGATGTGGGAGTATTCATGCGATTTAGCCAGAGTTTCTAGCAGGTTCTATCCTGATGGCTATCATATCAACTACAATGTTAAATAACATAGGATATAGCTATCTAACATAATCATTTCCTTGTTTGAAAGTATTAGCCAACGTCATAAATTATTTTAATGGCGCTACACTACCTCCTGTAAATAGTTATGGATCCATGCACACCTAGGGTCGAAGAATCCCTGTTACAACTTGTTGCAAAAAAGGTTATTTAACTTTGTCATAAGCCTTTTCAAAACCATTCTTGAAAATTACACCATTCAATTTCTTGCGGTGTAAGTCATGAACCTTTCAATGCAAGATTACTACTCCATCTAGGACATACCTACCTTGCATAAAGGTTGCTTCTGTTAGACGGACCATATGGTAGTTCGAACATTCGTGAATAGCTCACAGCTAATATTTAGGAGACAAATTGGCATGTACTGTTGAATCCTCTCTGGCTCCTTTGTCTTACACAACAAGATGACCTCCCTAAGTTGTACGGGAGCTCCTATAGGACGTATCAAGCGTCGGAACCACGCACAACGCCTGAAACGTTTCCCGGCGTGGGCTGACCCAGTTGGCTTTTAAGCTTTGGTAAATCGTTTTTAGTTGTCTTCCGAATTTCTGACTTTGTACCTATATGAGCATCAAGTAATTAACTAGTAAGCATAAGGATTTCGGAGCAATCAAACTTTACTAGTAACGTGTGAGTCATGCTTAATCAGTTGCAGCCACGTGCAAAGGAGCTTTCCTACAATCCTCTATGTACATTTGAACTCTAGACCGTAGGTGCCGGATGCTGGAAAGACCATCGCTGACGATAGCAGTCACGTTGCCAACGCCATGATTAATCGCCACATCAACATTAGGAAGTGAACGAGGAAATGGAAAGGCTTGTCGTGCAATACTGAAAAAGAGCGGCCTGCTGGCTTAGACCTCGTGGGCAGTTAGGGCCGAACCGATAGGAGCCGATCTCAACCCGATTGCTAAATGGGCAAAAAATGCTAGCTTGTCGAACCCTTCCTCAAGGGGGCCTTGTTGCACTCGCCGAGTTTGGGCCGAGCCTAGAAACTCGGGTCAATCGTACACGGCCAAGTGTTCTGAGAGTATGCTTCAGTTCCTGATTACCTCTCAAGCCGACATAGATAGCTCCAAGATGAAATAATAGGTCCACCAAGCCATAGTGCATTAAACTGGATATGTTTACTGTGTTCGGTCGGGTTGTTGTTCCCTGCTAGCTTCACAACATGGTTCAAGCATTTTACAGTATATATAGAGAACACATTGTACTTGTTCCATTAATGCATGGCAGCCAATAATTTGTCAAATAAATTATGAAGGTTTGATGTCTAGCGACGTTGATCTTTAGTTGGAGGTTATTAATTAAAGAACATGTGACCTATTCTTCAGAGAAAAGAATACAATAAACTTATGTGATTTTTTTTTGTTAGGCTAAGTCTCACTCGGCTAACTTCTTGTTTAGTACTCCCTCCATATCAAAATATAAGGCGCCCTTCAATTTGAAAGCTCAAACAATCTAGACATACATGGTTCCTCCTTTACGACACAGTTTCATGTCCATTTCCATAAGTTTACTAGAAGAAAAAATGACTAAGGTCATGCAGAGCGGGAGCATCCAGGGTGCACGACAGAGAAGGAATCAACAAGACCCTCCAACGTGGGGGTACCATGGGCAGCGTCGTTGCGCGCACATTTTTTTCGCATGCAAGCTGCAGCCTGCAGACGCCAGACGGGGGAACGGGACCACCCCCACCGCGGCTTCTCCGCCTCTGTACTCCACGGCGTGTGTCTTCTCCGCCGACACCACCTACTCTCTCCCGGTCCCTCATTCGTCCAACCATTACTTCCTCGTTCGCCTACACTTCATCCAATCCGCCCACTTCGCCACCGTCACCGCGGGTGACCTCCAGCTCAAATGACCTCTAGCCAACGGGGAAGGGGTGCTCGTAGGTGGCCATCGCCGGCGGTCGGAGCTGTGTAGTGGATTAGAGATAACGCTGACCTTTTTTTCCTTTTTTTTGCCACCTGACGGGTGGGTCCGATCTGTCATAAAATGTGTTAATACACTTAAACAGATAAATTAGTACTCTGCATTCATGTACCTTGCACTAAAACATATTTAGATACATGTGTGTAGAAAAAAGCGATAATTTGTATTTTAATATGGAGAGTGATACGTCCAAAACGTATGTATAATTTTTGATTGTTTCATGTTCATATTATGCCTTTGGCACTTGTTTTTATATTAAGTTTATGATTTATTTGGACTAACCTACTAATAGTTGCAAAAGTGCACAATGTTCTTATTTTACACTTTAATGTGTAGGAATTATCAAGAATACAAGAGAAAAGCTCGTTGGAGTCGAATTGGAACTTTGCTGAAATCTGTCACATAACTGTTTTCGGAGTTTGCCAGTTTGACCCTCGAAGATGACGTCAAAAGGGTATCATTGTCTTTGCAAAATTGTCATAAATTTCCATACGGTGATTTTAAGCCCGAGATCAGCCCAATCGAAGTTCGGATGCGGCCTGTAGGCCCAATATGGTGAAACCCTAAAAGGGGGTGACGGAAATCCGAAAGATATATAAAGGGAGGAAACCTAACTCGTGGAGGACTCCTCCACCACGAATTTCAGCCACCAAAAGCCACGTTTTTGCCTCCCCCATGGATCCCATCTCCATGGGGGAGGGCTCCCAAGAAGCCATGAAGGAGGGAGGCTAAGGGCAGCGCTCCCCAAGCTTGCCGGCGGCGGGGAAAGGAGTTCCCCGCACCGGCGCCGCCGCCGCCGCCCTGCGCCGCCGCGCTGCCCCTCTCCGCGTCTTCACCGCCATCTCCATCACCATCTCCTCCTTGTATTCAGTGGTTCATCCTCACAAACCTCTGTACCGTCCTATGTAAAATGGTGTTTGATGCTATAATATTTATCCTATGATCTTGTCATGTTTATGTAGTTTATTTGTCTTTTGATTGCTTTGTTGAATGTCTATGGTTCATTAGAGTTGTATGTTGATATGGTACTGTCCTTTGGTGTCCATTATACTTGTGCGCGCATGGATCAACACCCTAGGGTTAGTAGTATGTGCAAAGGAAGGGGAGTAGTTCTGCCAGAGTGACAGAAACCTAAGGACTCAAACCGGTTAGTTGCACGTATGGGAGTAAGAGGACCATAAACTTAAGGCTATGGTTGGGAAACCTTAATGCATTGTTAGTATTTACGGATGTTTGCTAACAATCCAATCATATAGTACTTGTAATCCCAAGTAGTGGAGTGCATGTATATTTAGCCTCTCCCACATTGAAAACTGCATCAAAGACAATGAACTAAATGTATTCACTAATTAATCTTGGACAAAGCCATCACAATTACCACCACTTTTCCACACTTGTGCTACTGTTAGTATATGGTTACTTAGTGTACTTTATTGCTGCAGCACTAACTTTTACTTTCTTGTATTTATTATCTTGCAAAGCTATCTCTCATACCCGTATTATTGCTCTAGTATTATTTCCTAGATAAAGTAAACGTTTAGTGCGCGTAGAGTTGTATCAGTGGTTGATAGAACTTGAGAGAATACTTATCCTACCTTTAGCTCCTCGTTGGGTTCGACACTTTACTTATCGAAAAGGCTACACGCGATCCCCTATACTTGTGGGTTATCAAGACCTTTTCTGGCGCCGTTGCCGGGGAGCCATAGCGTAGGTGAATGTTTTGTGTGCACTTGTTTGCTTTGTCTCTAAGTAATTTTTATTTTCAGTTTTAAGTTTTTCTCTATCTTAGTATGGGTAGGAATGCGAATTACAAAAAAAATTAGTTGTAGTTGTTATCTAAAAAGTTTTCAAAAAGAAAAGTGATTGGAAAGATGAGTATTGGTTAAGTGGGGGTCGACCTTGAACACTTGTGTTCATGCCTATAAAACCAAAACAAATCTTTCCATGGAAGCTTTTCATCAAAAACATGTAAATATTGTGTATATACCTCTGTACATAAAAATAAAATTGGTTATAACAATCTCTAGTAGAAAGTTGATGCTAGATTTGGATTTCTGCACATGGACAGATTTTTGCTGTCCACCGTTTTGAGCTTTAAAATTCAGAAAATTGAAAAATTCTGAAAAAATTCGTGCGTGATCCTCAGATATGTACGCAACTTTCATTAACTTTGACTTTTCTGATTTGAGGTACGTAGATAGGTCGAAAATTCGATCTTTACTGACTGTTCTGTTTAGACAGATTTTGTGCTTCTCTGTAAATAAAATCGTGATAAATCTCAGAATATTATTTTGACCTGAAAATTTTGTGCATAAACCTGAGATTATTATCTGTCTTTCATTAATTTTGAGTTTTGTCATTTGAGCTATATAACTATCTCGTTAAGTGTCATCTTTACAGACTATTCAGTTTTGACAGATTTCTATTATGTTTATTCAATATTGTACTTAGGGTCTCTTGATTTCCTTAGTTTTTCGACGGACAACGGAAATAATAAGAACTTGGTATATACAGTGGCTAATGTTAGATAAATATTATGTAATTTGTCAATGCTTGAACATGAGTGGATTTTATTTAATGAGTACTAACCCTACTAATGAGTTTTGTGAAGTTTTATGTGGATGTAGCTTATAAGATCCAATCGATATGGTGATATGAGATGAACAAGAAGACGCAAGAGCTCAAGCTTGGGGATGTGTAGGTGCATCCCAAGAACATATTCAAGAACATACAATCATCTAAGCTTGGGGATGCCCGAGGCACCCCTATTCATCAACAAACATGAGGTTATCTCGTTCATACTCTATATTACCCGTCCACATGATATGAATTGTCTTAACGTGTATTATAATTGCTTTTATATGTCTTGGTATTACCTTCTTTAGTTTTCTTAGGCTCTTTATTTGGTTTCAATTGCTTCTTTGCTTTCACTTATAATTTCAAAACAACAAAAATATTTTCTTTTGTTTTGCTTCTTTGTTAGGTTCTTTATTTGGTTGTTACTTTTGGTTTTTTTTAGAGTTTTCCTTACTGTAGCTAGCATGTTTAGGTCTTGTTTAGCCTCTGGTCTTTAGTTTATCAAAAATAAAGTACCAAGTTTTACCCATTTAGCTTAGTTGATACAATTGTAAAAAGTGATTTTCTGTTTTCGGTATCTACTGCTCATTGCGCGATTTTTCATGTTTTACTGGAAACTCTAAAAATCACAAAAATTACTGATTATGTATCACCGAATCTATGCATGCACAAAAATTGGCTAAAATTTCGGACATGTTTAAGAGCACCTAAAAATTGCGTTTTCCAGCTGCTGTTTTTCTGGACAGATTCTGACTTTTGTTGCAAGAGTGGCCTCTTTTCGTTTTCATTTGATTTTAATGGTTCTTACCTTTCATTTATAAGTTGGCCATTTAAGCAACCTTTCTGTAACTAAAAACAAAATTTGATTTGGTTTAATAGCAGCACTTGGGAAATATTATTTATTGCACTAATGTCTAACCGCAGAAAAGAATGGGAAAGTTTTTGTGTTGAAGTTTTTTCACAGAGAATGAAGGAACACCAAATTGTGAAATGTTGAAGAATGGCCAAAGTCATAAGCTTGGGGATGTCCCCGCATCCCTCTTCATCAATAACCCCTCGGTTTGCAAACCTTCAAACTTTGTTTTTTGAGCAACATATGAACTTGACTAAACTTGAAGCGGTTGTATTTTATTATCTATTTATCTTAGCATCAAACACCAGTTACATTAATAAGTGGATCCTCACATATTTTATTTATCTTCTGTTTTCAACATTTACTTGGTTAATGGATTATTTGATGAAACTTAAAAATGATGTGTGAATGATATTGTTTAGTGGTTATATTTTCTTATGGTTAGTCTCAACTAGCTAATAGTGTATATTATGATATTTTGATGTTAACATGCATTGTGCTGTTCATAAGATGGTATGGTATTGTGGTATCCTCCTCTGAATGATTCTTTTGAATTGACTTGGCACATGCTCACGCATGCTTATGACTGAAAAACAAAAAGTCAATTAAGCCTTGATGATTTATTTTGCCTCAGAGTTCTTGTATCACCTTTATGCCTCCGTTAATTTTGTTTTGTCGCAAGCATGATTATGACGGTTATTGCTCTCTTGATTGTCGCTTCCCAGTCTTTTGCTAGCCTCCACTTGTACTGAGCGGGAATGCTGCTCGTGCTTCCAAATCCCTGAAAACCAAGTTATTCCAAAGAGTCCACTATAAATTCCTATGCATGGCATTTCAAACCATTCAAGTAAATTTTCATGTGCTACCTTTAAAACTTTCAAATTACTTCTCATTTTGTGACACTGTTTTTAGCTCATGAGGAAGTAGTAGTTGGGTTTGTTATCTTCCATACTAAATTAAGTACCCCGACTTGCATGCTTCATCTGCTTGTCACTAATTTTGCAAAGAGCTGGTTAGACCATTATAACATCAAAAAGCTAAAACAATAAAATAGACACTCCTCCATGGTATGTGATTGTTGGCAGGCACCCGAGGATTCGGTTAGCCATGGTTTGTGTAAGCAAAGGTTGGGAGGAGTGTCAAACTATATATAAGTGCATGCTATAAATGCTTAATATCAACATCTCGGAACCGCTCTCAACTTGTTTAGTATGGAAGATAACAGAAACTCTATTGCCATTCGTTGACAGGAACAACCACCTCCCAAAACAAGTTTACTTCTGTTTTAAAAATAAAAAGCTCTAGCACATGTTAATCCCTGCTTCCCTCTGCGAAGGGCCAATCTTTTATTTTCATGTTGAGTCACCATCCTTTCTTTGAGCACCTTCTCGAGAGCATAGTTGTCATTCTTAGTGTAATGTGCTTGTCCAGAATGCGGTTAACTGTGGTATAACTTTGATGCTTTTATCTTTGATATCTTTACTTCTAGTCTTCCCTTGAACTTCAGAGGTGCCTGGGCATTTATGTTTTGCTGTACAAATACGGGCAAGCGAGATACCACTCTACCATGCTTTATTATGATCATTACAATCTTGTTGATGTTTATAAATTTCATATTATGAACTCTTAGTTGGTTGATACTTTTCATTAGGTAACATGATTGCTAAGTTTTATTATCCATACATCATGCAATTGTTAAAGACCTGATCATAGCATTTACAATCAAAAATTATTTTTGTTATCATTTACCTACTCGAGGACGAGCAGGAATTAAGCTTGGGGATGTTGATACGTCCAAAACGTATCTATAATTTTTGATTGTTTCATGTTCATATTATGCCTTTGGCACTTGTTTTTATATTAAGTTTATGATTTATTTGGACTAACCTATTAATAATTGCAAAAGTGCACAATGTTCTTGTTTTACACTTTGATGTGTAGGAATTATCAAGAATACAAGAGGAAACCTCGTTGGAGTCGAATTGGAACTTTGCTGAAATCTGTCCCAGAACTGTTTTCGGAGTTTGCCAGTTTGACCCTCGAAGATGACGTCAAAAGGGTATCATTGTCTTTGCAAAGTTGTCACAAATTTCCATACGGTGATTTTAAGCCCGAGATCAGCCCAATCGGAGTTCGGATGCGGCCTGTAGCCCAATATGGTGAAACCCTAAAAGGGGTGACGGAAATCCGAGAAGATATATAAAGGGAGGAAACCTAACTCGTGGAGGACTCCTCCAACCACGAATTTCAGCCACCAAAAGCCACGTTTTTGCCTCCCCCATGGATCCCATCTCCATGGGGGAGGGCTCCCAAGAAGCCATGAAGAAGGGAGGCTAAGGGGCGGCGCTCCCCAAGGTTACCGGCGGCGGGGAAAGGAGTTCCCTGCACCGCCGGCGCCGCCGCCGCCCTGCGCCGCCGCGCAGCCCTCTCCGCCGTCTTCACAGCCATCTCCATCACCATCTCCTCCTTGTATTCAGTGGTTCACCTCCACAAATCTCTGTACCGTCCTATGTAAACATGGTGTTTGATGCTATAATATTTATCCTATGATCTTTGTCATGTTTATGTAGTTTATTTGTCTTTTGATTGCTTTGTTGAATGTCTATGGTTCATTAGAGTTGTATGTTGATATGGTACTGTCCTTTGGTGTACATTATACTTGTGCGCGCATGGATCAACACCCTAGGGTTAGTAGTATGTGCAAAGGAAGGGGAGTAGTTCTGCCGGAGTGACAGAAACCTAAGGACTCAAACCGGTTAGTTGCACGTATGGGAGTAAGAGGACCATAAACTTAAGGCTATGGTTGGGGAAACCTTAATGCATTGTTAGTATTTACGGATGTTTGCTAACAATCGAATCATATAGTACTTGTAATCCCAAGTAGTGGAGTGCATGTATATTTAACCTCTCCCACATTGAAAACTGCATCAAAGACAATGAACTAAATGTATTCACTAATTAATCTTGGACAAAGCCATCACAATTACCACCACTTTTTCACACTCGTGCTACTGTTAGTATATGGTTACTTAGTGTACTTTATTGCTGAAGCACTAACTTTTACTTTCTTGTATTTATTATCTTGCAAAGCTATCTCTCATACCCGTATTATTGCTCTAGTATTATTTTCTAGATAAAGTAAGCGTTTAGTGCGCGTAGAGTTGTATCAGTGGTTAATAGAACTTGGGAGAATACTTATCCTACCTTTAGCTCCTCGTTGGGTTCGACACTCTTACTTATCGAAAAGGCTACACGCGATCCCCTATACTTGTGGGTTATCTGATGTGAGATGGTGTTAGTGGGTTTAAGTGGGCACATCGACGGTCGCTTAATTTGAAGGAATTAAACGGGCGGTAATCAGGTGTCCCATTAGTCAATGAGATAGAGGAGTGGTGATCACCTAGTAAACACCCACGGTATGCCCACTTTCAGGGTGACCGAGTGTCGTCGTATGGAACAACTGATGCCTAGGGATAGGCTTAAGGTTGGGGCCGATGGACGCTAGAGGATTCGGGGAGGGATAGCGCGCTGAAGAGCGCACACGGAAGAACAGATCCACACGGAGATTTACCCTGCTTCGGGGCCCTCGTGAGGAGGTAAAACCCCTACTGCAGCATCTATCCTACTTGGTGTATTTTGCTCTCTGTATATGGGTTGGTACAAATGCTCCTTGAGCTGCGTGTAGTTTGCCTCTAAGAGGTCTTAGCTAGGAGGAGCTCCATGTGAGCTGGGGGAGAAGAAAGGATGAACCCGCGCAGGGGCGTCGTCCGCATAGTGCTCCCCTGGTGCTCTTTATATAGAGAGAGCCAGGGGACAAGGGGGGACAAGCAGACATGAAACACTGTTCATTGTACACTGTAGCTAAAAAGACTACTGGGGTCTTGTCACACTGTTGATGCGTCATGCGGGTATACTATCGTCACATCAGTGGCACTGTAGCCACGTCCAGGATGGACGTGGCCTGTCTTGTCCTTGTCCTTGCTCTTTGATACGTCCAAAACGTATCTATAATTTTTGATTGTTTCATGCTATTTTTATGCTTTTAGCACTTGTTTTTATATTAAGTTTATTATTTATTTGGACTAACCTACTAATAGTGACAAAAGTGCACAATGTTCTTGTTTTACTATTTGATGTGTAGAAATTATCAAGAATATAAGAGGAAACCTTGTTGGAGTCGAATTGGGACCTTCCTGAAATCTGTCTGAGAACTTTTTACGAAGATTGTCAGTTTGACTCTCGAAGATGACGTCAAATGGAGACCTGGCTCTTACGAAAGTTGTCACAATTTTCCATACGAAGATTTTAAGCCCGAAATCAGCCCAATTGGAGTTCAAACGCGGCCTATAGGCCCGTTTTGGTGGAACCCTAAAAGGGGGTGACGGAAATCCGAGAAGATATATAAAGGGAGGAAACCTAACTCGTGGAGGACTCCTCCACCCACGAATTTCAGCCACCAAAAGCCACGTTTTTGCCTCCCCCATGGATCCCATCTCCATGGGGGAGGGCTCCCAAGAAGCCATGAAGGAGGGAGGCTAAGGGGCGGCGCTCCCCCATGATGCCGGCGGCGGGGAAGGAGTTCCCCGCGCCGCCGGCGCCGCTGCCGCCGCCCTGCGCTCCTCGCTGCCCTCTCCGCCGTCTTCACCGCCATCTCCATCACCATCTCCTCCTTGTATTCAGTGGTTCATCCTCCCATAAACCTCTGTACCGTCCTATGTAAACATGGTGTTTGATGCTATAATATTTATCCTATGATTTACATCATGTTTCCGTAGTTTATTTGTCTTTTGATTGCTTAATTGAATGCATGAGGTTCATTAGAGTTGTATGTCTATATGGTACTGTCCTTTGGTGTCCATTATATTTTTGCGCGCATGGATAAACACCCTAGGGTTGGTAGTATTTGTAAACGAAGCGGGGGAAGTTCTGCCGGAGTGACAGAAACCTGAGAACGCAAAACCGATTAGTTGCACGTATGGGAGCAAGAGGACCATGAACTTAAGGCTATGGTTGGGGAAACCTTAATGCATTGTTAGTATTTGCGGATGCTTGCTAACAATCCAATCATATTGTACTTGTAATCCCAAGTAGTGGAGTGCGTGTATATTTAGCCTCTCTCACATAGAAAACTGCATCGAGGACAATGAACCAAGTACCTTCACTAATTAATCTTGGACAAAGCCACCACAATCACTACCACTTTTCCACACTCATGGTACTGTTAGTATATGGTTACTTAGTGTACTTTATTGCTGCAGCACTAACTTTTACTTTCTTGTATTTATTATCTTGCAAAACTATCTCTCATACCTGTATTGCTACTGTAGTTTTATTTCCTAGATAATGCAAACGTTTAGTGTGCGTAGAGTTGTATCAGTGGTTGATAGAACTTGAGAGATTACTTATCATACCTTTAGCTCCTCATTGGGTTCGACACTCTTATTTATCGAAAAGGCTACACGCGATCCCCTATACTTGTGGGTTATCAAGACCTTTTCTGCCGCCGTTGCCGGGGAGCCATAGCGTAGGTTAATGTTCTTGTGTGCACTTGTTTGCTTTATCTCTAAGTAGTTTTTATTTTCAGTATTAAGTTGTTCTTTATCTTACTATGGATAGGGAATGTGAATTACAAAAAAAGTTAGGTGTAGTTGTTATCTAAATACGTTTTCAAAAGGAAAAGTGATTTGAAAGATGAGTAATGGTTAAATGGGGGTCGACCTTGAACACTTGTGTTCATGCCTATGAAACCAAAACAAATCTTTTCATGGAAGCCTTTCATTAAAAACATGTAAATATTGTGTATATACCTCTGTACATAAAAATAAAATGCTAATTATAGTATTTAGTTAATTGGAAGTTGATAGTTTTACTTTGCTGTCCAGAAACAGATTTTCTGTACTCCACCGTATTAAATGTTTAAAATCACCAGAACGTGATCTTGATCTGAAATTTCTTGAGTGCAAAGTGATGCTTATTAGATTTCTTTCATTAGACTAACTTTTTGTGATTTGAATTACGTAGCTGTCTCGAAAAAATCGATCTTCACCGGCTGTTCAAGTGTAGACAGATTTTTGTGCTTCTTTGTAAATAAAATCGTGATAAATCTCAGAATATTATTTTGACTTGAAAATTTTTGTGCATAAACCTGAGATTACGATCTGCCTTTCATTAGTTAAAAGTTTTTCGATTTGAGCTAATTAACTATCTAGTTGAATGCCATCTTTACGGACTGTTCAGTTTTGACAGATTTCTTTGTTTATTCAATATTGTACTTGGTGTTGTTAGTTTCATTAGTTTTTCGACGGACAACGGAAATCATGAACACCTTAGTATATACAGTGGCTAATGTTGAGTAAAGATTACAAAACTTGTCAATGCTTGAACATGAGTGGATTTTATTTAATGAGTACTAACCCTACTAATGAGTTTTGTGAAGTTTTATGTGGATGTAGATTATAAAATCTAATTGATATGGTGATATGAGATGAACAAGATGACGCAAGAGTGATGTCTACGCACGATTCTATTCTTGTAGACAGTGTTGGGCCTCCAAGAGCAGAGGTTTGTAGAACAGCAGCAAGTTTCCCTTAAGTGAATCACCCAAGGTTTATCGAACTCAGGGAGGTAGAGGTCAAAGATATTCCTCTCAAGCAACCCTGCAATTAAGATACAAGAAGTCTCTTGTGTCCCCAACACACCCAATACACTTGTCAGATGTATAGGTGCACTAGTTCGGCGAAGAGATAGTGAAATACAAGTAATATGGATGATTATAAGTAGTAACTGCAATCTGAAATAAAGATGGCAGCAAGCAAACATGTAGCAGAACTTGATGTAAACGGTGTTTCAATGCTTAGAAACAAGGCCTAGGGATCATACTTTCACTAGTGGACACTCTCAACAATGATCTCATAACTGAATAAGTAAAAGCTACTCTTAAACACTCTCTTGTTGGATAACAAACACCATTCATTGTGTAGGGCTACAAAAGCACACCTCAAGCCGGAGTAAACAAGCGCCACAACGTCATAAAGGAATCACACACGGTGCACACACTGTCACCTTTACACCGTGGAGAGTACCGGAGTTCATATTAAAGTAACCTATAGAGTGCATAATAGATAAAGAGTAACATCTACATATTCAACTAGATTAGCACAACTGAACACAAGTAAATACTACTCGGGATTATTCTCCTTCTTGATGAAGCAAGAGTACTATGCGTAGGGCTGCAAGAGCACACCTCAAAGTCTGAGTAAACAAACACCACAATTCCCAAGAATAAGCCATGATAAATATCTAAATTATTCATAGAGTCACACAAGTACCCACACTGTCACCTTGATACCGTGTTGTCACAATGACTCCAGAAACTAGACAAAATCACTTGAGTAGCATAAACATTATTAATGTATTCAGCGATACTAGCAATACACATGATCACATAAAGATCACACCATGTGAGAGAGAGATGAACCACATAGCTACCGGTAGAGCCCTCAGCCTCGGGGGAGAACTACTCCCTCCTCATCATGGGAGTCAGCAGCGGCGATGAAGATGGCGGTGGTGTCGATGGAGATGACTCCGGGGGCAATTCCCCGTCCCGGCAGCGTGCCGGAACAGAGACTTCTGTCCCCCGAAACTTGTCGTCGATGGCGGCGGCGCTGCGGAACTCTTCTGGAAATATGCTTGGTTTTTAGGGTTTTCGCGTCTGAGGCAATATATAGGCGAAGGGGCAACGTCGGTGGAGGCTCGAGGGGCCCACACCACCTGGTGGCGCGGCAGGGGGCCCACCCGCGCCGGGGTGTGGTTTGGCCACCTCGGCGCCCTCCTTCGTCTCTCCTTCGGACTCCGTGACGGCGCTGGAAAAATAGGACGTGGCCTTTTGTTTCGTGCAATTCCGAGAATATTCGCAGAAGTACTTTTCTGAAACCAAAAACAGCAGAAAACAGGGAACTGGCACTGTGGCATCTTGTTAATAGGTTAGTCCCAGAAAATGCATAAAAGTGATATGAAGTGTATATAAAACATGTAGCAATTGGTATAATATAAGCATGGAACATCAGAAATTATAGATACGTTGGAGACGTATCAAGCATCCCCAAGCTTAGTTCTACTCGTCCTCGAGTAGGTAAAACGATAACAACAAATAATTTCTGAGGAGACATGCTTTCACACAATCTTGATCATAATATTGTAAGACATGTAAGCTGTGATCAAATCATTCAAAGCAAATGTATATAGTTGATATCAAAAGACAAAGCAAGAGTCAAACAAGCTAAAAGTTTTCATGAACTATTGCTTCAAAGACATGAAACCGTACAAGGTTCATTAAAGATGATTTAAGTATCCAGCATAGGAGTTCTATCCTTCAATCCAAGCATCAAGCAAATTTTCATAACATAGAAGGATTCAGCCAAGTAAACATAAACATGAACGTCATGAATCAACTGTTTCGAAGTCTACTCAACCGGTGAGCGCAAGCATTTGGTATTGGCACCATGATGTTATGGCAAAGAGAACATTAATGGGGGTTTGGAAGGCCAAAGGAAGAAAGTCTCACAAAGCTATAAGTGATCATTAGACAAGAGGAAGTCTTATAATCGAAGCTATGTAAGGAGTAGTGATTGCCATGCAACGGATGCACATAGAGCTATATGTGTATGAAAGCTCTCCAATGGAACTAGTGGGGGTGCATCCAACTTGGTTGCTCATGAAGACCTAGAGCACTTTTGAGGAAGCTCATCATTGGAATATACAACCCAAGTTCTATAGTGTAAATTCCCCACATAGTTATACAAGTAGAACATGAAAACTCTCTCACATGGAGTATAGGTGCTAAACATGAGCACAAATGATGACTATGAATAATGCAGGTGCTAAACATGAGCACAAGTTGATAAAGGATAGTAATGTTGCCCCCTTTTTCTTTATTCTTTTTTTTTCTTTTTTTCTTTTTTCTTTTTTTTTCTTTTTCTGTTTCACTTTTCGATGGCCTCCATGGCTCTTTTCAAGAAGGGGCAACACTCTAATATGATTACAACTTTTTGGTACAAATAACTCATAATGAACAAAACATGATGTATAAAACTGTATGCCTCTGCCAGTGTAGCAGGATGTGCAATGATCTAGCGTAACATGGGTAAACCACACATCAGCTGTATAGAATCATGCAAAGCAATATATAAGTGAAAATGACAACAAGTCATGTAATGTAAGATGGATGTTGCATGGCAATATATCTCGGAACAGCTATGGAAATGCTGTGGTAGGTAGGTATGGTGGCTGTTTTGAGGAAGATGTATGGGCTTATGTGTAGGAGAACAAGAGGAAGTCTCCCACGGGGTTGGATGTACTGGCGAAGTATGCACAACTCTCAATGTGAGCAGAAGGCAATGCACAGCACCGAAGAGGCTAGCAAATATGGATGGTGGAAGTGCCAAAAACCGTAGCTTAACATTAGTCAAAAAGAACTCACAAGTTTATTGCAAACAACTAGCAGGTTCAACATTAAGAGCATGATTAAAATTCACTCCAAGAAGGGCCGTTCACGGCGGTACAAGTACCCCGTTAGATCCCTCGACCTTCAGCACAACTTAGTTATTACAATGAACTTTCAGACATGGAAAGCTATCAAGTCCAACTACACCTTCAACAATTTTAGAGTTTGTAGTACGGTACAAGCTTAAAGACAACAATCCACTAATGATTTTAACTTAATTAACCAGCAAGCTTTACCATCTAAATATCTCAAAACATTTGCAAAGTTATCAAAGTTTCAATGATCTACAAGATTATGCAAGTTTTCATACCACTACCACATGCAGCATTTTCTTTCTTCCAGCAAACACCAAACAACTTACTTAAACATAAACTCTCCAAATGATAATATAATGCAGCAAGAGAGTATTTATAAACACGTGCTAACAGCTCAAAGAGATGCATGAAAAACAGGAGCTAAAAGCACTGCAGTAGCTAGTTAAGAATACTCAACAAATATAAGTGAAGAACATGAGTATTCACATGAAAAAGCGGAGCGTGTCTCTCTCCCACACAAGGATTGCTAGGATCCGAATTTATTCAAACAAAACAAAAATAAAAGCACACAGACGCTCCAAGTAAAGCGCATAAGATGTGAAAGAATTAAAATATAGTTTCACTAGAGATGACCTGATAAGTTGTTGATGAAGAAGGGGATGCCCAAGCTTAGACGCTTGAGTCTCTCTGAATATGGTTGGGATGAACCACGGGGGCATCCCCAAGCTTAGCTTTTCACTCTTCTTGATCACATAATATCACCCTTCTCGCTTGATCCTTGAAAACTTCCTTCACACCAAACTCAAGACAGTTCTCATTAGAGGGTTAGTGCATAAACAAAAATTCTCATATTCTGTAATGAACAATCATTCCCAAAGCTTCTGGACATTAGCTACAGCCACCAATGCTTTGTGGAGCAAAGAAATCCACACAAACATCGTAAAAGAGCGAATGCAAAACAAAAGGCAGAATCTGTCAAAAACAGAACAGTCTGTAAGACGAATTTTTTCGAGGCACTTAAGTTGCTCAGATGGATCTGGCCCAAAATAATGAAAGTTGCGTACATATCTCAGGAAGATGCGTGATTTTTCGTAGAATTTTTCGAATTTTCTACAGGGAGAAAAGCTCAAATTCGTGACAGCCAAAAATCTGTTCTGCGCAGAAATCCAAATCTTGCATCAACTTTCAATAAGAACTTTACTTGGCACAACAATGCAATAAAATAAAGATACAAAGGAGTTGCTACAGAAGTAACAAAACCTTGACTCCAAAGAAAAAAAAATAACAGAAATAAAAACAATGGGTTGTCTCCCATAAGCGCTTTTCTTTAAAGCCTTTTAGCTAGGCATAGTGATTTTTATGATGCTCACATAAAGATGAGAGTTGAAACATAAAAGAGAGCATCAAGAAGCATATATAAAACATGTTTAAATCTAACACTTTCTATGCATAGGAGTCTTGTAAGAAAACAAGTCAATGAAGACAAAGTGACTAGCATAGAAATGCAAAACAAGTGTAACTTCAAAAATTTCAACATAAAGAGAGAGACTTAATATTATTGTGATATATGAAACGTGTCTCCCTCTCTCATAAGGACCAGTAGGTCTTAAAGTACCCAGCAAATAAAAGCAAATCAAGAGAAAGCTCAAAACTTCATCATAAAGAGAGAAATTTAGTAACATGAAGATTTCTATAACCATACTTTCCTCTCTCAAAATAATTTTCAGTGGCATCATGAATAAACTCAACAATATAGCTATCACATAAAGCATTCTTATCATGATCCACATGCATAAAAGTATCATTACTCTCCACATAAGCATAATCAATTTTATTAGTAATAGTGAGAGTAAAACTATCACAACCATCATTGTAATCATCATAAATTGCAGGCATAGTATAATCATAATAAACTTTATCCTCCATAGTAGGTGGCACCAAAATACCACTATCATTATAATCATCATAAATTGGAGGCAAAGTATCATCAAAGAAAATTTTCTCCTCAAAACTTGGGGGACTAAAAATATCATATTCATCAAAACCAGCTTCCCCAAGCTTAGAGCTTTGCATAGCATTAGCAATAATGGTGTTCAAAGCATTTATAGTAATAACATTGCTACCATCATGCAAATAATTTTCCATAGGTTTTTTAATTTTCTCTTCAAAAGCATCATGTCCTAATTCAATATAAAGTTCATAAAGATCTCTAATTTTTTTGTTGTTTTCCATTAAGCCTAACTAGTGAAAATAAAAACAAGAAACAAAAAGATAATTGCAGAATCTAAAGGAAATAACTTCGAGCACTCACACACTAGCAACAATACTAGAAAATAGCTTTGTAGCCAGAGGATGTGAATACCTTTTACCTTACCTCCCCGGCAACGGCGCCAGAAAATAGCTTGATGTCTACGCGTTCTATTCTTGTAGACAGTGTTGGGCCTCCAAGAGCAGAGGTTTGTAGAACAGCAGCAAGTTTCCCTTAAGTGAATCACCCAAGGTTTATCGAACTCAGGGAGGTAGAGGTCAAAGATATTCCTCTCAAGCAACCCTGCAATTAAGATACAAGAAGTCTCTTGTGTCCCCAACACACCCAATACACTTGTCAGATGTATAGGTGCACTAGTTCGGCGAAGAGATAGTGAAATACAAGTAATATGGATGATTATAAGTAGTAACTGCAATCTGAAATAAAGATGGCAGCAAGCAAACATGTAGCAGAACTTGATGTAAACGGTGTTTCAATGCTTAGAAACAAGGCCTAGGGATCATACTTTCACTAGTGGACACTCTCAACAATGATCTCATAACTGAATAAGTAAAAGCTACTCTTAAACACTCTCTTGTTGGATAACAAACACCATTCATTGTGTAGGGCTACAAAAGCACACCTCAAGCCGGAGTAAACAAGCGCCACAACGTCATAAAGGAATCACACACGGTGCACACACTGTCACCTTTACACCGTGGAGAGTACCGGAGTTCATATTAAAGTAACCTATAGAGTGCATAATAGATAAAGAGTAACATCTACATATTCAACTAGATTAGCACAACTGAACACAAGTAAATACTACTCGGGATTATTCTCCTTCTTGATGAAGCAAGAGTACTATGCGTAGGGCTGCAAGAGCACACTCAAAGTCTGAGTAAACAAACACCACAATTCCCAAGAATAAGCCATGATAAATATCTAAATTATTCATAGAGTCACACAAGTACCCACACTGTCACCTTGATACCGTGTTGTCACAATGACTCCAGAAACTAGACAAAATCACTTGAGTAGCATAAACATTATTAATGTATTCAGCGATACTAGCAATACACATGATCACATAAAGATCACACCATGTGAGAGAGAGATGAACCACATAGCTACCGGTAGAGCCCTCAGCCTCGGGGGAGAACTACTCCCTCCTCATCATGGGAGTCAGCAGCGGCGATGAAGATGGCGGTGGTGTCGATGGAGATGACTCCGGGGGCAATTCCCCGTCCCGGCAGCGTGCCGGAACAGAGACTTCTGTCCCCCGAAACTTGTCGTCGATGGCGGCGGCGCTGCGGAACTCTTCTGGAAATATGACTTGGTTTTTAGGGTTTTCGCGTCTGAGGCAATATATAGGCGAAGGGGCAACGTCGGTGGAGGCTCGAGGGGCCCACACCACCTGGTGGCGCGGCAGGGGGCCCACCCGCGCCGGGGTGTGGTTTGGCCACCTCGGCGCCCTCCTTCGTCTCTCCTTCGGACTCCGTGATGGCGCTGGAAAAATAAGGACGTGGCCTTTTGTTTCGTGCAATTCCGAGAATATTCGCAGAAGTACTTTTCTGAAACCAAAAACAGCAGAAAACAGGGAACTGGCACTGTGGCATCTTGTTAATAGGTTAGTCCCAGAAAATGCATAAAAGTGATATGAAGTGTATATAAAACATGTAGCAATTGGTATAATATAAGCATGAAACATCAGAAATTATAGATACGTTGGAGACGTATCAAAGAGCTCAAGCTTGGGGATGTGTAGGTGCATCCCAAGAACATATTTAAGAAGATACAATCATCTAAGCTTGGGGATGACCGAGTCATCCCCCTATTCATCAACTAACATGAGGTTGTCTCGTTCATACTCTATATTACCCGTCCACATGATATGTATTGTCTTAAATTGTATTATAATTGCATTTATATGTCTTGGATTCACCTTCTTTAGTTTTATTAGGCTCTTTATTTGGTTTTATTTGCTTCTTTGCTTTCACATATAAATTCAAAACAACAAAAATATTTTCTTTTGTTTTGCTTCTTTGTTATGTTCTTTATTTGGTTGTTACTTTTGGTTTCTTTTTAGAGTTTTCCTTGCTGTAGCTAGCATGTTTAGGTCTTGTTTGGCCTCTGGTCTTTTAGTTTATCAAAAAAATAAAGTGCCAAGTTTTATCCATTTAGCTTAGTTGATACATATGTAAAAAGTGATTTTCTGTTTTCGGTATCTACTGCTTATTGCGCGATTTTTCATATTTTACTGGAAACTCTAAAAATCACGAAAAAATTACTGATGTTGTATCACCTAATCTTCTGCATGTAAAAAAATTGGCTACAATTTCGGGCATGTTTAGGTGCACCTTAAAATTGCGTTTTCCAGCTGCTGTTTTTCTGGACAGATGCTGACCTTTGTTGCAAGAGTGGCCTCTTTTCGTTTTCATTTGATTTTAATGGTTCTTACCTTTCATTTTAAGTTGGCCATTTAAGCAACCTTTCTGTAACTTGAAAACAAAATTTTATTTGGTTTATAGCAGCACTTGGAAATATTATCTATTGTACTAATGTCTAACCGCAGAAAAGAATGGGAAGGTTTTTGTGTTGAACTTTTTTCGTAGAGAATGAAGAAACACCAAACTGTGAAATGTTGAAGAACGGCCAAAGTCATAAGCTTGGGGATGTCCCCGCATTCCTCTTCATCAATAACCCCTCGGTTCGCAAACCTTCAAACTTTGTTTTTTGAGCAACATATGAACTTGACTAAACTTGAAGCGGCTATATTTTATTATCTATTTATCTTAGCATCAAACACCGGTTACATTAATAAGTGGATCGTCATATATTTTATTTATCCTCTGTTCTCAACATTTGCTTGGTTAATGTATTATTTGTTAAAACTTAAAAATGATGTGTGAATGATACTGTTTAGTAGTAGTTTATGTTTTCTTATGGTTGGCCTCAACTAGCTAATAGTGCATATCATGTCATATAGATATTTACATGCATTGTTTTTTTTCGTAAAACGGTATGGCAGGATGGTATCCTCCTCTGAATCATTCACTTGAATCGACTTGGCACATGCTCACACATGTTATGACTGAAAAATAAAAGTCAATTAAGCCTTGATGATCTATTTTGCCTCAGAGTTTTAGTATCGTTTTTATGCCTCCGTTAATTTTATTTTGTCGCAAGCATGATTATGACCGTTATCGCTCTCGTGGTTGTCGCTTCCCAGTCTATTGCTAGCCTTCACTTGTACTGAGCGGGAATGCTGCTCGTGCATCCAAATCCTTAAAACCAAGTTATCCCAAAGAGTCCACCAAAAATTCCTATATGTGGTTTTCCTTGCCACTCCAAGTAAATTTTTCATATGCTACCTTTAAATTATTCAAAATGTTATTATTCCCTTTTTGTGTCAATGTTTACTAGCTCATGAGGAATTAGTGTGGTTATTCTTTATTCTATTTGTCAAATGGACTTTTACACCTGGATTAGTGGCATATACATCCGCTTATCCAATAACTTGCAAAAAGGGCTGGCAACGGGGTGCCCGGGTCCCAATTAATTACAACTTTAACCATTAATTCTCTTCACACTTTTGCCCTGATTCATCAGTAAGCAATGATAAACAGTGAAATACCTGCATGTGTGTAAACCAAAGAGAAAGAGGGATGATCTGTCTTGCTGGTAGAAATAACGTCCTTCATGGGAGCCGCTCTTAAAAGTTTGTTTGACAGGTAGAATACTGTTCTCACCCGCTACCATTCGTTGACAATTAACAAACACCTCTAAAAAATAGATACTCCTCCATGGTATGTGATTGATGGAAGGCACCCGAGGATTCGGTTAGCCATGGCTTGTGTTAACAAGGTTGGGAGGAGTATCAAATATTTTATGCAATCTCTATATGTTTTCAAAAACCTAAAACATCTAGCACATGACTTAATCCCTGCTTCCCTCTGCGAAGGGCCTTTCTTTTACTTTTATGTTGAGTCACCATCCTTTCTTTGAGCACTTCTTCGAGAGCATAGCTGTCATTCTTAGTGTAATGTGCTTGTCCCAGAATACGATTAATTGAGGTATAACTATGATGCTTTTATCTTTGATATCTCTATATCTAGTCTTCACTTGAACTTCAGAGGTGCCTTGTCATTTATGTTTTGCCCTTCAAATAAAGGCAAGCGAGATACCATTTTGTCATATCTTATTACGAACATTGCAATCTTGTTGATGTTTAGAAATTTCATGTTATGAGCTCTTAGTTCGTTGATACTTTTCATTAGGAAACATGATTGCTAAGTTTTATTATCCATACATCATGCAATTGTTAAAGACCTGATCATAACATTTACAATCAAAAATTATTTTGTTATCATTTACCTACTCGAGGACGAGCAGGAATTAAGCTTGGGGATGTTGATACGTCCAAAACGTATCTATAATTTTTGATTGTTTCATGCTATTTTTATGCTTTTGGCACTTGTTTTTATATTAAGTTTATTATTTATTTGGACTAACCTACTAATAGTTGCAAAAGTGCACAATGTTCTTGTTTTATTATTTGATGTGTAGAAATTATCAAGAATATAAGAGGAAACCTTGTTGGAGTCGAATTGGGACTTTCCTGAAATCTGTCTGAGAACTTTTTATGAAGATTGTCAGTTTGACTCTCGAAAATGACGTCAAATGGAGACCTGGCTCTCACGAAAGTTGTCACAATTTTCCATACGAAGATTTTAAGCCCGAGATCAGCCCAATCGGAGTACAAACGCGGCCTGTAGGCCCGTTTTGGTGGAACCCTAAAAGGGGGTGACGGAAATCCGAGAAGATATATAAAGGGAGGAAACCTAACTCGTGGAGGACTCCTCCACCCACGAATTTCAGCCACCAAAAGCCACGTTTTTGCCTCCCCCATGGATCCCATATCCATGGGGGAGGGCTCCCAAGAAGCCATGAAGGAGGGAGGCTAAGGGGCGGCGCTCCCCATGATGCCGGCGGCGGGGAAGGAGTTCCCCGCGCCGCCGGCGCCGCTGCCGCCGCCCTGCGCTCCTTGCTGCCCTCTCCGCCGTCTTCACCGCCATCTCCATCACCATCTCCTCCTTGTATTCAGTGGTTCATCCTCCCATAAACCTCTGTACCGTCCTATGTAAACATGGTGTTTGATGCTATAATATTTATCCTATGATTTACATCATGTTTCCGTAGTTTATTTGTCTTTTGATTGCTTAATTGAATGCATGCGGTTCATTAGAGTTGTATGTCTATATGGTACTGTCCTTTGGTGTCCATTATATTTTTGCGCGCATGGATAAACACCCTAGGGTTGGTAGTATTTGTAAACGAAGCGGGGGAAGTTCTGCCGGAGTGACAGAAACCTGAGAACGCAAACCGATTAGTTGCACGTATGTGAGTAAGAGGACCGTGAACTTAAGTCTATGGTTGGGGAAACCTTAATGCATTGTTAGTATTTGCGGATGCTTGCTAACAATCCAATCATATAGTACTTGTAATCCCAAATAGTGGAGTGCATGTATATTTAGCCTCTCTCACATAGAAAACTGCATCGAGGACAATGAACCAAGTACCTTCACTAATTAATCTTGGACAAAGCCACCACAATCACCACCACTTTTCCACACTCATGGTACTGTTAGTATATGGTTACTTAGTGTACTTTATTGCTGCAGCACTAACTTTTACTTTCTTGTATTTATTATCATGCAAAACTATCTCTCATACCTGTATTGCTACTGTAGTTTTATTTCCTAGATAATGCAAACGTTTAGTGTGCGTAGAGTTGTATCAGTGGTTGATAGAACTTGAGAGATTACTTATCCTATCTTTAGCTCCTCGTTGGGTTCGACACTCTTACTTATCGAAAAGGCTACACGCGATCCCCTATACTTGTGGGTTATCACTCTTGTCTTCTGGCGCGTGTCCCTGGATCTTCTCGCCTTCTTGCTCCTATCTTCTGCAGGTGGCAGCCAAATTGCCGGGTGCTGGTCCAGCCGAGTGGAGGGAAACTCCGTCTAACCTGCTGGAGAACTCGTCCGTCCGAGACTGCATAGCTCGGCCCATTCCGGGGTTCCAGGCGTCGGTGGATGGATATGTCGGTCGTCGATGGAATAGAATCCGGCTTGCTGGTGAACCTCGTTCCCGTCCGATATACGGAGGTGGCCCGAAGCTGAGGCCTCGGCCTGCTGGCCGATCTCGGCTCGTCCGAGATAAGGAGGGTCGGGGTGTCGCTGTGTCGGTCGAGGTGTTGGCGAAGTCGGCCCAGGCCCAGCCGAGGCCTGGGGAATGTCGGCCTGCCCCGAGTCTGGAGCGACCGGCCTTCCCGAAGCGACTGCCTGCCCCGACACGGAGGCCCGCTCCGAGGTGAGGTGAATGTGGCCCGCCCGAGGTGTTGATACCTCGGCCCAGCCGAGGCGCGGCTACTTCGGCCCGCCCTGGGGAGAGGAGATGATGGCCCGCCAGGATATCTCGGTCCGCCCGGGGCTGGCGCGGCTTGCCCAGCGAGGCTGGCTGGAGCATCGGCCCAGCAAAGCAATCTCGGCCCAGACTAACTCTTTAGCCCTTTTCTTTATCTTTTGCTTATTTACTCCGGTTTTTATCCTTTCTTCCACTTCAATAAGACCACCAACTATGGGGTATCCGGGGTTACCTCTCCGACATTAGTCTCCGAGGCTACGGGGGACTCGCAGAGTCGCGCGCAGTCTTACTAAATCAAATAACCAAATCAAAAAGCCTCCATATACACAACCTCCTGCCTGCATGGGCACCATTATATGTCGGTTTTCAGCCGCTCTGGGCATTACCGAAGTCGCATGCCGCCAGCATTAACTGGACCGACATATAACTTGCACGGACATATCTCATATGTCGGTTTTTAGCCACCTTGGGCATTACCGAAGGCGCATGTCGCCAACACTAGCTGGACCGACATATAACCTGCACGGACATATCTCATATGTCTCGGTACCTCTGCCTCTCTAGGCATATCTCATATGCCTCGGTACCTCGGCCTCTCTAGGCATATCTCATATGCCTCGGTACCTCGGCCTCTCTATAGGCATATCTCATATGTCTCGGTACCTCGGCCTCTCTGGGCATATCTCATATGTCGGTTTTTAGCCACTTTGGGCATTACCGAAGGCATATGTCTGCACGGACATATCTCATATGTCTCTTTGGCAAACCAACATAAAGGGTGATGTGAGATATGGAATGATGCCGTGATATGTTGGCAAACCGAACAAACGGCGATATGGAATATGAATGATGCCAGGATATGTTGGCAAACCGAAATAAACGACGATCGGGGATATGAATGATGCCATGATATGTTGGCAAACTGAAATAAACGGCGATCGGGGATATTACATGATGCCGTGATATCTTGGCAAACCGAAATAAACGGCGATGAGGTAGTGTTGTTGTAGCAATAGGGAAGATGCTTAGGCCGGCCTGTCGGCCTGAGCCACCAATATCTCGGTTTGAACCACCTGCAAGTCAGATTTGACCAACACATTTTGGATTTGTCCAACATGTGTCGGATTCCAACCTTACCTCGAATTTCCAGGATACCTGAACACCGGCCTGTCGGCCCGAGCCACCAATATCTCGGTTTGAACCACCTGCATGTCAGATTTGACCAACACATTTTGGATTTGTCCAACATGTGTCGGATTCCAACCTTACCTCGGCTTTCCATTATACCTCGGATTTCCATTATACCTCGGATTTCCAGCATACCTCGGATTTGCAGGATACCTCGGATTTCCAGGATACCCCGGATTTCCAGGGTATCTCGGTAACGAACATTTTCAGCAAAGCCGATACCACCTTTCAACGTTAGTCCAGCATATATATCATGAATATTCAAAGGGAACAGCAATTCTACCAACCGAAGCAACGAACTATAGCATATGTCGGAAAGTAAATCTAGCAGCCACACTACACACCAGGAAGCAAACTCGGTTTCAACCGAGTCCCCGAGTAACTTTTCTTATCTAGGAGAAACTGTAATACAGACTGGCTATCCAGTCCCCGGGTAAAGACATCTTGCTCCCGGGGAAAACAACTAAGCATGGCAGGAAGGGGCAGTCCCCGAGCTATTTTTGAGATTGACTAACTGTGCGTGGTGCCAAGGAAAATACTCACAGATGTCGATGATATGTTGGTACAACTACCGAGATCTGTTGATGATGACCGTTGGTGGAGGCTGCGCCAGTCTCTGCTCACAGCGGCAAGCTAGAGTACGGGGGACAATGGTGATGTCGAGTCCCCGAGTTGATTAAGAAGGTCCCGTCCGGATTTGATCCAGCAAGCGCCACTGTCAGCCCCACGGTGGGCGCCAACTGTCGTCATATGGAACAACAGATGCCTAGGGATAGGCTTAAGGTTGGGGCCGATGAACGCTAGAGGATTCGGGGAGAGATAGCGCGCTGAAGAGCGCACACGGTAGAACAGATCCACACGGAGATTTACCCTGCTTCGGGGCCCTCGTGAGGAGGTAAACCCCTACTGCAGCATCTATCCTACTTGGTGTATTTTCCTCTCTGTATATGGGTTGGTACAAATGCTCCTTGAGATGTGTGTAGTTTGCCTCTATGAGGTCTTAGCTAGGAGGAGCTCCTTGTGAACGGGGGGAGAAGAAAGGATGAGCCCGCGTAGTGCTCCCCTGGTGCTCTTTATATAGAGAGAGCCCAGGGGACAAGGGGGGACAAGCAGACAAGAAACACTGTTCACTGTACACTGTAGCTGAAAAGACTACTGGGGTCTTGTCACACTGTAGATGCGTCATGCGGGTGTACTATCGTCACATCAGTGGCACTGTAGCCACGTCCAGGATGGACGTGGCCTGTCTTGTCCTTGTCCTTGCTCTTGTCTTCTAGCGCGTGTCCCTGGATCTTCTCGCCTTCTTGCTCTTATCTTTTGCAGGTGGCAGCCGAATTGCCGGGTGCTGGTCCAGCCGAGTGGAGGGAAACTCCGTCCAAGCTGCTGGAGAACTCGTCCGTCCGAGACTGTATAGCTCGGCCCAATCCGGGGTTCCAGGCGTCAGTGGATGGATATGTCGGTCGTCGATGGAATAGAATCCGGCTCGCTGGTGAAACTCGTTCCCGTCCGATATACGGAGGTGGCCCGAAGCTGAGGCGTCGGCCTGCTGGCCGATCTCGGCTCCGTCCGAGATAAGGGGGGCCGGGGTGTCGCTGTGTCGGTCGAGGTATTGGCGAATTCGGCCCAGGCCTAGCCGAGGCCTGGGGAATGTCGGCCTGCCCCGAGTCTGGAGCGATGCCGGCCTTCCCCGAAGCGACTGCCTGCTCCAACACGGAGGCCCGCTCGAGGTGAGGTGAACGTGGCCGGCCGAGGTGTTGATACCTCGGCCCAGCCGAGGCGCGGCTACTTCGGCTCGCCCTGGGGAGAGGAGATGATGGCCCGCCAGGATATCTCGGTCTGCCGGGGCTGGCGCGGCTTGCCCAGCCGAGGCTAGCTGGAGCATCGGCCCAGCAAAGCAGTCTCGGCCCAGACTAACTCTTTAGCCCTTTTCTTTATCTTTTGCTTATTTACTCCAGTTTTTATCCTTTCTACGCTTCAATAAGACCACCAACTATGGGGTATCCGGGGTTACCTCCCCGACACCGAGGTTCTCTTCTGTCTTCTCCGGGTCAGGAAAGATAGGGTATGCAGCTGGAGGCGCATGGCTTGGGGCTGCCTCACCCTCGTCCGGTGGACGGAGAGTCTAGAAGAAGAGTGTGGGAGCATCAGCGATGTAGCTGTGTCGACCATCTCGCCGACCACTACCGAACATGTAGCTCCTAATGAAGCTACATCTGAAAGCTGGCAAGCTGCTGCAGATGCCAGTGTTGGGAGTATGCTTGTGTATACATGCACACTTTTTATGCCTGTCGCTCCCAAACCCAACTAAAGAAACCACATAATGTGATCAAGTTTCCCGCGCATCATAGCAAGCAAGAGCATCTTCCACCCTAGCAAAAATAGTAGTAACACACTTGACTGGATTCATGCATGTTGTTTCGAAGTAGATCGAGATACATCTTCATATGTGCATGGTCTTAATATCTATGATTTGGAGTCCGGAGTTCTCTATTACACACACGCTGTTTGCAAACATAGTACGCAAGAGTTCAAGTACTATTTATCATGTTGTAATAGTTGGAGTACAAAACGTCAGTGATGCATGTAAATCACTGAACATTCTCATGTGGCCACTGCCACATACACATTACCCTATACGTTTGAAATTTATTTACTGTACCTTTTACAACTGTGTAAGACATGAGCAGTATAAAATAAATCTGTCTTTTTTCCAGCGTATTTGAGACATTCATGTCATGCCATTTTAAATGGGAGGACAAGTTGTTATCATCAGAGTTTTCACACCGAAGTAGTAACCAGATCTCTCAATGCCGTATGGTGTGTCTTGGTTCAAACTGGCAGCGGGTACGGGTATCTCTCAACGTCGCATGGTGTGTCTTCTTGAAGTTTTTTTTGCATAAGAGTTATATACTTTACACTTGTCGGCATGAGCCGAGACGACTCTCGGTTTGAGGTAACGTGCAGCTCTCGGCATCTCGTTAGCTTCTTCAACGTCTAGACAAGCACATGGAACAAACATAAAAGTGGCAAAGATGCCCTATGTTCTTTGAATGATGTTGTATGTTGACAACTTCTGTCTTTAAATTTATGTGCGACCAACTTTGTGATGTAAACGTTCTTCCTAAACTCGCCTAGCTAGCTCTCTAGTCTCTAGTATGGTACGGGGCTCGCGCTACCAGTACCGTTTTCCATGCGACACCAATAGCGTTTTCTGTACTAGTGCATAGACACAACAAGTTTGGGAAGGTTGGCTCGAGGTAGCCAGCAGCTCTCGGCAGCCTGCCAGCTTCGATTCAACCTCTAGACAATCACATGAGACAAGCAGAAAAGTGGAAAAGATGGCCTATGTTCAATGTTGACTCTTCTCAAAATATTTTCGCATGAAAAGAATGTCGCTTGTAACCTCTTTCAATTCCCATAAGCAGATACACGGCTCAACATCAGTCTAATATTTTCTGCAGGGCAGTATTGGGTGTGTTGTGTATTTGGGATGCGAGTGAGCAGGAGCAGCAGGGAGCGTTGGGCACCAGTGTGCAGCTGAGGCTTGGTATGTGCACATTGTTAGGTTGATCTCCTCCCGTGTGACCCAACGGTCACACCGGACCCTTGACCACGCCCTGATCGGGGGCGTCCAACCGCACCAAGGTTGGTGGGCCCCTGTGACCCGCGCTACATAAAGGGTGGGGGGGTCGGTAGCACTGATCACGAGGTTCACCTGTGCGCCACCGCCCCACCACATCCCCTACGATCGAGGTTAGCGCGGTGCTCACGGGAAGCACCACCGACACCGCTACCCACTGCCGTCATCGCTGCCCACCTCCACCATTGCCGCTGCACCGGGATCATCTGCTCTAGGAGAAGGTACTGGTCCTCCTCCTAATCGATCTCGTATCTACCCGAATTGATCTATCCTAGTCGATCCGTGGATCTAACAATGGTATCAGAGCTGCTAGTTCTAGATCTTTCTCGTGTAGATTGAAAAGAAAAGCAAATCGGAAAAAGAAAAGCAAAAGAAAAGATCCCCTCCCCACATAAACCCTAACCCTAATTTCAAAAGAGGGCAAAGAAAACTCACCGTCGAAGGCAAAGTGCGCCGCCGTCACGCCGCGCCGTCCCTCTCGATCTCGACGCGCATCGGCAAGCCGAGGCGTCAGAAGAAGGACCTTAACCCCACGGGTCAAAGAGGAAGAACACGGTGCAAAAGGCATCTCCGCCTCGACGGAAACGACAGCACCAGGGCCCCGCGGCCAGACCGCTCGACGGCGACGTGCTCACCCGCAAGGGGAAACACGCGCACGGCGAGTGGGTCGGCGATGGCGCCACCCTTTTTCTCTGCGATGGCATGCTCGGCGAACGCTGTTTGCTTGCGAGTGGGAGAAAAGGAAGGAGAGGGAAGGGGAAGCAGGCCGCACGGCACGGTCGTCTCCGGCGGCCGTTCGCCGTCTCCGGCAGCCGGGCGGCCGGCGCGATTTTTCCGTCGCCGGCGCGCGGGAGTGAGAGCACAGAGAGAAAGAGTGAAATGGGCTCGGTTTTTTTTTTTGGACGGGGAGACGCTCTCCCGGTTTGTCCTGGCGAAACGCGCGGAGAGCCGTCGGATTCGACGGACGGCCAGGATCTCCAGATCCAAACCCTAGCCAGAAGATGGGCCAGTGGGGCGAAAGTAACGGGCCGTGGGCCGCGCGCAAACAGGCCGCTGGGCTGGTTTCGGCCAGGAAAAGGAGCGCACGGCGTGATGCCGCGCTGACGGGCCGTGGGCCGAAAGTGACAGACCGTGGGCTGGGCCGCGCAGAATTAAGACTGTTTTTTTTTTCTCTGTTTTTTTTTTACAGAAGCATGTTTTAGTCATGTTTTAGTTATGTTTTCTTTCTGTTTTCCTATTCAATTTTATCCAACGAAATCTTTGTTTAGGAAACAGAAGAAAGAAAAAGAGTACTTGTTAAAAGTATAAAAAGTTTATGAATTTTTATTCATGTTTTCCGCTGCAAATAGTTAAAAGTAATTGCTTAAAAGCAATAATGTGATAATTAAAATTTTAAAGATGTGTTAAAGTGAATAGTAAAGGTAATTATGGTCCTGTTATTAATTGACCAACGTTGTTAATAGCATTATCATGATTTAAAGTGAGAATTAAAAGCTTGATTAAAGTGATATTAAAGAAAATTATGATTCTGTTATTAAATGACCAACATTGTTAATAACATAATCATGATTTGTTAATCGTTTGAACAGTCCAATGTTTGTGAAATACAGATAATATTTTACAGTTTCTTCTGTAAAGTAAAAGGACTCTCCTCTAATTAAATTGGAACCAACGGGAAAATTTAATTAGAGGAGGAAAAAGAGAAATACTTGTTTAACAGATTAATTATGATATTGTTATTTTCTGACCAACGTTGATGATAGCAATACTATAATTATATGAGTTCTATAGTCAAAGGGCTAGATCTCTGATAATTTTGCATGAAAGTGATCAATTTTCAGAGAAAAGATAAAAGATCAAGAAATGCTCTTGAACTATAGAAATATGTATATTTCATGTTTCCGCTGAAATAGAGTTGATGATAATGTCATTTTCTATGAAAGCTTATTCTATGACTAGTAGGAAAACCCAATTCTATGAAAGCTTATTCTGTGGCGCACCTTATAGCCGTGCGCCACAGAATAAGATTCTGTGGCGCACCAGCCATGGTGCGCCACAGAATAGCCTTATTCTGTGGCGCACGGCTATAAGGTGCGCCACAGAATAAGCGCGGGCCCCACACCAACGAACGGGTCTGCCACTTTTGACCTTATTCTGTGGCGCACTGGGTCAGGTGCGCCACAGAATAGGTTTATTCTGTGGCGCACCTGCATGCATGCGCCACAGAATAAGGTGCTCTGGCCCCACAAATAATTGGGGGGAACTATTCTGTGGCGCACCTGACCCAGTGCGCCACAGAATTAGAGTATTCTGTGGCGCACCAGTTAGGGGTGCGCCACAGAATAAATGTACCAGATATTTTATAAGGCCATCTCCACCCACTTTCCCCTACCCATTTCTCATTTCCTCTTCTTCCTCCTCTCCTCCCAACTCGTGGTGCTCCTCCTTCCCATCCATTTTTGACCATATATTTCTCCTTTTTTTTTAGTTAAACTTATTTTGGTTGATAGACTCCTCCATACATAGTCTCCTTTCTCCCATCTTCTATTTTGGATCAAATCTACAAGGTGAGAAAGGTTATTGTGCTTTGACCATCTTGTTGGAAATGTTTGGAGGTACCTTGAGAGACCCTTGAGATTGCCGGAACGTCGATTAACTTCCGTTCCGGCAACTTCGGGTACTCCATATGTCCCTTTTTTAGCAAAGGTCATGCCGGATTTTTTCGTGAAATTTGGCATGACTTTGTTAAAAATAGGACATGTGGGTATTAATTGTGCTTGTGCTTCCGACCATCGTGTCGTTGAGATGCCGGACTTAGATGTGTTGTGTGTGTTTGTGTGTGCATGCATGTTGCGGCTCTAATTAAGTTATGTACTCTCGTTTCTTCTCTATGTATAGCGCGTAGTCAACCATGGTCATAATGATGAGCTCCAGTCAAATCAGAACATACAAGGACCAAGCGAAGGCGGACATGATTCGGTCCAACGGGAGGCAGATAAGATGTCCGTGTCGAAAATGCAAACATGAGAGGTGGATACACCCTGATTCTGGATTATTGGAGGAGCACCTGCTCAGGCACGGTTTCATGCCGGAACAAGCCAAACAAGATCATCGTCATGACGAAGGAGATGCCCGCGGCGGACAAGATGATCATGACGAAGGAGATGCCCGCGGCGGACAAGATGATGACGAAGGAGATGCCGGTGACGGACAAGATCATCATGATGACGAAGGAGATGCCGGCGGACATGATCATCATGACGAAGGAGACGAGCATACCCCGCTAAGTTTGGGCTTGCATGATGCTCATTTTCAAGAACTGCTTCTCAGTCAGACGAGCAACGACAGAGAGAAAGCCAAGCTAGCGCAAATGGGGATAGACGGGATCACTCCGTTGTATCCTGGGTGCCGGCCTCAGGATACGCGCTTGCAAGTAACGCTTAATGCTATGGAGATGAAGTCGGGAAACAGTTGGACCGACAAGAGCTTCAACCAGAACCTGAAATTCTGGCACGATATTCTCCCCGAGGGTAACACATTACCAACTACTATCGAGGAGGCCAAGAAAGTCCTGTGCCCTCTTGACCTACCGCACGAGAGATACCACGCCTGCATCAATGATTGCGTAATTTATCGGGGCGATTACGAGGACTTGACCAAATGTCCGGTGTGCGGTCACGGACGGTACAAGAGTGGAAAGAAGAAAAATCCTCGAAAAGTGGTATGGTACTTTCCTATCACTCCCCGTCTTCAGCGGTGGTTCGTGGATCCTAAGGAAGCAAAGCTCATGCAATGGCACGCGGAAAGGGAGAAGCCCGCAGAAGATCCGGAGAAGGGCACCATCCTGACACACCCTGCAGACGCTATCAATTGGCAAGCATTGGACATCGCCTTCGAAGATTTTGGGCGCGACGCAAGGAACGTCAGGCTGGGTATGTGCACAGATGGAATGAATCCGTTCTTCAATGGCACACATAGCACCTGGCCCGTGTTTGTATGGCCTTACAACCTTCCCCCGTGGCTGTGCACGAAGTCAAAGTACATACACATGAGTATGCTTATTCAGGGTCCGAAACAACCAGGTGTCGACATACATCTGTATTTCGAGCTGTTGAAAGAGGAGTTAGAAACGTTATGGAAGACGCCTGTCCGTACGTGGGACGCCTACACTAAAGAATATTTCAATATGAGCGCCGCGTTGCTCACGACGGTGCAGGACTATCCTGGAATGTCGTCTGTATCGGCCCAGGTGGGCCACGGATTCTGTGGATGTATCAGGTGCATGGATGAGACCCCGCATATCCAGCTACCAAGAATACAAGGGTCTTCGAAAACCGTGTACCCAGGGGCTCGAAGGTGGCTTCGCATGGACCACCCGTGGAGAAAACGCGGGGATTTGTTCGATGGTCAAGAAGAAAGAGAAACAAAACCGATCCCGAGGACCGGCATAGAAATTGATGAGCTTTTGACAAATTGGGAGGAGTGCCCTGCGCCGGGAAAGAAGCGACCGAGGGTAAAACCGCTGCTGGGTGTATGGAAAGCGAGGTGTGCTTTCCATGACTTGGAGTACTGGAAGGTCCTCCACACGCCCCATAGCCTCGATGTAATGCACATTACGAAGAATGTTACCGAGGCTGTTCTTGGCACTCTTTCAAACATGCCGGAAAAGACCAAGGATGGGAAGAAAGCACGATACGATCTGAAATGGCTTGGCATCAAGAAAGATATTCACGGCCCCGATAGTGATGATGATGATGATAATGATGACCAGACGGAAGGGACTCAAGGTCGCCGCAAAAGGAGGAAGAAGAGCGCGGTTGTGCTTCCACCTACCTGCTTCACTATGAGTCCGGAGGAGCTCAAGCAGTTCTACAAGTGCCTCTTAGGAGTCAAATTTCCTTACGGTTACGCGGGGAAGACAAGCAGATATCTGGACGAAACAAAGAAGAGGTTCAGCGGGATGAAGTCTCACGATTGTCATGTGCTTATGACGCAGATAATTCCCGTTGCGATCCGAGGGATAATGGACGAGCACGTCCGTGATACGCTGTCTGCACTTTGCAACTTTTTTGATGTCATCAACCGTAAGTCGATCGGCGTGAGGCAGCTCCAGAAGATACAGGATGAGATCGTGGGGATACTATGCGAGCTCGAGATTTACTTCCCGCCCGCGTTCTTTGACATCTGCGTGCATCTCCTTCTCCACGTCGTTGATGACATACTGAAGCTCGGTCCGACGTTCCTGCACTACATGATGCCGTTCGAAAGGCAGAACGGTGTCATCAAAGGATTCGTTCGCAACAGGGCCCGTCCAGACGCAAGCATGGCCAAGGGCTTTCTGACCAAAGAGTGCATCACCTTCTGCCAGAGTTATCTAAGCACCGAGAACGAGGATGTTGGTCTGGCCACCAGGCCGCACGTCGGCAGGCTCGCTGGTTTTGGTCACCGTGAGGGCTACCGCTCACTCCCTGTCTTGATTGATGGTCGACACGTCGACTTCGATAGGGCTCACCGGGTCGCGCTACAACACTTAGAATTGATCGAACCTTGGGTGGAAGAGCACAGAAGCATAATCGAGAAGAACTACATCGACCTGGGCCGGCCGAGGAAGAACGGAGACGTAACCAGAGAGCACAACTCCAGCTTCACGCGTTGGTTCAGGGAAAAACAACTGTCCGAATCACGGGTCAGAAAGCCAAGTACGGAAGATGAAAAACTCATATTCTCCATATCACAGGGCCCCGCGCAGAACGTGAAGACCTATCAGACGTACGACATCAATGCTTACAGATTCTGCACCGAGGAAAAGGACAGGAGTAGCGAATATCAAAACTCAGGAGTAACTATGCTATCCTACGCCGATGACGAGGCTACCGTCAAACAAAGATACTTCGGAAGGATAGAGGAGATATGGGATCTCAACTACTGTGGAGAGTCGGTGCCAATGTTCCGTGTGAGATGGGCCAAGAACGTCGAAAAAGAAGGCCGGTATTTCACCACCATGGTTATACCCGAAGCCAACTCGAAGAAAGCCTCCGCGAAAAATGAGCCATGGGTACTCGCTAGCCAAGTCGATCAATGCTTCTTCATTACCGACCCGTCAAAGCCTAACCGTGTTGTCGTGAGGAGGGGCAAGAGGAGCATCATCGGAATGGAAGGAGACGCCAATGAGGAGGACCTGGACGGCGATCCGAAGATCGAGGAGGAATTCGACAACTACTTCGACATGCCTACTACTAATTCTAAAGAAAAAAGGAAGACCTCCCTACCTACCAAAGGTTGTCCGTTCACGCGAAGAAGTCTCAAGGTGACCGGCCTAAGCTATTCAACCGCCAAGAAGGGAAAGAAGAAATGCTAGTTTGGGGCCGGCCGGACGAAGATCGAAAACTTTTTTGTGTATTATATATAATTTGTTTTGTATGAGAGACAAGCATATGGTCTATGTAATTTGATATATATGGCACAGTTTCAATATTTGTATTAACTGTTTTTTTATTAACATGTGTGTAAAAACAGAAAATTTAAATAAAAAACCAACTATTAACTGTTTTTTTATTAACATGTGTGTAAAAACAGAAAATTTAAATAAAAAAACCAACTATTCTGTGGCGCACCCCTTCTCGGGTGCGCCACAGAATAAGCTATTTCTGTGGCGCACCGAGCCAGGGTGCGCCACAGAAAGGTGAGAATTCTGTGGCGCACCGCAGAGAGGGTGCGCCACAGAAATTTGTCGCCCACACTTACATGTGGGCCAGGGTGCGCCGCGGCCTCCACACTCGCGTTCGAAAACAACTCCCCACACACTCGCGCGCGCTCCGGCCGGCCGTTCTCGCCGTCCTCGCCGTCGCCGTCGACGCGCGCTCCGGCCGCCCTCGCCGTCCTCGCCGTCGACGTCACCCTCGACGTCCTCGCCGCCTCCCTCCCCCCTCGCCGTCTCTCCGTCGCGCGGTGCCGGCCGCAGGACGCCGCCGTGCAGGACCTCGACGCCGCCGGCTGCAGGACCTCCACGACACGTTGGCTGCAGGACCTCGACGCCGGCTGCCCCTCCACGACATCGCCGCCCTCTCCCCTCCCTCCCCTCCCCGAGGTGCTTCCCCTTTCCCCCTCCTCCCTCCCCTACCGAACTCCTGCAGCCAAGGTGTTTGTAAAAATTCCAAAGAGAAATTTTAGTTCCTGTTTTTGATTCTGTTGTTGATTGCTAGTAGCCTTGCTGCGAATTGCTTTTAGTGCTGGTTGATGTTAGTTGAGATGAAAAAATTGAGATGAAAAAATTGTTAGTGCATATGCAGTAGCAAATTTGCTAAGTGTTAAATAGGTTAGTGCTAGCTAGGTTAGTTTAGTTGCTGTTAGGTTAGTTGCTTGTTGTGACAGGGAGCTCAGATCCTTGTTTGTTTGATGTTTTGCTTAAGGGAACTCTCTGGATAGAATTGTTAGTGAAACTAGTGTTTCTGCCACTTTTAGGATTAAGTTAGGATTAAGTTAATTAGTTGCTGCCCACTTTGTGTTAGTTGCTGCTAAGTATTTGTGTTGCTGCCCACTTTGTGTTAGTTGCTGCTAAGTATTTGTGTTGCTTGGTGTTAATTTATTGCAACCTTGCTTTAACGAGTCGGATGAAACCCTGTAGCAACCTTGCTTAAGTCGACCATCCTTCATTGGATAGCATTTTGGGTTAGGGTTGATGCTGCATTTTGATTATTTCACTAATGGTCACTGGTTTGATTAGCTCCCAAAACCATCATGGATAATTGAGCAAACTATTTCAAATCCTTTCAAACTTGATTTGATAAGGAAGATGAGATGGAGTAGATGAGATCTATAAAGGTGCATTTCCCAAATTTTCAAGATTTAATCAAATGGGAAAGGCCTAGAAATGCTATCTGTTAACATGAGTGAAGATAGGTTTTACTTGACAGTTTTGGAGTTAGAGAATTTTTACTATCCAGAACAAATTCTCATGTGTTCTCCAACTTCTATATAGGCTATGTGGTGGAGTTAGAGAATTTTTACTTGACAGTTTTGGAGTTAGAAATGCTATCTGTTAACAGCTCACATGCTACTCTTTGATTGCAGGAAAGCGAAGAGAGATACACAGCCATTGTGCAACCGTGCCAGTGGTGGCCACCTTTTCCAGAAAAGGTAGCTGAGATGGTTCTGTGGTGGTGGTCTTCTGGCCACCACATTAATTCTTGTGGTGGTTTTTGGTGGTTGTTTTGTGGTTGTGGTGGTTCTGTGGTGGTTGTGAGATGGTGGTGGTGGTGGTCTTCTGGCCACCACATTCTTGTGGATGAAATGTTTGCAGGTACCCCGAGAGGCCCTTGAGATTGCCGGAACGTCGATTAACTTCCGTTCCGGCAATTTCGGGTACTCCATATGTCCCTTTTTTAGCAAAGGTCATGCCGGATTTTTTCGTGAAATTTGGCATGACTTTGCTAAAAATAGGACATATGGGGTATTGTGCTTGTGCTCCGACCATCGTGTTGAGATGCCGGCGGAGGTGCCGCCGTAGATGTGTTTTTTTTTTGTTGGAAATGCTTGCAGGTACCCCGAGAGGCCCTTGAGATTGCCGGAACGTCGATTAACTTCCGTTCCGGCAATTTCGGGTACTCCATATGTCCCTTTTTTAGCAAAGGTCATGCCGGATTTTTTCGTGAAATTTGGCATGACTTTGCTAAAAATAGGACATATGGGGTATTGCGACTAGTGCATGGGCCGGGGTATCTTAGTACTTAGTTAGGTGATTTATTTTTCTCTTTTTGCCTCTTTTTAATGCAGTGCAAACATGGCCGACAATGACGAGGCTGGGGTTTCTGGAACAAGGGGCGAGGAACCGATGGAGCAAAATATTATGATTCCGAGTTTCATCTCAGCGGCGGTGACAAATACGCTCACGTCGCTCTTTACAACCATATGTGAGTCTGTCAGGGATTGGACTGAAGGAGGGAAAAAAGGGCCTGCCCCAGTGATCAGCTTCGGCTCCAGACAGTACCCAATACTGCCTCCGGAAGATACACCAGATACAGCAGAGAAGAAGAAGAAGCACAGGAAGAGGAGTAAGCCAGCTCCGAAGACGAAACTTAGCACACCGGGGTATGTCCGGAGTGACCCCATGATACCCCGTGCGGGTGACTTGTCGTCCCGGTTGCATGAAGCTGGTCAACCGATACTGCCTTCGGAGCTGCTCCACCTCGCAGATGGATGCATGGCCCCTTTGCAACTTGCTATCTTGAAGCTAGAGGACAACCTTCTTAAAGACGAGAATCCGAACTACCCGGTGTTCACTGTCAAGGTGCCAAGGGACTTGGTTGACTTCGTTGATGAATCTCCAGCGGATCTGTTCTTCATATCGTGCGAGGACGTCTTCAACTTGTTTCACTTTAAACGGCTGGACTATAACTTGGTCCGCCTATACGCGCTCAGCCAGGCGATGATGATCAGGAGAGAACAAACCCCGTACGTCAAGGTAGTGGATCCCTACTACATGCGGGACAGCCAGCTGGAGGAAGGATCACCGACACGGGCTAAGGCCACGGAGTACCTCCAGAGAATCATGCTGAACATGAGCACGAAGACCAGCCTTCTTCTGCCTTTCTTTTTCAAGTAAGTCCGCATCTAGTCGCCGCTGTCGTATCTTATGCTTTCTTATAGATTTCTTCTGTTGTGTTGATCCTTTCCAATATTCCGTTTCAATTGTGTTGAGCAGTGACAAGTACTCAGTACTCATCGCCGTGCACCCGAAGTGGTCAATTGCCACATATTTAGACTCAGGGACTACGCCGAAAGACTACACTAGAATTAAGGGTGTTCTCGATGAGGCTCTCGAGGGCTACGCCAAAAACGGAGGTTCCTTCGAGAAGAAAGCGAAACGTATAATTGACAACACACACAAGTTTTACCATGGGACGGGGTTTCATTGCATCAAGCAAAAGTCTGGCAACGTGGATGCCTTCTACGTCCTCTTACACATGAAATCGTATGTCCGGGATGCAGTGATAACGAATTTGCCATATCGTCTCCAAGAATGGGCCAAATATGATGAGGATCTCACTGATGATGACCTTAGAGCAGACTTCCATCGCATCCAGTTACAGTTATCGAAAATCATCCTGGAAGATGTCAAGACAGCAGGGGGGTCCTTACACAACGCCAGAGGTAGAAACCTTGCTTCTTTCTTTTCTATATTAGATGAATAAATCATACTCTAGTTATATCATGCATTAATCAAATATATATCCAACCGATTTTCAGCGTTGTCTAAGTGGGAGATCGAAGAACGCCTAGATAAGCAGAATGACAGGAGGACGTGGATGACGAAAGACGGCATTTATCCGTTTCCGGAGCGGATCAGGAAGAAGGATCCATCATACGGGTTTTTCTCTATTTGATCTTTTTGTGGTAAGTTGATATAAAATATGAGGCATGATTTTTGTAAGTTGATACCAGTTAAGTATGAGGCATGATTGTTAGTTGACCTTAGCTAATTCATTTCTAGAATGCCGATGATTAAAATGTTGTGACACTATGTGACGCAGAGATGGCGTCAGTGAAACTTGTGATATGCAGGAATACAAACTCAAGGGCCTCTCGGCAAACCGTTCCCGGCGCCGCTCCGCTCGTAGCGCTCGCGAAGAAGGCTACATGAGATCGTCGTGTTCCCGCTATTGCTCACCGTCAACGCCGAGATGTAATCTATTCGATCCTAGTGTAGGCGGTGAACACTTCATTTTGTAACGTGGGCAACGATTCGATGAACTTTTGTATATCTCAACAATTGTGTAAAACTTCCGCACTTTTGTATCAACTTGTGATGACATATATTAGTAATGTGTTTGTTTTGATATATCTGTGAAATATATCTCTGTTTCTGTTATATCTGTGTAAATATGAAATATACATGTATTCTGGTATTATACTGGTATTTGTATGAATATACGGGTACAGTACTGCGCAGTAATTCTGTGGCGCACCCATGACTATTCTGTGGCGCACCCTATTCTGTGGCGCATGGTTACAGGGTGCGCCACAGAATAGTTATTCTGTGGCGCACCAGTCGCGGTGCGCCACAGAATAGCCACTATTCTGTGGCGCATGGGTGGTGCGCCACAGAATAGCTTATTTAGTGGCGACTATTCTGTGGCGCCC
>CAMZMU010000063.1:168232517-168507962 GCA_947311845.1 Poa pratensis
AGTGGGACACTCTCAACAATGATCTCATAACTGAATAAGTAAAAGCTACTCTTAAACACTCTCTTGTTGGATAACAAACACCATTCATTGTGTAGGGCTACAAAAGCACACCTCAAGCCGGAGTAAACAAGCGCCACAACGTCATAAAGGAATCACACACGGTGCACACACTGTCACCTTTACACCGTGGAGAGTACCGGAGTTCATATTAAAGTAACCTATAGAGTGCATAATAGATAAAGAGTAACATCTACATATTCAACTAGATTAGCACAACTGAACACAAGTAAATACTACTCGGGATTATTCTCCTTCTTGATGAACAAGAGTACTATGCGTAGGGCTGCAAGCACACCTCAAAGTCTGAGTAAACAAACACCACAATTCCCAAGAATAAGCCATGATAAATATCTAAATTATTCATAGAGTCACACAAGTACCCACACTGTCACCTTGATACCGTGTTGTCACAATGACTCCAGAAACTAGACAAAATCACTTGAGTAGCATAAACATTATTAATGTATTCAGCGATACTAGCAATACACATGATCACATAAAGATCACACCATGTGAGAGAGAGATGAACCACATAGCTACCGGTAGAGCCCTCAGCCTCGGGGGAGAACTACTCCCTCCTCATCATGGGAGTCAGCAGCGGCGATGAAGATGGCGGTGGTGTCGATGGAGATGACTCCGGGGGCAATTCCCCGTCCCGGCAGCGTGCCGGAACAGAGATTCTGTCCCCCGAAACTTGTCGTCGATGGCGGCGGCGCTGCGGAACTCTTCTGGAAATATGACTTGTTTTTAGGGTTTTCGCGTCTGAGGCAATATATAGGCGAAGGGGCAACGTCGGTGGAGGCTCGAGGGGCCCACACCACCTGGTGGCGCGGCAGGGGGCCCACCCGCGCCGGGTGTGGTTTGGCCACCTCGGCGCCCTCCTTCGTCTCTCCTTCGGACTCCGTGACGGTGCTGGAAAAATAGGGACGTGGCCTTTTGTTTCGTGCAATTCCGAGAATATTCGCAGAAGTACTTTTCTGAAACCAAAAACAGCAGAAAACAGGGAACTGGCACTGTGGCATCTTGTTAATAGGTTAGTCCCAGAAAATGCATAAAAGTGATATGAAGTATATAAAACATGTAGCAATTGGTATAATATAAGCATGGAACATCAGAAATTATATATACGTTGGAGACGTATCAAGCATCCCCAAGCTTAGTTCTACTCGTCCTCGAGTAGGTAAAACGATAACAACAAATAATTTCTGAGGAGACATGCTTTCACACAATCTTGATCATAATATTGTAAGACATGTAAGCTGTGATCAAATCATTCAAGCAAATGTATATAGTTGATATCAAAAGAAAAGCAAGAGTCAAACAAGCTAAAAGTTTTCATGAACTATTGCTTCAAAGACATGAAACCGTACAAGGTTCATTAAAGATGATTTAAGTATCCAGCATAGGAGTTCTATCCTTCAATCCAAGCATCAAGCAAATTTTCATAACATAGAAGGATTCAGCCAAGTAAACATAAACATGAACGTCATGAATCAACTGTTTCGAAGTCTACTCAACCGGTGAGCGCAAGCATTTGGTATTGGCACCATGATGTTATGGCAAAGAGAACATTAATGGGGGTTTGGAAGGCCAAAGGAAGAAAGTCTCACAAAGCTATAAGTGATCATTAGACAAGAGGAAGTCTTATAATCGAAGCTATGTAAGGAGTAGTGATTGCCATGCAACGGATGCACATAGAGCTATATGTGTATGAAAGCTCTCCAATGGAACTAGTGGGGGTGCATCCAACTTGGTTGCTCATGAAGACCTAGAGCACTTTTGAGGAAGCTCATCATTGGAATATACAACCCAAGTTCTATAGTGTAAATTCCCCACATAGTTATACAAGTAGAACATGAAAACTCTCTCACATGGAGTATAGGTGCTAAACATGAGCACAAATGATGACTATGAATACTGCAGGTGCTAAACATGAGCACAAGTTGATAAAATAGTAATGTTGCCCCCTTTTTCTTTATTCTTTTTTTTTTCTTTTTTTTTTTTTTTTTTTTTTTTCTTTTTCTGTTTCACTTTTCGATGGCCTCCATGGCTCTTTTCAGAGGGGCAACACTCTAATATGATTACAACTTTTGGTACAAATAACTCATAATGAACAAAACATGATGTATAAAACTGTATGCCTCTGCCAGTGTAGCAGGATGTGCAATGATCTAGCGTAACATGGGTAAACCACACATCAGCTGTATAGAATCATGCAAAGCAATATATAAGTGAAATGACAACAAGTCATGTAATGTAAGATGGATGTTGCATGGCAATATATCTCGGAACAGCTATGGAAATGCTGTGGTAGGTAGGTATGGTGGCTGTTTTGAGGAAGATGTATGGGCTTATGTGTAGGAGAACAAGAGGAAGTCTCCCACGGGGTTGGATGTACTGGCGAAGTATGCACAACTCTCAATGTGAGCAGAAGGCAATGCACAGCACCGAAGAGGCTAGCAAATATGGATGGTGGAAGTGCCAAAAACCGTAGCTTAACATTAGTCAAAAAGAACTCACAAGTTTATTGCAAACAACTAGCAGGTTCAACATTAAGAGCATGATTAAAATTCACTCCAAGAAGGGCCGTTCACGGCGGTACAAGTACCCCGTTAGATCCCTCGACCTTCAGCACAACTTAGTTATTACAATGAACTTTCAGACATGGAAAGCTATCAAGTCCAACTACACCTTCAACAATTTTAGAGTTTGTAGTACGGTACAAGCTTAAAGACAACAATCCACTAATGATTTTAACTTAATTAACCAGCAAGCTTTACCATCTAAATATCTCAAAACATTTGCAAAGAATCAAGTTATCAAAGTTTCAATGATCTACAAGATTATGCAAGTTTTCATACCACTACCACATGCAGCATTTTCTTTCTTCCAGCAAACACCAAACAACTTACTTAAACATAAACTCTCCAAATGATAATATAATGCAGCAAGAGAGTATTTATAAACACGTGCTAACAGCTCAAAGAGATGCATGAAAAACAGGAGCTAAAAGCACTGCAGTAGCTAGTTAAGAATACTCAACAAATATAAGTGAAGAACATGAGTATTCACATGAAAAAGCGGAGCGTGTCTCTCTCCCACACAAGGATTGCTAGGATCCGAATTTATTCAAACAAAACAAAAACAAAAAAAACACACAGACGCTCCAAGTAAAGCGCATAAGATGTGAAAGAATTAAAATATAGTTTCACTAGAGATGACCTGATAAGTTGTTGATGAAGAAGGGGATGCCCAAGCTTAGACGCTTGAGTCTCTGAATATGGTTGGGATGAACCACGGGGGCATCCCCAAGCTTAGCTTTTCACTCTTCTTGATCACATAATATCACCCTTCTCGCTTGATCCTTGAAAACTTCCTTCACACCAAACTCAAGACAGTTCTCATTAGAGGGTTAGTGCATAAACAAAAATTCTCATATTCTGTAATGAACAATCATTCCCAAAGCTTCTGGACATTAGCTACAGCCACCAATGCTTTGTGGAGCAAAGAAATCCACACAAACATCGTAAAAGAGCGAATGCAAAACAAAAGGCAGAATCTGTCAAAAACAGAACAGTCTGTAAGACGAATTTTTTCGAGGCACTTAAGTTGCTCAGATGGATCTGGCCAAAATAATGAAAGTTGCGTACATATCTCAGGAAGATGCGTGATTTTTCGTAGAATTTTTCGAATTTTCTACAGGGAGAAAAGCTCAAATTCGTGACAGCCAAAAATCTGTTCTGCGCAGAAATCCAAATCTTGCATCAACTTTCAATAAACTTTACTTGGCACAACAATGCATAAAATAAAGATACAAAGGAGTTGCTACAGAAGTAACAAAACTTGACTCAAAAAAAAAAGAAAACAAAAATAACAGAAAAAAAACAATGGGTTGTCTCCCATAAGCGCTTTTCTTTAAAGCCTTTTAGCTAGGCATAGTGATTTTTATGATGCCACATAAAGATGAGAGTTGAAACATAAAAGAGATCAAGAAGCATATATAAAACATGTTTAAATCTAACACTCTTTCTATGCATAGGAGTCTTGTAAGAAAACAAATCAATGAACAAAGTGACTAGCATAGAAACAAAACAAGTGTAACTTCAAAAATTTCAACATAAAGAGAGAGACTTAATATTATTGTGATATATGAAACGTGTCTCCCTCTCTCATAAGGACCAGTAGGTCTTAAAGTACCCAGCAAATAAAAGCAAATCAAGAGAAAGCTCAAAACTTCATCATAAAGAGAGAAATTTAGTAACATGAAGATTTCTATAACCATACTTTCCTCTCTCAAAATAATTTTCAGTGGCATCATGAATAAACTCAACAATATAGCTATCACATAAAGCATTCTTATCATGATCCACATGCATAAAATATCATTACTCTCCACATAAGCATAATCAATTTTATTAGTAATAGTGAGAGTAAAACTATCACAACCATCATTGTAATCATCATAAATTGCAGGCATAGTATAATCATAATAAACTTTATCCTCCATAGTAGGTGGCACCAAAATACCACTATCATTATAATCATCATAAATTGGAGGCAAAGTATCATCAAAGAAAATTTTCTCCTCAAAACTTGGGGGACTAAAATATCATATTCATCAAAACCAGCTTCCCCAAGCTTAGAGCTTTGCATAGCATTAGCAATAATGGTGTTCAAAGCATTTATAGTAATAACATTGCTACCATCATGCAAATAATTTTCCATAGGTTTTTTAATTTTCTCTTCAAAAGCATCATGTCCTAATTCAATATAAAGTTCATAAAGATCTCTAATTTTTTTTTGTTTTCCATTAAGCCTAACTAGTGAAAATAAAAACAAGAAACAAAAAGATAAATTGCAGAATCTAAAGGAAATAACTTCGAGCACTCACACACTAGCAACAATACTAGAAAATAGCTTTGTAGCCAGAGGATGTGAATACCTTTTACCTTACCTCCCCGGCAACGGCGCCAGAAAATAGCTTGATGTCTACGCACGTTCTATTCTTGTAGACAGTGTTGGGCCTCCAAGAGCAGAGGTTTGTAGAACAGCAGCAAGTTTCCCTTAAGTGAATCACCCAAGGTTTATCGAACTCAGGGAGGTAGAGGTCAAAGATATTCCTCTCAAGCAACCCTGCAATTAAGATACAAGAAGTCTCTTGTGTCCCCAACACACCCAATACACTTGTCAGATGTATAGGTGCACTAGTTCGGCGAAGAGATAGTGAAATACAAGTAATATGGATGATTATAAGTAGTAACTGCAATCTGAAATAAAGATGGCAGCAAGCAAACATGTAGCAGAACTTGATGTAAACGGTGTTTCAATGCTTAGAAACAAGGCCTAGGGATCATACTTTCACTAGTGGACACTCTCAACAATGATCTCATAACTGAATAAGTAAAAGCTACTCTTAAACACTCTCTTGTTGGATAACAAACACCATTCATTGTGTAGACAAAAGCACACCTCAAGCCGGAGTAAACAAGCGCCACAACGTCATAAAGGAATCACACACGGTGCACACACTGTCACCTTTACACCGTGGAGAGTACCGGAGTTCATATTAAAGTAACCTATAGAGTGCATAATAGATAAAGAGTAACATCTACATATTCAACTAGATTAGCACAACTGAACACAAGTAAATACTACTCGGGATTATTCTCCTTCTTGATGAACAAGAGTACTATGCGTAGGGCTGCAAAAGCACACCTCAAAGTCTGAGTAAACAAACACCACAATTCCCAAGAATAAGCCATGATAAATCTAAATTATTCATAGAGTCACACAAGTACCCACACTGTCACCTTGATACCGTGTTGTCACAATGACTCCAGAAACTAGACAAAATCACTTGAGTAGCATAAACATTATTAATGTATTCAGCGATACTAGCAATACACATGATCACATAAAGATCACACCATGAGAGAGAGATGAACCACATAGCTACCGGTAGAGCCCTCAGCCTCGGGGAGAACTACTCCCTCCTCATCATGGGAGTCAGCAGCGGCGATGAAGATGGCGGTGGTGTCGATGGAGATGACTCCGGGGGCAATTCCCCGTCCCGGCAGCGTGCCGGAACAGAGACTTCTGTCCCCCGAAACTTGTCGTCGATGGCGGCGGCGCTGCGGAACTCTTCTGGAAATATGACTTGGTTTTTAGGGTTTTCGCGTCTGAGGCAATATAAGGCGAAGGGGCAACGTCGGTGGAGGCTCGAGGGGCCCACACCACCTGGTGGCGCGGCAGGGGGCCCACCCGCGCCGGGTGTGGTTTGGCCACCTCGGCGCCCTCCTTCGTCTCTCCTTCGGACTCCGTGACGGCGCTGGAAAAATAGGACGTGGCCTTTTGTTTCGTGCAATTCCGAGAATATTCGCAGAAGTACTTTTCTGAAACCAAAAACAGCAGAAAACAGGGAACTGGCACTGTGGCATCTTGTTAATAGGTTAGTCCCAGAAAATGCATAAAAGTGATATGAAGTGTATATAAAACATGTAGCAATTGGTATAATATAAGCATGAAACATCAGAAATTATAGATACGTTGGAGACGTATCAAAGAGCTCAAGCTTGGGGTGTGTAGGTGCATCCAAGAACATATTTAAGAAGATACAATCATCTAAGCTTGGGGATGACCGAGTCATCCCCCTATTCATCAACTAACATGAGGTTGTCTCGTTCATACTCTATATTACCCGTCCACATGATATGTATTGTCTTAAATTGTATTATAATTGCATTTATGTCTTGGATTCACCTTCTTTAGTTTTATTAGGCTCTTTATTTGGTTTTATTTGCTTCTTTGCTTTCACATATAAATTCAAAACAACAAAAATATTTTCTTTTGTTTTGCTTCTTGTTATGTTCTTTATTTGGTTGTTACTTTTGGTTTCTTTTTAGAGTTTTCCTTGCTGTAGCTAGCATGTTTAGGTCTTGTTTGGCCTCTGGTCTTTTAGTTTATCAAAAAAAAAAGTGCCAAGTTTTATCCATTTAGCTTAGTTGATACATATGTAAAAAGTGATTTTCTGTTTTCGGTATCTACTGCTTATTGCGCGATTTTTCATATTTTACTGGAAACTCTAAAAATCACGAAAAAATTACTGATGTTGTATCACCTAATCTTCTGCATGTAAAAAAATTGGCTACAATTTCGGGCATGTTTAGGTGCACCTTAAAATTGCGTTTTCCAGCTGCTGTTTTTCTGGACAGATGCTGACCTTTGTTGCAAGAGTGGCCTCTTTTCGTTTTCATTTGATTTTTAATGGTTCTTACCTTTCATTTATAAGTTGGCCATTTAAGCAACCTTTCTGTAACTTGAAAACAAAATTTTATTTGGTTTAATAGCAGCACTTGGGAAATATTCTATTGTACTAATGTCTAACCGCAGAAAAGAATGGGAAGGTTTTTGTGTTGAACTTTTTTCGTAGAGAATGAAGAAACACCAAACTGTGAAATGTTGAAGAACGGCCAAGTCATAAGCTTGGGGATGTCCCCGCATTCCTCTTCATCAATAACCCCTCGGTTCGCAAACCTTCAAACTTTGTTTTTTGAGCAACATATGAACTTGACTAAACTTGAAGCGGCTATATTTTATTATCTATTTATCTTAGCATCAAACACCGGTTACATTAATAAGTGGATCGTCATATATTTATTTATCCTCTGTTCTCAACATTTGCTTGGTTAATGTATTATTTGTTAAAACTTAAAATGATGTGTGAATGATACTGTTTAGTAGTAGTTTATGTTTTCTTATGGTTGGCCTCAACTAGCTAATAGTGCATATCATGTCATATAGATATTTACATGCATTGTTTTTTTTCGTAAAACGGTATGGCAGGATGGTATCCTCCTCTGAATCATTCACTTGAATCGACTTGGCACATGCTCACACATGTTATGACTGAAAAATAAAAGTCAATTAAGCCTTGATGATCTATTTTGCCTCAGAGTTTTAGTATCGTTTTTATGCCTCCGTTAATTTTATTTTGTCGCAAGCATGATTATGACCGTTATCGCTCTCGTGGTTGTCGCTTCCCAGTCTATTGCTAGCCTTCACTTGTACTGAGCGGGAATGCTGCTCGTGCATCCAAATCCTTAAAACCAAGTTATCCCAAAGAGTCCACCAAAAATTCCTATATGTGGTATTTCCTTGCCACTCCAAGTAAATTTTTCATATGCTACCTTTAAATTATTCAAAATGTTATTATTCCTTTTTGTGTCAATGTTTACTAGCTCATGAGGAATTAGTGTGGTTATTCTTTATTCTATTTGTCAAATGGACTTTTACACCTGGATTAGTGGCATATACATCCGCTTATCCAATAACTTGCAAAAAGGGCTGGCAACGGGGTGCCCGGGTCCCAATTAATTACAACTTTAACCATTAATTCTCTTCACACTTTTGCCCTGATTCATCAGTAAGCAATGATAAACAGTGAAATACCTGCATGTGTGTAAACCAAAGAGAAAGAGGGATGATCTGTCTTGCTGGTAGAAATAACGTCCTTCATGGGAGCCGCTCTTAAAAGTTTGTTTGACAGGTAGAATACTGTTCTCACCCGCTACCATTCGTTGACAATTAACAAACACCTCTAAAAAATAGATACTCCTCCATGGTATGTGATTGATGGAAGGCACCCGAGGATTCGGTTAGCCATGGCTTGTGTTAACAAGGTTGGGAGGAGTATCAAATATTTTATGCAATCTCTATATGTTTTCAAAAACCTAAAACATCTAGCACATGACTTAATCCCTGCTTCCCTCTGCGAAGGGCCTTTCTTTTACTTTTATGTTGAGTCACCATCCTTTCTTTGAGCACTTCTTCGAGAGCATAGCTGTCATTCTTAGTGTAATGTGCTTGTCCCAGAATACGATTAATTGAGGTATAACTATGATGCTTTTATCTTTGATATCTCATATCTAGTCTTCACTTGAACTTCAGAGGTGCCTTGTCATTTATGTTTTGCCCTTCAAATAAAGGCAAGCGAGATACCATTTTGTCATATCTTATTACGAACATTGCAATCTTGTTGATGTTTAGAAATTTCATGTTATGAGCTCTTAGTTCGTTGATACTTTTCATTAGGAAACATGATTGCTAAGTTTATTATCCATACATCATGCAATTGTTAAAGACCTGATCATAACATTTACAATCAAAAATTATTTTGTTATCATTTACCTACTCGAGGACGAGCAGGAATTAAGCTTGGGGATGTTGATACGTCCAAAACGTATCTATAATTTTTGATTGTTTCATGCTATTTTTATGCTTTTGGCACTTGTTTTTATATTAAGTTTATTATTTATTTGGACTAACCTACTAATAGTTGCAAAAGTGCACAATGTTCTTGTTTTATTATTTGATGTGTAGAAATTATCAAGAATATAAGAGGAAACCTTGTTGGAGTCGAATTGGGACTTTCCTGAAATCTGTCTGAGAACTTTTTATGAAGATTGTCAGTTTGACTCTCGAAAATGACGTCAAATGGAGACCTGGCTCTCACGAAAGTTGTCACAATTTTCCATACGAAGATTTTAAGCCCGAGATCAGCCCAATCGGAGTACAAACGCGGCCTGTAGGCCCGTTTTGGTGGAACCCTAAAAGGGGGTGACGGAAATCCGAGAAGATATATAAAGGGAGGAAACCTAACTCGTGGAGGACTCCTCCACCCACGAATTTCAGCCACCAAAGCCACGTTTTTGCCTCCCCCATGGATCCCATATCCATGGGGGAGGGCTCCCAAGAAGCCATGAAGGAGGGAGGCTAAGGGGCGGCGCTCCCCATGATGCCGGCGGCGGGGAAGGAGTTCCCCGCGCCGCCGGCGCCGCTGCCGCCGCCCTGCGCTCCTTGCTGCCCTCTCCGCCGTCTTCACCGCCATCTCCATCACCATCTCCTCCTTGTATTCAGTGGTTCATCCTCCCATAAACCTCTGTACCGTCCTATGTAAACATGGTGTTTGATGCTATAATATTTATCCTATGATTTACATCATGTTTCCGTAGTTTATTTGTCTTTTGATTGCTTAATTGAATGCATGCGGTTCATTAGAGTTGTATGTCTATATGGTACTGTCCTTTGGTGTCCATTATATTTTTGCGCGCATGGATAAACACCCTAGGGTTGGTAGTATTTGTAAACGAAGCGGGGGAAGTTCTGCCGGAGTGACAGAAACCTGAGAACGCAAACCGATTAGTTGCACGTATGTGAGTAAGAGGACCGTGAACTTAAGTCTATGGTTGGGGAAACCTTAATGCATTGTTAGTATTTGCGGATGCTTGCTAACAATCCAATCATATAGTACTTGTAATCCCAAATAGTGGAGTGCATGTATATTTAGCCTCTCTCACATAGAAAACTGCATCGAGGACAATGAACCAAGTACCTTCACTAATTAATCTTGGACAAAGCCACCACAATCACCACCACTTTTCCACACTCATGGTACTGTTAGTATATGGTTACTTAGTGTACTTTATTGCTGCAGCACTAACTTTTACTTTCTTGTATTTATTATCATGCAAAACTATCTCTCATACCTGTATTGCTACTGTAGTTTTATTTCCTAGATAATGCAAACGTTTAGTGTGCGTAGAGTTGTATCAGTGGTTGATAGAACTTGAGAGATTACTTATCCTATCTTTAGCTCCTCGTTGGGTTCGACACTCTTACTTATCGAAAAGGCTACACGCGATCCCCTATACTTGTGGGTTATCACTCTTGTCTTCTGGCGCGTGTCCCTGGATCTTCTCGCCTTCTTGCTCCTATCTTCTGCAGGTGGCAGCCAAATTGCGGGTGCTGGTCCAGCCGAGTGGAGGGAAACTCCGTCTAACCTGCTGGAGAACTCGTCCGTCCGAGACTGCATAGCTCGGCCCATTCCGGGGTTCCAGGCGTCGGTGGATGGATATGTCGGTCGTCGATGGAATAGAATCGGCTTGCTGGTGAACCTCGTTCCCGTCCGATATACGGAGGTGGCCCGAAGCTGAGGCCTCGGCCTGCTGGCGATCTCGGCTCCGTCCGAGATAAGGAGGGTCGGGGTGTCGCTGTGTCGGTCGAGGTGTTGGCGAAGTCGGCCCAGGCCCAGCCGAGGCCTGGGGAATGTCGGCCTGCCCCGAGTCTGGAGCGACGCGGCCTTCCCGAAGCGACTGCCTGCCCCGACACGGAGGCCCGCTCCGAGGTGAGGTGAATGTGGCCCCCCGAGGTGTTGATACCTCGGCCCAGCCGAGGCGCGGCTACTTCGGCCCGCCCTGGGGAGAGGAGATGATGGCCCGCCAGGATATCTCGGTCCGCCCGGGGCTGGCGCGGCTTGCCCAGCCGAGGCTGGCTGGAGCATCGGCCCAGCAAAGCAATCTCGGCCCAGACTAACTCTTTAGCCCTTTTCTTTATCTTTTGCTTATTTACTCCGGTTTTTATCCTTTCTTCCACTTCAATAAGACCACCAACTATGGGGTATCCGGGGTTACCTCTCCGACATTAGTCTCCGAGGCTACGGGGGACTCGCAGAGTCGCGCGCAGTCTTACTAAATCAAATAACCAAATCAAAAAGCCTCCATATACACAACCTCCTGCCTGCATGGGCACCATTATATGTCGGTTTTCAGCCGCTCTGGGCATTACCGAAGTCGCATGCCGCCAGCATTAACTGGACCGACATATAACTTGCACGGACATATCTCATATGTCGGTTTTTAGCCACCTTGGGCATTACCGAAGGCGCATGTCGCCAACACTAGCTGGACCGACATATAACCTGCACGGACATATCTCATATGTCTCGGTACCTCTGCCTCTCTAGGCATATCTCATATGCCTCGGTACCTCGGCCTCTCTAGGCATATCTCATATGCCTCGGTACCTCGGCCTCTCTATAGGCATATCTCATATGTCTCGGTACCTCGGCCTCTCTGGGCATATCTCATATGTCGGTTTTTAGCCACTTTGGGCATTACCGAAGGCATATGTCTGCACGGACATATCTCATATGTCTCTTTGGCAAACCAACATAAAGGGTGATGTGAGATATGGAATGATGCCGTGATATGTTGGCAAACCGAACAAACGGCGATATGGAATATGAATGATGCCAGGATATGTTGGCAAACCGAAATAAACGACGATCGGGGATATGAATGATGCCATGATATGTTGGCAAACTGAAATAAACGGCGATCGGGGATATTACATGATGCCGTGATATCTTGGCAAACCGAAATAAACGGCGATGAGGTAGTGTTGTTGTAGCAATAGAGGAAGATGCTTAGGCCGGCCTGTCGGCCTGAGCCACCAATATCTCGGTTTGAACCACCTGCAAGTCAGATTTGACCAACACATTTTGGATTTGTCCAACATGTGTCGGATTCCAACCTTACCTCGAATTTCCAGGATACCTGAACACCGGCCTGTCGGCCCGAGCCACCAATATCTCGGTTTGAACCACCTGCATGTCAGATTTGACCAACACATTTTGGATTTGTCCAACATGTGTCGGATTCAACCTTACCTCGGCTTTCCATTATACCTCGGATTTCCATTATACCTCGGATTTCCAGCATACCTCGGATTTGCAGGATACCTCGGATTTCCAGGATACCCCGGATTTCCAGGGTATCTCGGTAACGAACATTTTCAGCAAAGCCGATACCACCTTTCAACGTTAGTCCAGCATATATATCATGAATATTCAAAGGGAACAGCAATTCTACCAACCGAAGCAACGAACTATAGCATATGTCGGAAAGTAAATCTAGCAGCCACACTACACACCAGGAAGCAAACTCGGTTTCAACCGAGTCCCCGAGTAACTTTTCTTATCTAGGAGAAACTGTAATACAGACTGGCTATCCAGTCCCCGGGTAAAGACATCTTGCTCCCGGGGAAAACAACTAAGCATGGCAGGAAGGGGCAGTCCCCGAGCTATTTTTGAGATTGACTAACTGTGCGTGGTGCCAAGGAAAATACTCACAGATGTCGATGATATGTTGGTACAACTACCGAGATCTGTTGATGATGACCGTTGGTGGAGGCTGCGCCAGTCTCTGCTCACAGCGGCAAGCTAGAGTACGGGGGACAATGGTGATGTCGAGTCCCCGAGTTGATTAAGAAGGTCCCGTCCGGATTTGATCCAGCAAGCGCCACTGTCAGCCCCACGGTGGGCGCCAACTGTCGTCATATGGAACAACAGATGCCTAGGGATAGGCTTAAGGTTGGGGCCGATGAACGCTAGAGGATTCGGGGAGAGATAGCGCGCTGAAGAGCGCACACGGTAGAACAGATCCACACGGAGATTTACCCTGCTTCGGGGCCTCGTGAGGAGGTAAACCCCTACTGCAGCATCTATCCTACTTGGTGTATTTTCCTCTCTGTATATGGGTTGGTACAAATGCTCCTTGAGATGTGTGTAGTTTGCCTCTATGAGGTCTTAGCTAGGAGGAGCTCCTTGTGAACGGGGGGAGAAGAAAGGATGAGCCGCGTAGTGCTCCCCTGGTGCTCTTTATATAGAGAGAGCCCAGGGACAAGGGGGACAAGCAGACAAGAAACACTGTTCACTGTACACTGTAGCTGAAAAGACTATGGGGTCTTGTCACACTGTAGATGCGTCAATGCGGGTGTACTATCGTCACATCAGTGGCACTGTAGCCACGTCCAGGATGGACGTGGCCTGTCTTGTCCTTGTCCTTGCTCTTGTCTTCTAGCGCGTGTCCCTGGATCTTCTCGCCTTCTTGCTCTTATCTTTTGCAGGTGGCAGCCGAATTGCCGGGTGCTGGTCCAGCCGAGTGGAGGGAAACTCCGTCCAAGCTGCTGGAGAACTCGTCCGTCCGAGACTGTATAGCTCGGCCCAATCCGGGGTTCCAGGCGTCAGTGGATGGATATGTCGGTCGTCGATGGAATAGAATCCGGCTCGCTGGTGAAACTCGTTCCCGTCCGATATACGGAGGTGGCCCGAAGCTGAGGCGTCGGCCTGCTGGCCGATCTCGGCTCCGTCCGAGATAAGGGGGGCCGGGGTGTCGCTGTGTCGGTCGAGGTATTGGCGAATTCGGCCCAGCCTAGCCGAGGCCTGGGGAATGTCGGCCTGCCCCGAGTCTGGAGCGATGCCGGCCTTCCCCGAAGCGACTGCCTGCTCCAACACGGAGGCCCGCTCGAGGTGAGGTGAACGTGGCCGGCCGAGGTGTTGATACCTCGGCCCAGCCGAGGCGCGGCTACTTCGGCTCGCCCTGGGGAGAGGAGATGATGGCCCGCCAGGATATCTCGGTCTGCCCGGGGCTGGCGCGGCTTGCCCAGCCGAGGCTAGCTGGAGCATCGGCCAGCAAAGCAGTCTCGGCCCAGACTAACTCTTTAGCCTTTTCTTTATCTTTTGCTTATTTACTCCAGTTTTTATCCTTTCTACCGCTTCAATAAGACCACCAACTATGGGGTATCCGGGGTTACCTCCCCGACACCGAGGTTCTCTTTCTGTCTTCTCCGGGTCAGGAAAGATAGGGTATGCAGCTGGAGGCGCATGGCTTGGGGCTGCCTCACCCTCGTCCGGTGGACGGAGAGTCTAGAAGAAGAGTGGGGAGCATCAGCGATGTAGCTGTGTCGACCATCTCGCCGACCACTACCGAACATGTAGCTCCTAATGAAGCTACATCTGAAAGCTGGCAAGCTGCTGCAGATGCCAGTGTTGGGAGTATGCTTGTGTATACATGCACACTTTTTATGCCTGTCGCCTCCCAAAACCCAACTAAAGAACCACATAATGTGATCAAGTTTCCGCGCATCATAGCAAGCAAGAGCATCTTCCACCCTAGCAAAAATAGTAACACACTTGACTGGATTCATGCATGTTGTTTCGAAGTAGATCGAGATACATCTTCATATGTGCATGGTCTTAATATCTATGATTTGGAGTCCGGGAGTTCTCTATTACACACACGCTGTTTGCAAACATAGTACGCAAGAGTTCAAGTACTATTTATCATGTTGTAATAGTTGGAGTACAAAACGTCAGTGATGCATGTAAATCACTGAACATTCTCATGTGGCCACTGCCACATACACATTACCCTATACGTTTGAAATTTATTTACTGTACCTTTTACAACTGTGTAAGACATGAGCAGTATAAAATAAATCTGTCTTTTTTCCAGCGTATTTGAGACATTCATGTCATGCCATTTTAAATGGGAGGACAAGTTGTTATCATCAGAGTTTTCACACCGAAGTAGTAACCAGATCTCTCAATGCCGTATGGTGTGTCTTGGTTCAAACTGGCAGCGGGTACGGGTATCTCTCAACGTCGCATGGTGTGTCTTCTTGAAGTTTTTTTTGCATAAGAGTTATATACTTTACACTTGTCGGCATGAGCCGAGACGACTCTCGGTTTGAGGTAACGTGCAGCTCTCGGCATCTCGTTAGCTTCTTCAACGTCTAGACAAGCACATGGAACAAACATAAAAGTGGCAAAGATGCCCTATGTTCTTTGAATGATGTTGTATGTTGACAACTTCTGTCTTTAAATTTATGTGCGACAACTTTGTGATGTAAACGTTCTTCCTAAACTCGCCTAGCTAGCTCTCTAGTCTCTAGTATGGTACGGGGCTCGCGCTACCAGTACCGTTTTCCATGCGACACCAATAGCGTTTTCTGTACTAGTGCATAGACACAACAAGTTTGGGAAGGTTGGCTCGAGGTAGCCAGCAGCTCTCGGCAGCCTGCCAGCTTCGATTCAACCTCTAGACAATCACATGAGACAAGCAGAAAAGTGGAAAAGATGGCCTATGTTCAATGTTGACTCTTCTCAAATATTTTCGCATGAAAAGAATGTCGCTTGTAACCTCTTTCAATTCCCATAAGCAGATACACGGCTCAACATCAGTCTAATATTTTCTGCAGGGCAGTATTGGGTGTGTTGTGTATTTGGGATGCGAGTGAGCAGGAGCAGCAGGAGCGTTGGCACCAGTGTGCAGCTGAGGCTTGGTATGTGCACATTGTTAGGTTGATTCCCTCCGTGTGACCCAACGGTCACACCGGACCCTTGACCACGCCCTGATCGGGGGCGTCCAACCGCACCAAGGTTGGTGGGCCCCTGTGACCCGCGCTACATAAAGGGTGGGGGGGTCGGTAGCACTGATCACGAGGTTCACCTGTGCGCCACCGCCCCACCACATCCCTACCGATCGAGGTGTTAGCGGTGCTCACGGGAAGCACCACCGACACCGCTACCCACTGCCGTCATCGCTGCCCACCTCCACCATTGCCGCTGCACCGGGATCATCTGCTCTAGGAGAAGGTACTGGTCCTCCTCCTAATCGATCTCGTATCTACCCGAATTGATCTATCCTAGTCGATCCCGTGGATCTAACAATGGTATCAGAGCTGCTAGTTCTAGATCTTTCTCGTGTAGATTGAAAAGAAAAGCAAATCGGAAAAAGAAAAGCAAAAGAAAAGATCCCCTCCCCACATAAACCCTAACCCTAATTTCAAAAGAGGGCAAAGAAAACTCACCGTCGAAGGCAAAGTGCGCCGCCGTCACGGCCGCGCCGTCCCTCTCGATCTCGACGCGCATCGGCAAGCCGAGGCGTCAGAAGAAGGACCTTAACCCACGGGGTCAAAGAGGAAGAACACGGCAAAAGGCATCTCCGCCTCGACGGAAACGACAGCACCAGGGCCCCGCGGCCAGACCGCTCGACGGCGACGTGCTCACCCGCAAGGGGAACACGCGCACGGCGAGTGGGTCGGCGATGGCGCCACCCTTTTTCTCCTGCGATGGCATGCTCCGGCGAACGCTGTTTGCTTGCGAGTGGGAGAAAAGGAAGGAGAGGGAAGGGGAAGCAGGCCGCACGGCACGGTCGTCTCCGGCGGCCGTTCGCCGTCTCCGGCAGCCGGGCGGCGGCGCGATTTTTCCGTCGCCGGCGCGCGGGAGTGAGAGCACAGAGAGAAAGAGTGAAATGGCTCGGTTTTTTTTTTTGGACGGGGAGACGCTCTCCCGGTTTGTCCTGGCGAAACGCGCGGAGAGCCGTCGGATTCGACGGACGGCCAGGATCTCCAGATCCAAACCCTAGCCAGAAGATGGGCCAGTGGGGCGAAAGTAACGGGCCGTGGGCCGCGCGCAAACAGGCCGCTGGGCTGGTTTCGGCCAGGAAAAGGAGCGCACGGCGTGATGCCGCGCTGACGCCGTGGGCCGAAAGTGACAGACCGTGGGCTGGGCCGCGCAGAATTAAGACTGTTTTTTTTTTTCTCTGTTTTTTTTTTACAGAAGCATGTTTTAGTCATGTTTTAGTTATGTTTTCTTTCTGTTTTCCTATTCAATTTTATCCAACGAAATCTTTGTTAGGAAACAGAAGAAAGAAAAAGAGTACTTGTTAAAAGTATAAAAAGTTTATGAATTTTTATTCATGTTTTCCGCTGCAAATAGTTAAAAGTAATTGCTTAAAAGCAATAATGTGATATTAAAATTTTAAAGATGTGTTAAAGTGAATAGTAAAGGTAATTATGGTCCTGTTATTAATTGACCAACGTTGTTAATAGCATTATCATGATTTAAAGTGAGAATTAAAAGCTTGATTAAAGTGATATTAAAGAAAATTATGATTCTGTTATTAAATGACCAACATTGTTAATAACATAATCATGATTTGTTAATCGTTGAACAGTCCAATGTTTGTGAAATACAGATAATATTTTACAGTTTCTTCTGTAAAGTAAAAGGACTCTCCTCTAATTAAATTGGAACCAACGGGAAAATTTAATTAGAGAGGAGGAAAAAGAGAAATACTTGTTTAACAGATTAATTATGATATTGTTATTTTCTGACCAACGTTGATGATAGCAATACTATAATTATATGAGTTCTATAGTCAAAGGGCTAGATCTCTGATAATTTTGCATGAAAGTGATCAATTTTCAGAGAAAAGATAAAAGATCAAGAAATGCTCTTGAACTATAGAAATATGTATATTTCATGTTTCCGCTGAAATAGAGTTGATGATAATGTCATTTTCTATGAAAGCTTATTCTATGAACTAGTAGGAAAACCCAATTCTATGAAAGCTTATTCTGTGGCGCACCTTATAGCCGTGCGCCACAGAATAAGATTCTGTGGCGCACCAGCCATGGTGCGCCACAGAATAGCCTTATTCTGTGGCGCACGGCTATAAGGTGCGCCACAGAATAAGCGCGGGCCCCACACCAACGAACGGGTCTGCCACTTTTGACCTTATTCTGTGGCGCACTGGGTCAGGTGCGCCACAGAATAGGTTTATTCTGTGGCGCACCTGCATGCATGCGCCACAGAATAAGGTGCTCTGGCCCCACAAATAATTGGGGGGAACTATTCTGTGGCGCACCTGACCCAGTGCGCCACAGAATTAGAGTATTCTGTGGCGCACCAGTTAGGGGTGCGCCACAGAATAAATGTACCAGATATTTTATAAGGCCATCTCCACCCACTTTCCCCTACCCATTTCTCATTTCCTCTTCTTCCTCCTCTCCTCCCAACTCGTGGTGCTCCTCCTTCCCATCCATTTTTGACCATATATTTCTCCTTTTTTTTTAGTTAAACTTATTTTGGTTGATAGACTCCTCCATACATAGTCTCCTTTCTCCCATCTTCTATTTTGGATCAAATCTACAAGGTGAGAAAGGTTATTGTGCTTTGACCATCTTGTTGGAAATGTTTGGAGGTACCTTGAGAGACCCTTGAGATTGCCGGAACGTCGATTAACTTCCGTTCCGGCAACTTCGGGTACTCCATATGTCCCTTTTTTAGCAAAGGTCATGCCGGATTTTTTCGTGAAATTTGGCATGACTTTGTTAAAAATAGGACATGTGAGGTATTAATTGTGCTTGTGCTTCCGACCATCGTGTCGTTGAGATGCCGGACTTAGATGTGTTGTGTGTGTTTGTGTGTGCATGCATGTTGCGGCTCTAATTAAGTTATGTACTCTCGTTTCTTCTCTATGTATAGCGCGTAGTCAACCATGGTCATAATGATGAGCTCCAGTCAAATCAGAACATACAAGGACCAAGCGAAGGCGGACATGATTCGGTCCAACGGGAGGCAGATAAGATGTCCGTGTCGAAAATGCAAACATGAGAGGTGGATACACCCTGATTCTGGATTATTGGAGGAGCACCTGCTCAGGCACGGTTTCATGCCGGAACAAGCCAAACAAGATCATCGTCATGACGAAGGAGATGCCCGCGGCGGACAAGATGATCATGACGAAGGAGATGCCCGCGGGGACAAGATGATGACGAAGGAGATGCCGGTGACGGACAAGATCATCATGATGACGAAGGAGATGCCGGCGGACATGATCATCATGACGAAGGAGACGAGCATACCCCGCTAAGTTTGGGCTTGCATGATGCTCATTTTCAAGAACTGCTTCTCAGTCAGACGAGCAACGACAGAGAGAAAGCCAAGCTAGCGCAAATGGGGATAGACGGGATCACTCCGTTGTATCCTGGGTGCCGGCCTCAGGATACGCGCTTGCAAGTAACGCTTAATGCTATGGAGATGAAGTCGGGAAACAGTTGGACCGACAAGAGCTTCAACCAGAACCTGAAATTCTGGCACGATATTCTCCCCGAGGGTAACACATTACCAACTACTATCGAGGAGGCCAAGAAAGTCCTGTGCCCTCTTGACCTACCGCACGAGAGATACCACGCCTGCATCAATGATTGCGTAATTTATCGGGGCGATTACGAGGACTTGACCAAATGTCCGGTGTGCGGTCACGGACGGTACAAGAGTGGAAAGAAGAAAAATCCTCGAAAAGTGGTATGGTACTTTCCTATCACTCCCCTCTTCAGCGGTGGTTCGTGGATCCTAAGGAAGCAAAGCTCATGCAATGGCACGCGGAAAGGGAGAAGCCCGCAGAAGATCCGGAGAAGGGCACCATCCTGACACACCCTGCAGACGCTATCAATTGGCAAGCATTGGACATCGCCTTCGAAGATTTTGGGCGCGACGCAAGGAACGTCAGGCTGGGTATGTGCACAGATGGAATGAATCCGTTCTTCAATGGCACACATAGCACCTGGCCCGTGTTTGTATGGCCTTACAACCTTCCCCCGTGGCTGTGCACGAAGTCAAAGTACATACACATGAGTATGCTTATTCAGGGTCCGAAACAACCAGGTGTCGACATACATCTGTATTTCGAGCTGTTGAAAGAGGAGTTAGAAACGTTATGGAAGACGCCTGTCCGTACGTGGGACGCCTACACTAAAGAATATTTCAATATGAGCGCCGCGTTGCTCACGACGGTGCAGGACTATCCTGGAATGTCGTCTGTATCGGCCCAGGTGGGCCACGGATTCTGTGGATGTATCAGGTGCATGGATGAGACCCCGCATATCCAGCTACCAAGAATACAAGGGTCTTCGAAAACCGTGTACCCAGGGGCTCGAAGGTGGCTTCGCATGGACCACCCGTGGAGAAAACGCGGGGATTTGTTCGATGGTCAAGAAGAAAGAGAAACAAAACCGATCCCGAGGACCGGCATAGAAATTGATGAGCTTTTGACAAATTGGGAGGAGTGCCCTGCGCCGGGAAAGAAGCGACCGAGGGTAAAACCGCTGCTGGGTGTATGGAAAGCGAGGTGTGCTTTCCATGACTTGGAGTACTGGAAGGTCCTCCACACGCCCCATAGCCTCGATGTAATGCACATTACGAAGAATGTTACCGAGGCTGTTCTTGGCACTCTTTCAAACATGCCGGAAAAGACCAAGGATGGGAAGAAAGCACGATACGATCTGAAATGGCTTGGCATCAAGAAAGATATTCACGGCCCCGATAGTGATGATGATGATGATAATGATGACCAGACGGAAGGGACTCAAGGTCGCCGCAAAAGGAGGAAGAAGAGCGCGGTTGTGCTTCCACCTACCTGCTTCACTATGAGTCCGGAGGAGCTCAAGCAGTTCTACAAGTGCCTCTTAGGAGTCAAATTTCCTTACGGTTACGCGGGGAAGACAAGCAGATATCTGGACGAAACAAAGAAGAGGTTCAGCGGGATGAAGTCTCACGATTGTCATGTGCTTATGACGCAGATAATTCCCGTTGCGATCCGAGGGATAATGGACGAGCACGTCCGTGATACGCTGTCTGCACTTTGCAACTTTTTTGATGTCATCAACCGTAAGTCGATCGGCGTGAGGCAGCTCCAGAAGATACAGGATGAGATCGTGGGGATACTATGCGAGCTCGAGATTTACTTCCCGCCCGCGTTCTTTGACATCTGCGTGCATCTCCTTCTCCACGTCGTTGATGACATACTGAAGCTCGGTCCGACGTTCCTGCACTACATGATGCCGTTCGAAAGGCAGAACGGTGTCATCAAAGGATTCGTTCGCAACAGGGCCCGTCCAGACGCAAGCATGGCCAAGGGCTTTCTGACCAAAGAGTGCATCACCTTCTGCCAGAGTTATCTAAGCACCGAGAACGAGGATGTTGGTCTGGCCACCAGGCCGCACGTCGGCAGGCTCGCTGGTTTTGGTCACCGTGAGGGCTACCGCTCACTCCCTGTCTTGATTGATGGTCGACACGTCGACTTCGATAGGGCTCACCGGGTCGCGCTACAACACTTAGAATTGATCGAACCTTGGGTGGAAGAGCACAGAAGCATAATCGAGAAGAACTACATCGACCTGGGCCGGCCGAGGAAGAACGGAGACGTAACCAGAGAGCACAACTCCAGCTTCACGCGTTGGTTCAGGGAAAAACAACTGTCCGAATCACGGGTCAGAAAGCCAAGTACGGAAGATGAAAAACTCATATTCTCCATATCACAGGGCCCCGCGCAGAACGTGAAGACCTATCAGACGTACGACATCAATGCTTACAGATTCTGCACCGAGGAAAAGGACAGGAGTAGCGAATATCAAAACTCAGGAGTAACTATGCTATCCTACGCCGATGACGAGGCTACCGTCAAACAAAGATACTTCGGAAGGATAGAGGAGATATGGGATCTCAACTACTGTGGAGAGTCGGTGCCAATGTTCCGTGTGAGATGGGCCAAGAACGTCGAAAAAGAAGGCCGGTATTTCACCACCATGGTTATACCCGAAGCCAACTCGAAGAAAGCCTCCGCGAAAAATGAGCCATGGGTACTCGCTAGCCAAGTCGATCAATGCTTCTTCATTACCGACCCGTCAAAGCCTAACCGTGTTGTCGTGAGGAGGGGCAAGAGGAGCATCATCGGAATGGAAGGAGACGCCAATGAGGAGGACCTGGACGGCGATCCGAAGATCGAGGAGGAATTCGACAACTACTTCGACATGCCTACTACTAATTCTAAAGAAAAAAGGAAGACCTCCCTACCTACCAAAGGTTGTCCGTTCACGCGAAGAAGTCTCAAGGTGACCGGCCTAAGCTATTCAACCGCCAAGAAGGGAAAGAAGAAATGCTAGTTTGGGGCCGGCCGGGACGAAGATCGAAAACTTTTTTGTGTATTATATATAATTTGTTTTGTATGAGAGACAAGCATATGGTCTATGTAATTTGATATATATGGCACAGTTTCAATATTTGTATTAACTGTTTTTTTATTAACATGTGTGTAAAAACAGAAAATTTAAATAAAAAACCAACTATTAACTGTTTTTTTATTAACATGTGTGTAAAAACAGAAAATTTAAATAAAAAAACCAACTATTCTGTGGCGCACCCCTTCTCGGGTGCGCCACAGAATAAGCTATTTCTGTGGCGCACCGAGCCAGGGTGCGCCACAGAAAGGTGAGAATTCTGTGGCGCACCGCAGAGAGGGTGCGCCACAGAAATTTGTCGCCCACACTTACATGTGGGCCAGGGTGCGCCGCGGCCTCCACACTCGCGTTCGAAAACAACTCCCCACACACTCGCGCGCGCTCCGGCCGGCCGTTCTCGCCGTCCTCGCCGTCGCCGTCGACGCGCGCTCCGGCCGCCCTCGCCGTCCTCGCCGTCGACGTCACCCTCGACGTCCTCGCCGCCTCCCTCCCCCCTCGCCGTCTCTCCGTCGCGCGGTGCCGGCCGCAGGACGCCGCCGTGCAGGACCTCGACGCCGCCGGCTGCAGGACCTCCACGACACGTTGGCTGCAGGACCTCGACGCCGGCTGCCCCTCCACGACATCGCCGCCCTCTCCCCTCCCTCCCCTCCCCGAGGTGCTTCCCCTTTCCCCCTCCTCCCTCCCCTACCGAACTCCTGCAGCCAAGGTGTTTGTAAAAATTCCAAAGAGAAATTTTAGTTCCTGTTTTTGATTCTGTTGTTGATTGCTAGTAGCCTTGCTGCGAATTGCTTTTAGTGCTGGTTGATGTTAGTTGAGATGAAAAAATTGAGATGAAAAAATTGTTAGTGCATATGCAGTAGCAAATTTGCTAAGTGTTAAATAGGTTAGTGCTAGCTAGGTTAGTTTAGTTGCTGTTAGGTTAGTTGCTTGTTGTGACAGGGAGCTCAGATCCTTGTTTGTTTGATGTTTTGCTTAAGGGAACTCTCTGGATAGAATTGTTAGTGAAACTAGTGTTTCTGCCACTTTTAGGATTAAGTTAGGATTAAGTTAATTAGTTGCTGCCCACTTTGTGTTAGTTGCTGCTAAGTATTTGTGTTGCTGCCCACTTTGTGTTAGTTGCTGCTAAGTATTTGTGTTGCTTGGTGTTAATTTATTGCAACCTTGCTTTAACGAGTCGGATGAAACCCTGTAGCAACCTTGCTTAAGTCGACCATCCTTCATTGGATAGCATTTTGGGTTAGGGTTGATGCTGCATTTTGATTATTTCACTAATGGTCACTGGTTTGATTAGCTCCCAAAACCATCATGGATAATTGAGCAAACTATTTCAAATCCTTTCAAACTTGATTTGATAAGGAAGATGAGATGGAGTAGATGAGATCTATAAAGGTGCATTTCCCAAATTTTCAAGATTTAATCAAATGGGAAAGGCCTAGAAATGCTATCTGTTAACATGAGTGAAGATAGGTTTTACTTGACAGTTTTGGAGTTAGAGAATTTTTACTATCCAGAACAAATTCTCATGTGTTCTCCAACTTCTATATAGGCTATGTGGTGGAGTTAGAGAATTTTTACTTGACAGTTTTGGAGTTAGAAATGCTATCTGTTAACAGCTCACATGCTACTCTTTGATTGCAGGAAAGCGAAGAGAGATACACAGCCATTGTGCAACCGTGCCAGTGGTGGCCACCTTTTCCAGAAAAGGTAGCTGAGATGGTTCTGTGGTGGTGGTCTTCTGGCCACCACATTAATTCTTGTGGTGGTTTTTGGTGGTTGTTTTGTGGTTGTGGTGGTTCTGTGGTGGTTGTGAGATGGTGGTGGTGGTGGTCTTCTGGCCACCACATTCTTGTGGATGAAATGTTTGCAGGTACCCCGAGAGGCCCTTGAGATTGCCGGAACGTCGATTAACTTCCGTTCCGGCAATTTCGGGTACTCCATATGTCCCTTTTTTAGCAAAGGTCATGCCGGATTTTTTCGTGAAATTTGGCATGACTTTGCTAAAAATAGGACATATGGGGTATTGTGCTTGTGCTCCGACCATCGTGTCGTTGAGATGCCGGCCGGAGGTGCCGCCGTAGATGTGTTTTTTTTTTGTTGGAAATGCTTGCAGGTACCCCGAGAGGCCCTTGAGATTGCCGGAACGTCGATTAACTTCCGTTCCGGCAATTTCGGGTACTCCATATGTCCCTTTTTTAGCAAAGGTCATGCCGGATTTTTTCGTGAAATTTGGCATGACTTTGCTAAAAATAGGACATATGGGGTATTGCGACTAGTGCATGGGCCGGGGTATCTTAGTACTTAGTTAGGTGATTTTTTTTCTCTTTTTGCCTCTTTTTAATGCAGTGCAAACATGGCCGACAATGACGAGGCTGGGGTTTCTGGAACAAGGGGCGAGGAACCGATGGAGCAAAATATTATGATTCCGAGTTTCATCTCAGCGGCGGTGACAAATACGCTCACGTCGCTCTTTACAACCATATGTGAGTCTGTCAGGGATTGGACTGAAGGAGGGAAAAAAGGGCCTGCCCCAGTGATCAGCTTCGGCTCCAGACAGTACCCAATACTGCCTCCGGAAGATACACCAGATACAGCAGAGAAGAAGAAGAAGCACAGGAAGAGGAGTAAGCCAGCTCCGAAGACGAAACTTAGCACACCGGGGTATGTCCGGAGTGACCCCATGATACCACCCCGTGCGGGTGACTTGTCGTCCCGGTTGCATGAAGCTGGTCAACCGATACTGCCTTCGGAGCTGCTCCACCTCGCAGATGGATGCATGGCCCCTTTGCAACTTGCTATCTTGAAGCTAGAGGACAACCTTCTTAAAGACGAGAATCCGAACTACCCGGTGTTCACTGTCAAGGTGCCAAGGGACTTGGTTGACTTCGTTGATGAATCTCCAGCGGATCTGTTCTTCATATCGTGCGAGGACGTCTTCAACTTGTTTCACTTTAAACGGCTGGACTATAACTTGGTCCACCTATACGCGCTCAGCCAGGCGATGATGATCAGGAGAGAACAAACCCCGTACGTCAAGGTAGTGGATCCCTACTACATGCGGGACAGCCAGCTGGAGGAAGGATCACCGACACGGGCTAAGGCCACGGAGTACCTCCAGAGAATCATGCTGAACATGAGCACGAAGACCAGCCTTCTTCTGCCTTTCTTTTTCAAGTAAGTCCGCATCTAGTCGCCGCTGTCGTATCTTATGCTTTCTTATAGATTTCTTCTGTTGTGTTGATCCTTTCCAATATTCCGTTTCAATTGTGTTGAGCAGTGACAAGTACTCAGTACTCATCGCCGTGCACCCGAAGTGGTCAATTGCCACATATTTAGACTCAGGGACTACGCCGAAAGACTACACTAGAATTAAGGGTGTTCTCGATGAGGCTCTCGAGGGCTACGCCAAAAACGGAGGTTCCTTCGAGAAGAAAGCGAAACGTATAATTGACAACACACACAAGTTTTACCATGGGACGGGGTTTCATTGCATCAAGCAAAAGTCTGGCAACGTGGATGCCTTCTACGTCCTCTTACACATGAAATCGTATGTCCGGGATGCAGTGATAACGAATTTGCCATATCGTCTCCAAGAATGGGCCAAATATGATGAGGATCTCACTGATGATGACCTTAGAGCAGACTTCCATCGCATCCAGTTACAGTTATCGAAAATCATCCTGGAAGATGTCAAGACAGCAGGGGGGTCCTTACACAACGCCAGAGGTAGAAACCTTGCTTCTTTCTTTTCTATATTAGATGAATAAATCATACTCTAGTTATATCATGCATTAATCAAATATATATCCTAACCGATTTTCAGCGTTGTCTAAGTGGGAGATCGAAGAACGCCTAGATAAGCAGAATGACAGGAGGACGTGGATGACGAAAGACGGCATTTATCCGTTTCCGGAGCGGATCAGGAAGAAGGATCCATCATACGGGTTTTTCTCTATTTGATCTTTTTGTGGTAAGTTGATATAAAATATGAGGCATGATTTTTGTAAGTTGATACCAGTTAAGTATGAGGCATGATTGTTAGTTGACCTTAGCTAATTCATTTCTAGAATGCCGATGATTAAAATGTTGTGACACTATGTGACGCAGAGATGGCGTCAGTGAAACTTGTGATATGCAGGAATACAAACTCAAGGGCCTCTCGGCAAACCGTTCCCGGCGCCGCTCCGCTCGTAGCGCTCGCGAAGAAGGCTACATGAGATCGTCGTGTTCCCGCTATTGCTCACCGTCAACGCCGAGATGTAATCTATTCGATCCTAGTGTAGGCGGTGAACACTTCATTTTGTAACGTGGGCAACGATTCGATGAACTTTTGTATATCTCAACAATTGTGTAAAACTTCCGCACTTTTGTATCAACTTGTGATGACATATATTAGTAATGTGTTTGTTTTGATATATCTGTGAAAATATATCTCTGTTTCTGTTATATCTGTGTAAATATGAAATATACATGTATTCTGGTATTATACTGGTATTTGTATGAATATACGGGTACAGTACTGCGCAGTAATTCTGTGGCGCACCCATGACTATTCTGTGGCGCACCCTATTCTGTGGCGCATGGTTACACGGGTGCGCCACAGAATAGTTATTCTGTGGCGCACCAGTCGTGGTGCGCCACAGAATAGCCACTATTCTATGGCGCATGGGTGGTGCGCCACAGAATAGCTTATTTAGTGGCGACTATTCTGTGGCGCACCACCCATGCGCCACAGAATAGCAAAATGGTGCGCCACAGAAAAGCTTTTCTGTACTATGTTGGTACAACTACCGAGATCTGTTGATGATGACCGTTGGTGGAGGCTGCGCCAGTCTCTGCTCACAGCGGCAAGCTAGAGTACGGGGGACAATGGTGATGTCGAGTCCCCGAGTTGATTAAGAAGGTCCCGTCCGGATTTGATCCAGCAAGCGCCACTGTCAGCCCCACGGTGGGCGCCAACTGTCGTCATATGGAACAACAGATGCCTAGGGATAGGCTTAAGGTTGGGGCCGATGAACGCTAGAGGATTCGGGGAGAGATAGCGCGCTGAAGAGCGCACACGGTAGAACAGATCCACACGGAGATTTACCCTGCTTCGGGGCCCTCGTGAGGAGGTAAAACCCTACTGCAGCATCTATCCTACTTGGTGTATTTTCCTCTCTGTATATGGGTTGGTACAAATGCTCCTTGAGATGTGTGTAGTTTGCCTCTATGAGGTCTTAGCTAGGAGGAGCTCCTTGTGAGCGGGGGGAGAAGAAAGGATGAGCCCGCGTAGTGCTCCCCTGGTGCTCTTTATATAGAGAGAGCCCAGGGGACAAGGGGGGACAAGCAGACAAGAAACACTGTTCACTGTACACTGTAGCTGAAAAGACTACTGGGGTCTTGTCACACTGTAGATGCGTCATGCGGGTGTACTATCGTCACATCAGTGGCACTGTAGCCACGTCCAGGATGGACGTGGCCTGTCTTGTCCTTGTCCTTGCTCTTGTCTTCTAGCGCGTGTCCCTGGATCTTCTCGCCTTCTTGCTCTTATCTTTTGCAGGTGGCAGCCGAATTGCCGGGTGCTGGTCCAGCCGAGTGGAGGGAAACTCCGTCCAAGCTGCTGGAGAACTCGTCCGTCCGAGACTGTATAGCTCGGCCCAATCCGGGGTTCCAGGCGTCAGTGGATGGATATGTCGGTCGTCGATGGAATAGAATCCGGCTCGCTGGTGAAACTCGTTCCCGTCCGATATACGGAGGTGGCCCGAAGCTGAGGCGTCGGCCTGCTGGCCGATCTCGGCTCCGTCCGAGATAAGGGGGGCCGGGGTGTCGCTGTGTCGGTCGAGGTATTGGTGAATTCGGCCCAGGCCTAGCCGAGGCCTGGGGAATGTCGGCCTGCCCCGAGTCTGGAGCGATGCCGGCCTTCCCCGAAGCGACTGCCTGCTCCAACACGGAGGCCCGCTCCGAGGTGAGGTGAACGTGGCCGGCCCGAGGTGTTGATACCTCGGCCCAGCCAAGGCGCGGCTACTTCGGCTCGCCCTGGGGAGAGGAGATGATGGCCCGCCAGGATATCTCGGTCTGCCCGGGGCTGGCGCGGCTTGCCCAGCCGAGGCTAGCTGGAGCATCGGCCCAGCAAAGCAGTCTCGGCCCAGACTAACTCTTTAGCCCTTTTCTTTATCTTTTGCTTATTTACTCCAGTTTTTATCCTTTCTACCGCTTCAATAAGACCACCAACTATGGGGTATCCGGGGTTACCTCCCCGACACCGAGGTTCCTCTTCTGTCTTCTCCGGGTCAGGAAAGATAGGGTATGCAGCTGGAGGCGCATGGCTTGGGGCTGCCTCACCCTCGTCCGGTGGACGGAGAGTCTAGAAGAAGAGTGTGGGAGCATCAGCGATGTAGCTGTGTCGACCATCTCGCCGACCACTACCGAACATGTAGCTCCTAATGAAGCTACATCTGAAAGCTGGCAAGCTGCTGCAGATGCCAGTGTTGGGAGTATGCTTGTGTATACATGCACACTTTTTATGCCTGTCGCCTCCCAAACCCAACTAAAGAAACCACATAATGTGATCAAGTTTCCCGCGCATCATAGCAAGCAAGAGCATCTTCCACCCTAGCAAAAATAGTAGTAACACACTTGACTGGATTCATGCATGTTGTTTCGAAGTAGATCGAGATACATCTTCATATGTGCATGGTCTTAATATCTATGATTTGGAGTCCGGGAGTTCTCTATTACACACACGCTGTTTGCAAACATAGTACGCAAGAGTTCAAGTACTATTTATCATGTTGTAATAGTTGGAGTACAAAACGTCAGTGATGCATGTAAATCACTGAACATTCTCATGTGGCCACTGCCACATACACATTACCCTATACGTTTGAAATTTATTTACTGTACCTTTTACAACTGTGTAAGACATGAGCAGTATAAAATAAATCTGTCTTTTTTCCAGCGTATTTGAGACATTCATGTCATGCCATTTTAAATGGGAGGACAAGTTGTTATCATCAGAGTTTTCACACCGAAGTAGTAACCAGATCTCTCAATGCCGTATGGTGTGTCTTGGTTCAAACTGGCAGCGGGTACGGGTATCTCTCAACGTCGCATGGTGTGTCTTCTTGAAGTTTTTTTTGCATAAGAGTTATATACTTTACACTTGTCGGCATGAGCCGAGACGACTCTCGGTTTGAGGTAACGTGCAGCTCTCGGCATCTCGTTAGCTTCTTCAACGTCTAGACAAGCACATGGAACAAACATAAAAGTGGCAAAGATGCCCTATGTTCTTTGAATGATGTTGTATGTTGACAACTTCTGTCTTTAAATTTATGTGCGACCAACTTTGTGATGTAAACGTTCTTCCTAAACTCGCCTAGCTAGCTCTCTAGTCTCTAGTATGGTACGGGGCTCGCGCTACCAGTACCGTTTTCCATGCGACACCAATAGCGTTTTCTGTACTAGTGCATAGACACAACAAGTTTGGGAAGGTTGGCTCGAGGTAGCCAGCAGCTCTCGGCAGCCTGCCAGCTTCGATTCAACCTCTAGACAATCACATGAGACAAGCAGAAAAGTGGAAAAGATGGCCTATGTTCAATGTTGACTCTTCTCAAAATATTTTCGCATGAAAAGAATGTCGCTTGTAACCTCTTTCAATTCCCATAAGCAGATACACGGCTCAACATCAGTCTAATATTTTCTGCAGGGCAGTATTGGGTGTGTTGTGTATTTGGGATGCGAGTGAGCAGGAGCAGCAGGGAGCGTTGGGCACCAGTGTGCAGCTGAGGCTTGGTATGTGCACATTGTTAGGTTGATCTCCTCCCGTGTGACCCAACGGTCACACCGGACCCTTGACCACGCCCTGATCGGGGGCGTCCAACCGCACCAAGGTTGGTGGGCCCCTGTGACCCGCGCTACATAAAGGGTGGGGGGGTCGGTAGCACTGATCACGAGGTTCACCTGTGCGCCACCGCCCCACCACATCCCCTACCGATCGAGGGTTAGCGCGGTGCTCACGGGAAGCACCACCGACACCGCTACCCACTGCCGTCATCGCTGCCCACCTCCACCATTGCCGCTGCACCGGGATCATCTGCTCTAGGAGAAGGTACTGGTCCTCCTCCTAATCGATCTCGTATCTACCCGAATTGATCTATCCTAGTCGATCCCGTGGATCTAACAATGGTATCAGAGCTGCTAGTTCTAGATCTTTCTCGTGTAGATTGAAAAGAAAAGCAAATCGGAAAAAGAAAAGCAAAAGAAAAGATCCCCTCCCCACATAAACCCTAACCCTAATTTCAAAAGAGGGCAAAGAAAACTCACCGTCGAAGGCAAAGTGCGCCGCCGTCACGGCCGCGCCGTCCCTCTCGATCTCGACGCGCATCGGCAAGCCGAGGCGTCAGAAGAAGGACCTTAACCCCACGGGGTCAAAGAGGAAGAACACGGTGCAAAAGGCATCTCCGCCTCGGCGGAAACGACAGCACCAGGGCCCCGCGGCCAGACCGCTCGACGGCGACGTGCTCACCCGCAAGGGGAACACGCGCACCGGCGAGTGGGTCGGCGATGGCGCCACCCTTTTTCTCCTGCGATGGCATGCTCCGGCGAACGCTGTTTGCTTGCGAGTGGGAGAAAAGGAAGGAGAGGGAAGGGGAAGCAGGCCGCACGGCACGGTCGTCTCCGGCGGCCGTTCGCCGTCTCCGGCAGCCGGGCGGCCGGCGCGATTTTTCCGTCGCCGGCGCGCGGGAGTGAGAGCACAGAGAGAAAGAGTGAAATGGGCTCGGTTTTTTTTTTTGGACGGGAGACGCTCTCCCGGTTTGTCCTGGCGAAACGCGCGGAGAGCCGTCGGATTCGACGGACGGCCAGGATCTCCAGATCCAAACCCTAGCCAGAAGATGGGCCAGTGGGGCGAAAGTAACGGGCCGTGGGCCGCGCGCAAACAGGCCGCTGGGCTGGTTTCGGCCAGGAAAAGGAGCGCACGGCGTGATGCCGCGCTGACGGGCCGTGGGCCGAAAGTGACAGACCGTGGGCTGGGCCGCGCAGAATTAAGACTGTTTTTTTCTCTGTTTTTTTTTTTACAGAAGCATGTTTTAGTCATGTTTTAGTTATGTTTTCTTTCTGTTTTCCTATTCAATTTTATCCAACGAAATCTTTGTTTAGGAAACAGAAGAAAGAAAAAGAAGTACTTGTTAAAAGTATAAAAAGTTTATGAATTTTTATTCATGTTTTCCGCTGCAAATAGTTAAAAGTAATTGCTTAAAAGCAATAATGTGATAATTAAAATTTTAAAGATGTGTTAAAGTGAATAGTAAAGGTAATTATGGTCCTGTTATTAATTGACCAACGTTGTTAATAGCATTATCATGATTTAAAGTGAGAATTAAAAGCTTGATTAAAGTGATATTAAAGATAATTATGATTCTGTTATTAAATGACCAACGTTGTTAATAACATAATCATGATTTGTTAATCGTTGAACAGTGCAATGTTTGTGAAATACAGATAATATTTTACAGTTTCTTCTGTAAAGTAAAAGGACTCTCCTCTAATTAAATTGGAACCAACGGGAAAATTTAATTAGAGAGGAGGAAAAAGAGAAATACTTGTTTAACAGATTAATTATGGTATTGTTATTTTCTGACCAACGTTGATGATAGCAGTACTATAATTATATGAGTTCTATAGTCAAAGGGCTAGATCTCTGATAATTTTGCATGAAAGTGATCAATTTTCAGAGAAAAGATAAAAGATCAAGAAATGCTCTTGAACTATAGAAATATGTATATTTCATGTTTCCGCTGAAATAGAGTTGATGATAATGTCATTTTCCAAACAGAGTTCTTTATTGCAATAGAAATATTATCATCATATTGTTTATGAGTTTTATGCATTGATTCTATTTCTGCCCAACGGTGATGTAGAATTAGTGTAGAAAGATGATGTTTCATTCTAATTCTGCCCAACGGTGATTTAGAATATAGAAGAAAGTTTTAAAGATTTAATGTGCATATCTTTAACCAGACCAACGTAGGGTTATTTTTATGCTCATTATTGTTTATTATTGAATATTTTCTCAGACAAAGATTCTCATGTTTTCATTCGTGAAAGCAAAAGAATGGGTACTTGTGACCCGAAAGATGACCAAGAAAGGTCATAAAGTGAGAGAGTATGTTCTCTCTAAAGAATGACTGCAAAAGAAAAAGAATTCTTGGATGTTAATCCAAGAATACAAATAGATCATCGAGAGTCTTGTTTGACAAATGTCTTTCATGTACTCTCCATGCAGAAAACAAATAAATCATTCAGAGTTTTGTTTAACGAATTTCTTTCATGTACTCTATATGAAGAAATTTTTTAAACGAGCAACATGAATGCTTAATTTGACCAACGTTGGATTAAGCATGTGTATAAAAGAGTATTCAGATTTATTTCTGAATTTGATGATTGAATATGCAGTCTAAAGAGCCAATTGTGGCATCTATGTCTCTTAATTACCCGCATGACGGGAAAAGACGATAATAATACCCACGTGGTGGAAAAGTCTGGGAAAATACCCGCATGGCGGGAGAAAATTTTGACAAAGGACTTATCCTGTATGACAGGAAAAGATGTGATGACTCATGTGTTTTTATATCGACCGCACACCTTATGTATCATAGTTATAAAGCACTTAATGAGTCAAAAGAGAATAAAGTTACAAATGAACCTAAAGATAAGAATGTTATGCAAGTGTGACTTGCAGTACCATTGAGAAAGAACTCTTGTGAGTTTTGAAAAGGGAATGAGGAAAAAGTACTCCCATACGTTAAAAGATAACTTCATATTGAATAAAGCAGATAATCAAAGTTTCGAAATTGTGGCAAAAAGGTTCTTGCCACATTTCGAGGGGGAGATAGAGAATGTTACAGTATAAACTCCCCTATACTTCAGATAATGTGATGCATATTATGCATCTAAGTGATCTATGATGAATTGTGATCGTCTGGGGAGTACGACGGTCATAATAATGATACCCCTAAAGTAAAGAGATAGATTTATTCCTGGATCTTTTACAGCTCCGAAAGGAGACTAAGGACGGTACTCAAAGTGCCATAAAGAAGACAGATTGACAGGTTAACAGAATAAACCCAAATAAAAAGGATTAAGGATACACCATTTTGGAGAAAATGGAGTAATCTGGGGGAGCATGGTATGAACATACCTAAGGCTCGAATAGATTTTATCTGGGGGAGCTTGTTGCTTTATAATAGAGATGAACAAGCAAACATGGATCTTGTGTTTTAGGTCCTTGTAAGAGCTATAGCAATAGAAGACTACATAATTAATTGCCTCTAGGCAATGACAGAACAACAACATCCCCATATGAGAAAAACAGATGACTATAAAGTCTATATCAGAGAAATTTAAATGAAGGTTGATCCCACCTCATTTACAGAAATTATAAGCAGCGCTCAATCGATTTTGACAAGTGTCTACTTGTCTTAATGATTAGAGACTATGTGAATCCCGACGATGTTTGGGACTCATAAGTAATTTCCAATGGAGCCAAAACAGTAGGCTATAAAGGGTCTACAACGCCAATGTGACTCCAAAGGAAATATGTAAAAAGCGATTTTAAATCGAAAGATTTGCGCTAAGAGAATAAACAGATTATAATGAGTGATAATGGCACATAATGATCTGAGTTACATCAGATGAAAGTAAAGAACACAAGGGATCTTACGGACTAGAGCAAGTCTCTAGAATCAAAGTTATTTTGGGTTAAAGAAAATGAGAGGACAATCGCATTTGTGCAAACTTATAGAATGGGAAATTCATTTCCTAATCCTGTGTATGTGGATGATATCCTACTTGCTAGTGGTGATGTCAATCTACTACCGGCAGAGAAAAGAAGTTCTTGTCCTCAAAAGAGTATTCTCGGTAGAGTGTCTCTCGTTATAAGTATCGAGATTTACTGAGAAAAGAAGAAAAGGGGTATTAGAAATATCACATGGACATGCTGAGAAGAAGTCTCTATAGCATGCATGTCGAGAAAACCTACGCCTGTTCTTATTGACAAGGGTAATGGAATTGAGAACTTTAGTGTTCCAAGAGATAACATAGAACGGATCAAATGGATATGGTACCATATGCTTCCGCTGTTGGTTGCTCAATATTACCCTGACAATTCATGTATCCGGGTTGTTTTGGCAATGTCCAATCCAGATATAGATCACTGGAATGGAATCAAAGATATTGGCCTCATGCTAAAAGAAACAAGTGCTCTCAAAAGGTTGTGAGTACAAAGATAGATCTATAAGAGTGCTCTCAAAAGGTTGTGAGTACTCTGAAAGAATTTGTGAAATGTATAGCGAAATCCACAATTGTCGCTAAATTTTCACATTTGGAGTTTTTGTGTGGAAAATCTCCAAAGAATTAAAGTTTTGACATCAGTGTGATGTAAAGATATGTTATAGCACATATGAGGCTGAGGGATAGGCAAAATGGTTAAGAAACCTGTACCCGGAATTGATAATGGTTGACAACAGCAATAACCATTAAGTAATTCACTCCTAAGACAACGAGTCAAGTGTGGTGCCAAACACATTGACACAGAGTTATACGTTGTAAAGGAGAAAGTCCGGAATTATGTTGAAATGCTTGGAGCATAAGAGGAATAGATAAAAGAAACACACAAGTGTTTGCAGATCTGCTAATTAAAGGCTTACCGCCCAGTGTGTTTTGGAGAACACATAGTCGACATGGGTTTATGGTATAGTCTATATGATTTCCGGACAATAAAGAGGCCCAAAAGATTAAAGAATCCATTTCAAAACAGAGACGTATATTGTAGCTGTCTGATTCTATCGGCAATTGAGCTGTGACGATGAAACATGCTCTATGTATCGATCTGTGATGAAACGAGTAAAGCGAAAAGTGTAGTTAAAAGTAAAAGTTGAGATCAAGGGGGAGAATGTTAGGTTGATCTCCTCCCGTGTGACCCAACGGTCACACCGGACCCTTGACCACGCCCTGATCGGGGGCGTCCAACCGCACCAAGGTTGGTGGGCCCCTGTGACCCGCGCTACATAAAGGGTGGGGGTCGGTAGCACTGATCACGAGGTTCACCTGTGCGCCACCGCCCCACCACATCCCCTACCGATCGAGGGTTAGCGCGGTGCTCACGGGAAGCACCACCGACACCGCTACCCACTGCCGTCATCGCTGCCCACCTCCACCATTGCCGCTGCACCGGGATCATCTGCTCTAGGAGAAGGTACTGGTCCTCCTCCTAATCGATCTCGTATCTACCCGAATTGATCTATCCTAGTCGATCCCGTGGATCTAACACACATCTCCTCTTGTGAAACGAAAGACACAAAGAAATAAGCGAGCGAGCAGCCAGATAAACTCTCAAGTCGCGTAGTGTGACGCAAGATAGCAGTGGCCTCATGTGTTAGGCCCCTTCGCCTCCTCTCCGATATTGAAACCATCTGCTCCCATCGAGTCGGGTAAGGCTCAGCCCTCCACCTACACACGATGAAAACGCCAGCTTGGCTCCGACTATTCCTCCAATGGGACCAGAACTCCTTTTGTCGAGCCTCAACGATTGCGATCCGAGCCCAGCAATTGATGATAAGCCTGCACACCCAACACTTATAGTCGAGTTTATCTGTTCCTGGTTGCCTCTCAAGCCTAGCTAGATAACTCGTACATGCACAGACCGAACTACCAGAAGTCAATGGCTAGAGAACTCGTATATGATCAATAGGTTCAGTATGGTCATTTCTCTCTACTAGCTAGACAAGGTGACTCCATCCTCTTGCAACATATAGAGATGAAGCTTTGCTTTAGTTTCACTAATGCAGGCCTACCGTTAATTTGTAAATAAAGTTATGCACGCTTTGGATCTGCCCTATTGCTCCTTAGTTGGAGGAAATTAAAGCTGAACATGCGACTTATACTTCATGTAAAATGACCTACCCCCCTCTTTGAACAAATGTTGTTAACTAGTAGGAATAACTCTAATTTTGTTTATGGGATACCACAATCACTCCATCACTCTCTCTTCCCCCTCTTTGATGCACCCGATCTGACTTTTGACCTATATGAGGATCAACTAATAATTAAGTAGTAAGCAGAAATATCTGGGGGAGCAATCAAACTGTAGTTACATGTGAGTCCTGCCATAGCCAGTTCAAGCAACATGCAAAGAAGTTGTCCCTACAATCCTCTTATTTTGGGTTTTCTTTAGAAATGATGATCTGTTGGAATATGTATAGTCACGCATTGTGTTACGTGTGCGCGTGTTCCTTCTTGTAACATTCGGTGCTTAATTTGGATTCTTGACCACATCTTCTGATGCTGGAAAGGCCATCGCTAGCCACAATTACATGTGATAGGATTAGGTTCATCTCTAGGCAACAACCAACGCTTCAAGCACCTCCGGTCATCTATTCATTAGAAGACTACTGTTGAGGGTCCTACGTAGGTTTCATTCTAATAATGTGCGATATCGGCCATGTTGCCAGCCTGATGGTTCATCCACACTCCATCGCTAGGAAGCTATCGAGGCAGTGAGCTGACCGAGCAAGGAAAAGAGAGAAAGGAATCTCGTGCATCACGGGAGAGCTGCGACCTTCTTGCTTAGACCTCGTCGCCAGTTAGGGTCGGACTGATAGGAGCCAAGCTCAGTCCGATTGCTAAATGGGCCAAAAATGCTAGCTGGGCTATCTCTTCTTTCGGGTAGCCGTGTTGCACTCTCTGAGTTCGGGCCGAGCTCAGAAATTCATGCCAACTATACACGCACATATGTTATCATAGGATGTCTCAGTTCCAGATTGCCTCTCAAGCCGACCTAGATAGCCCCAATATGCATGTGTATACAAAGCCATAGTGCATTCTCGTTGAACTAGATATGATTTTTGTGTTCGGTCGGGTTGTTGCTCTGTGCTAGCTTCACAACATGACTCCAACATTTTGCGGTATATATAGAGAAGGCATTGCACTTGTTCCATTAATGCATGGAAACTAATAATTTGTCATATAAATATTGAAGGTTCGATGCTTGGCCATGTAGATTTTGAGTTGGAGGGTATTAAAGGAGATGTGGCCTAATATTCAGGGAAGATGTCACGGTCTCCTTGGTCGCCCACGTATGCCCCGAGCCCAACACGTTGGAAACCTGCACGTTCAGGTTGATGTGAACGTCATCGCCTGGCACCCATTCAGGCTGATGCAGATGGACATGGAGCCAACGTCAATCTCGGCGGTATCGAGGAGGCGGGTGAGGATCTAGAACATGGCGGTGGAGGTCAATTTGAATGCTTTCCACGACAGCCCACCCCACTCGTCGCACCACCGCACCATGTACACCGTCTGTGCCACTGGGCATGAGGATGCCCAAGGACGTGGCACCGTAGACTTGTAGGTGGCGTACGTGCTTGGCGAGGGCGGACACGATGAGCAACAGCTTGGCGACGTGGTTGGCAAGGGCGCTACGGTTTATCTAGGCGAGCAGAACACCATGACCTTCCTGGAAAGTTTTCTATGTATTCATGGAAAGTTTGGTTCTCTGGGGCCTGTCAACTGGACAGTCAGCGTGTCATGTAGGCTCTACTTTAAGACCAATATACTCATCTTTGAGATAGGTCATAGGTGACCAGTTTAATACCTTTTGAGAGTTATGTGACCGAACTACTCTTCTAATTTTAGTTTAGTGAACAACCATGCGTTTATCTCTATATGAAGGAAACAATATGTCGATTCAGCATGTACGCATACATAAGTTTTACAGTGTATGAACCTGAGGTAGTGAGCGATCATGCAATAGTATCTGTTTCATTAGTCGAATATACCATCACCAACCGTTTCACCAAGTGTATCAAGCCTTCCATTTTATCCCTAGTATGAATAACTCAATTTTTCTTGAAGTGGATACCATAATCTTTGTCTCACTCTCTCGTCCCCCTCTTGGTCTGTACCCGATCGACCTATATGAAAATCAACTAGTGACTAACATTTTGAAGAAAATACACCCTTTTTTTCTGAATATAAGATACTTTAGCTTTAACCTGATTCGTACGTATCTAGATGCGTTAGCATGTAGATTCACTCATTTGGTCTGTATGTGGTCCGTAATAAAATATATAATAAACAGTTACTCCATCCGTTCCAAATTATAAAATGTTTTGGATATTTCAATGCAGGCTGGATACAGACTAAAAATGAGTGTACCTATAGGCTAAAACGTGTTTAGATACATAAGGATCGGAAAAAGTTAAAACGTTTTAAAATTTGAAGAAAACGGAGTAGTAATTGGAATAAAGGGAGTATTTGGGAGCAATCAAACTGCCTCATTAACCAGTTGCACTTAAAAGCAATGGAGTATATGTACATTTTTTTATGGAAACGATGATCTGTTGGAATATGTAGTGTGACTCTCTCTTTGTGTGTTCCATCTTGTAACATTTCGTACTTTGCATTCTTTACCATATCTGGTGATGCTGAAAAGACCATCGCTGGCCACAAATACATGTGATATGTTTAGGAACAGCCAACGCTTCCAGCACCTCCGGGTAATCTATTCCTTAGAAGACTACTGTTTTTTATATGCGTTAGAAGGCTACTGTTGCGGATATATCCTAGGTAGGTTTCATCCTAATAATGTGCGATATCGTCCATGTTGCTTGCCCGATGGTTCATCCCCACTCCATCGTTTTTTACGAACGAGGCAGACCTGAGCGGGCAAGGAAAAGAGAGAAAGGCGCCATCACGACTCACATGCATCACGAGAGAGTTGCGGCCTGCTGGAGTAGGCCTCGTCGCCAGTTAGGGTCGGACCGATAGGAGCTAAGCTAAGGCCGATTGATAAACGGGCCAAAAATTCTAGCTAGCTAGTCCAACTCTTCCGCAGTGGGTCCATCTTTCACTCGTCGAGTTTGGGCCGAGCCAGAAACTCGGGCCAACTGTACACGCCCATACGTTATCCTAGGAGGCCTCAGTTCCTGATTGCCTCTCAAGCCGACATAGATAGCTCCAATCTGCATGAATAGGTCGACCAGGCCATGGTGCATTCTCGTTGAACTAGATATGATTATTGTGTTCGGTCGAGTTGTTGTTCTCTGCTAGCTTCACAACATGCATGGTTCCAGCATTTCACAGTATATATGGAGGACGCATTGCACTTATTACATTAATGCATCGATGCCAATAATCTGTCAAATAAATTATGAAGGTTTATTGCCTGCCCTGTAGATTTTTAGTTGGAGGGTATTAAAGGAGATGTGACCTAATCTTCATGGAAGATGCCACGGCGTGCTTGGACGCCCGCGTATGCCCGGAGCCTAACTCGTTAAAGACCCGCACGTTCAGGCTGATGAACATCATCGCCTCCCACCCTTTCAGGCTCATGCAGATTTTACAAATTGTTCTCTTACTGTATTGTACACACAAAATGCTCTTGTGATGATCACTAATTGACTTTGATTTCTTGAATTTATCTCTGTTAATATTGAGTGTAGGACCAAACTGAATGATACATTGCATAATTGCTTATAAGTTTTGAAGACGGGTTTTTATTTTAGTTAGATTTCTTGTTTATCAGGATCTCATTCAGTGAGTATCGATGGTTGTAATTTTATTTTAACTAATTATAGCCAGTTCATGATTTAAAAGCGCTAATTTTAAACTTACGCAAACATTCAGATGTTTCCTTTGTCTAGAAAAATATATTCATATGTTTTTTAGTTTCATGTGTACTAGTGCCATGAACTGATGGTTCTACATTACTTTCATGTGTGTTACTAGCTGTTGTTTGATGTGTACTATGGATGAAGTTAGTGGGGTTTAAGTGGGCAGAGCGACGACCACTTAATCCGAAAGAACTAAACGGGCAGCAAGCGAGCATCTCGTTTAGTCAATCGGACAGAGATGGTCAGCTAGTGGGCAGCAATGGGCATGCCCACTTACCCCGTGACCCGTGGCTCTCTCATCTTCCTCCAGGCCAGGAATGCTTACAGTTTCATTGGCCATTCCGCTACAGTGAGCGAGTCGACGAAGAGTCTAGAGGAAGAGTGGTTGATAATCTCGCTCTCAACGCCCATCAGCAATGTAGCTCTGTCGACCCCTGAGAACTTGACGGACAAGCGAGTGAGTGTTGGACTCTACAGCTGATTAACGACTAGTCTCATCGATCCTTCGAAAGTGCTGCAGGGTTATTGTTAAATTATTGTTGTAGTCATGTCATAATTTTTTTCACGTCGTCCTTGTTTTGACAATTGTTCGTGTATGTACCTGCAAGTGTCGGAAAGCACTCTTTAATCTCACATCTCAATTTGATGGTGTCATACTGTTAATTCTAGGAAATATAAACCTTGTTAATCCTGCTTTTGTGCATTATTTTTTATGATGCATTGATGTGTGTTTTTATGTGTTTGGTGGCAGTATGAATGTCCGTGTGCTTTTTGTATGTACAACATGATGGGGTCCACATGTCAGGCCACATCAGCTTTTGTAGACCAATCATACAATCACCTACAATTTAATAGTGACAAAATTTCAAGTATTTATTGACAAACGTGCGTCAACGATTAACACTAAACGTTGACAACTTTTCCCATCGTCACTTACAAACGTTTGATAGTAACAAATGTGCAGATCGTCACTTTCACCGTTTTGCTGTGTAGTTTAGCTGTTTTATATAGTTTGTACGCTGTCCTTCTACGTGTTCCGTACACTCAAATCGTTTGTATATCTCAGATTTTCTGGATCCATTCCAACTGAAACGGTTTGCCAGTGGTATTCACCAGTTAGAGCATGTACAATAGTGGGCCTATAGCCGCCTACGTGGCATTTTTGTCTATGTGAAAGAGAGAGACATGGAAAAAGTGATGGAGGGGGCTCTCATGCAAGAGCCCGCCTATACGCACAAAGTGAGAGAACCACTAACCTAATAGCCAACCTTTTAGCCAACTCTATTGTATTAGCTAACTATAAGGCTAACTTTTGGTGACATGCCACTTTCATATAGTCAGCTGTTTGCTCTACTATTGAACTTTCTCTTAGGGTCGGACCGATAGGAGCCATGCTTAGCCCGATTGCAAAACGGTCAAAAAAGGCTATAAGGTCCAACTCTTCCTCGGTGGGGCCATATTGCACTCGCTGACTTCGGTCGAGCCCAGAAATTCATGCCAACTATAGACCCAAAGATGTTCTCGTCGGATGCCTTTGTTCCTGATTGCCTCTCAAGCCGACATATATAGCTCCAATATGCATGAATATGTCTACCAAGCCATGACGCATTCTCGTTGAACTAGATATGATTACTGTGTTCGGTCGGGTTGTTGTTCTATGCTAGCTTCACAACAATATGGTTCCAGCATTTTGCGGTATATATAGAGCACACATTGCACTTGTTCCATTAATGCATGGATGCCAATAATCTGTCAAATAAATTATGAAGGTTTAATGTCTAGCCCTGTAGATTCTTAGTTGAAGGGTATTAAAGGAGATGTGGCCTAATCTTCACGAAGATGTCACGCTGTGCTCGGACGCCTACGTATGCCTAGAGCCTACTCCCTCCGTCCTCAAATAAGTGGATATTTAGAATTTGAAAGTTTTCCACAAAAAGTGTACATCTACCTTACCAATGCAATTGAGAAAGCAGATAATAATGCTTCTCCTCATCACATGATGAATCAAGGCCAATAATATTCAACAAATGGTCTACTTATTTTTACATGCACTTAGCTCATTAGAGGTGGGTACTTAAATAGGAGAGAGATTGCGACTTGCATCTTCCCAATGCATATTCTACTCCACTCCATAATTTGTCTTAAATTTTTCGATAACCACTTATTGAGGACGGGAGTAACTCGTTAAGACCCGGACGTTCGCCTCCCGCCCTTAATTTCAGGCTCATGGAGATTTTACAAACTGTTCTCTGATTGTATTGTATACACAAAATGCTCTTGTGACGATCACTAATTGACTTTAGTTTTTCGAATTTATCTCTGTTTAAATTGGATGTAGGACCAAAATGAATGATGTCTACATTGCATAATTGCTTATATGTTTTGAAGACGGGTTTTCATTTTAGTTAGATTTCTTGTTTATCAGGATCTCATTCACTGACTATCGATGGTTGTATTTTTTAAACTAATTATAGCCTATTCATGATTTAAAACACTAATTTTAAACTTACACAGATATTCAGATGTTTTCCTTGTCTAGAAAAATATATTCATATGTTTTCTAGTTTCATGTGTACTAGTGCCATGGACTGATGGTTCTACGTTACTTTCATTTGTGTTACTAGCTGTTGTTTCCTGTGTCGATAAAGTTATGCACGTTTGGGGCTCTGCCCTATTGCTTCTTATAAGTTGGAGGAAATTAAAGCTGAACTGTTAACTACTCTCTAGGATCTCTCCAATTCATCACACACGAGTACTGGATTCGATTACAAGGAGCAGCAATCTCTGGATACAGGCACAATTGTGCAAAGGAAGAAGCAGGAAAGGGAGGTAGGGTTCAGAGCCGAGGTGGGAGAGGAAGTGTCGCCACCGTGCCGGGTTCGCCTGATCCAACTTGGATGCCCTGCTCAGTTGCTTCTCTGCGTATACTTGTAGCTTGTGCGACTCAGCAGCCGCCTGTGACGGTGGTTGGGCCACGGCCCATAGCATCGGCCCATGATATGTAGAGGGTTGCTAACATGAACATGCGACTTATACTTGGTAACTAGTAGGAATAACTCTAGTTTTGTTTATGAGATACCACGATCACTCTATCACTCTCTCTCCCCCCCCCCCCCCCCCCCCCCCCCCACTTTGACGTACCCGATCTAATTGTATATGAGGATCAAGTAATAATTAACTAGTAAGCAGAAATATCTGGGAGAGCAATCAAACTGTACTATAGTTACACGTGAGTCCTCCCTTAGCTAGGTCAAGCAACATGAAAAGAAGTTGTCCCTACAATCCTCTTGTTTTGGTTTTTAAGAAACATTGATCTGTTGGAATATGTATAGTCACATATTGTGTAACGTGTGCGCGTGTTCCGTCATGTAAGTTGTAACATTCGGTGCTTTGGATTCTTGACCATATCTTCTGATGCTGGAAAGACCATCGCTAGTAAGTACATGTGATAGGATTAGGTTCATCTGTAGGCAGCAACCAACGATTCAAGCAGCTCCGGTCATCTATTCCGTAGAAGACTACAGTTGAGGCAGCTCCTATGTAGGTTTCATTCTACTAATGTGCGATATCGGCCATGTTGCCAGCTCGATATGGTTCATCCACACTCCACAGCTAGGAAGCGAAGGAGGCAGTGAGCTGACCAGGCAAGGAAAAGAGAGAAAGGCATCTCGTGCATCATGGTAGAGTTGCGGCCTGCTGGCTTAGACCTCGCCGCCAGTTAGGGTCAGACCGATAGGATCCAATCTAAGCCTGAGTGCTAAACGGTCCAAAAATGCTAGATAGTCCCACTCATCCTCAGTGGGGCGCTGTGAGGCTCGCGGAGTTCGGGCCGAGCCTAAAAACTCGGGCCAACTATACACGCCCAAACCTTATCATAGGATGCCTCAGTTCCTGATTGCCTCTCAAGCCGACATAGATAGCTCCAATATGCATGAATAGGTCTACCAAGCCATGGTGCATTCTCGTTGAACTAGATATGATTTTTTGTGTTCGGTCGGGCTGTTGTTCTCTGCTAGCTTCACAACTTGGTTCCAGCATTTCGCAGTACATATAGAGGATACAATGCACTTATTACATTAATGCATGGATGCCAATAATCAGTCAAATAAATTATGAAGGTTTAATGTCTGCCCTGTAGATTTTTAGTTGGAGGGTATTAAAGGAGATGTGGCCTAATCTTCATGGAAGATGCCACGGCGTGCTTGGATGTCCGCGTATGCCCGGAGCCTAACTCGTTAAAGATCCACACGTTCAGGTTGATGAAAGACTTAACATTTCGCAAGTTGCCACCGCCACATACACATAACTATATACATTTGAAATTTGATGTCCACTACAAGAGTTCAAGTATACTATTTATCATGTTGTAATGGTTGGAGTAAAATTGAGTATGTGTTTTGTCTTGACGGGCACGCGTATAGAAGAAGATGTGAGGATGTAGGTGTATGTCGTATACCAGGTGAAAAAGTGGACTACTGTTAAAATATTTCGTCTTGGTCTTCTCAGAATTATTTCACAAATGCGTCTCTTGGTAAACATGGCTGAGTATTCATGCAGTAAAAGTGCACAAACATATCAAGAGTGTCAAAACTAAGTACATAGTTGTGTCCGCGGTTATGAACAACTATGAGCAACTAGGCCTTGAACTGTTTGACAAACTCTTCATTCCAACTTCTTAACTAAAATTTGATGGATTGAACTTGGGAATATGTCAATTAGCGTAGAGTCACTTCGTGTCTATAGGGTCGAGCACGCGGTTAGCTAATTCCACATAGTTCACTGAAACAAATGTATTAATATGTAGCGAGGATAAAACTATTTGAAAGATAGGATAAAACCAACATTTTACAAAAATACAGCCAAACACCATTTAACCAAATATGCATGTACTGATAGGTTTGTACCAGTCTAATGGGATTAACTTCCGAGCCTAGTTAATCTCTAAACCCAAATGAGAGTAGATCGAGCCTGTAGGAATACATAGCATATAGTAACATTGGCCGTCTTGGATGAATTTAGCGGCTCCAGAGATCATTACCTAGCCACACGTGCACCAGTCATTCATAATTGAACTGGAAAAAATAGACAAACGAAGCTGTGTGTTCACAAACAAAAAAGTTAACCAAGTTTTAAAATAAAAAGGCATCCCCGCCCGGCTTTAACTTAATAAAGCGCACCTAGCTTAATATGTTCGAGTCGTGACTTTTAGCAACGCCCAACAAGAACATATCATGGATCTACGGATGTGTTGGATATACCATTTGGTGTATATATGTCTGACTGATCTATATCTCCCGATCTTCTGCACGGTCTCAGGCCCTGACTATAAGCATATTTCGATAAAAGAACACTTATCTTTGGGATATTTAGTCTTTGTTCCATCACCACACACCCCGTATTAGACGTGAACTTCCCCAAATATCAAATCTCCCGAGTTAGGGGTCGTCTTGTTAGGGTAAATATATAGTACCGTATTCTAGAAATAAAAGCTGGGCCGAATCACCTTGACCTAGATCCCATTGTCCAAGTTCAACTCATCTTCCACACCAAATCGATGAGGACACGGTCGCAGAGCCCGAGATTCGAGGGCGTGATGACGCGAGCCCGGCGCCGCCGACGTCGAGAAGCCGACCTTCTGACGCTGGATTGCACTCGCAGTGGCAGCGAATGTGTTCGTTCGAGGAAGCGACCGCGGCGAGTAAGAGAATGGTATGTCCGCCAGCCCTCCTCCTCCTCCTTTCTACAGTAGTTTTTCTTTGCATGTCAGGCTGGGACCTCACCGTCACCGTGTGCTAACCCTCTCGCAGGAGGGACTGGGCCAACCTAACGACCGATCTCGTCAGGGACGTCGCCGGCCGCCTGTTCTCAGATTCTTTATGCCCGGTGGCACAGTACAACCGCGTACGGGCCGTTTGCAAGACCTGGCGCGAGTCGATCGACGACCTGATCTCCGTTTGCAGCCTGGATATCCGCTTCCGGCCCGTCCCTGCGGCTGGACGCCATTACGCAATCGACGACCTAGGTCGTGCGTTCGCCTCCGCCACGTCTCCGGCCTGATCCGAACCTCTGTCCAACTAGAAGCGCTCTCCAGCAATCACATCTTTGCCGTGGCTGAGGGCCTCCTCATCCTGCGCGACAGGCAGTCCACCGACGTCGTCCGCGTCCTCAACCCCCTCACCGGCACTCTCACCGAGTTCCCACCCATCACCGAGGTGCGGGCATATGATGGCTCCGAACAGAAATCCAGCGAAGCCATTGACGCCTTAAAGCTCTACTTCTCCGACCCAAGAAAATTATTCGATTATTGTGCCGGCATCGACGACTCGACCTCCCCCCCTACTCTTGTATTTTGCCTTGAAAATAAAGGGCTGTCATTGCACGTCGTCTAAGCCAAGCCCGGCGATCACCACTGGGTATTTGTGCGCGACCCGCCGGGCTGGGCTTAGTGCTCGGCTATTGAAAGGCTTGCGTGGTATTTCACACCGCCGCCTGGCGTTTGTATGCCTAGAAAGATTTATGTTTACTCTTTTGACATGTACTAGGAAATATGCCCCTGCTTTGCAACGTGTTCATTTTTAATGAATATTTTGTAGACCAATTAGAAATTTCTCTCATGAAAATTGGTATTTTCTTGTTGGGAAGAAGCATCTTTGACGGGATGTAGCTACCGTCAAGCATTAGTATCGTTTTCCTATCGGTGCGTGCAGCGTGCTACCATTAAGAATGTCGGTTCTTTTTGGTGGTTGTCGTCCCACCCTAAAATATGATGTTCTTTCTAGACGATAGTATTGTCAAGGGCTATACCTCATGCCTAACAGTTGTGCTGCATTACAAGGGCCTCAATGCAGATGGTACCAATAAAATCCCCTGTTTTACTTGATTAAATTTTGCCTGAAATTCCTCGATGTTTACAAGCGCCGAAACTCTGGGTTTGGAAACCTCAGTGCGTGCAGGATTATGAGAATGTAGCTTGTAGCCTGTGGATATTTCTGCTGCTGCATATAGAGATTCTGTAATAAACGTAAAAATCTTGAAATAGCATGCTGTATTTACAGCCGATATGGTGATTTCTAGCAATAGTAGCCAGCTCGATTAGCGCCACAGATAATCAAAAGGCAGCACGCCACAACTAATTCGTTCCACAAATGTCCCGAAAATATATTAGATTTTTATTGCCGAACATTCCATGACGCAGACTATAGACATAAATCCCTGGACTATCCATTAGTTGATTGGAACATACAAACTAGAGATCTCTCTCAGAGAGAGAGAAAATACTACAAACTACTAAACATGTAAGGAGGCATTCCCAGCAAAATGAACAGGCATGCAAACGGCCGGGTCACCAAGGCCATGTCGCAACGAGATCATTTTGGCGGCAGCAGCAGCGGCAAAGAACGAAATAAACTATTTCTTCCTCCTCCCATTTCCGCTGGTGGTGGCGGCGGCGGTGGCGAGGAGCTTCTTCCATGGTCCCCGGTACTGACGTACTGTATGACGGTCCCGGCAGTGGTGCATGTAATTTGAAGCTAGGAGGCCGAAGTCGAAGTGAATACATCGGTGGAACTGGAGCTTCGCGTCGACCAGGCCGTGGCGACCATGGAGGACGTGACGGCACATCATGGCCAACCGACGGCGGCAGTAGGGACGGAGTCACGGTCGTTTCAACAAATCCCAATGGCGGCATGAGAACTTGATGCCGAATAATACTGAGAAGGCCGCGGCAGTAACGGCGACGTGCCATGCATGGTCATAATATGCCGGGGACCTTGAGGTCGGAGTTGGAGAAGATCATAGGTAACACAAGGAAGACGAGGAGAGCTCGGGGAACTAGGTGAGTGGGGAAGAAGAATACTGCTGCCATGCTAGCTGATGATGTTGGTGGTGTTCTGAATCTTGTAAAGACCGAGCTCGTGAATTTATGCAGAAAAAACTCCTCCAAGCTACGTAAACATGGCACATGATATCCTGCGGCCTGGCCCCGGGTTGTACATACGGCCTCGTCAAGCCGTCGTCTACCATACATCGTCACATGCATCTCACGTAGTCTGACCCTCCCTCATGGCCAGTCTGGTCCATAACCTAAATGAAAGACGTGCAGGTTAATTTTTAGAAATAAGGCAAAAGCTTTGCCTTTTATATTGATATAGAAGGAGAAGAGGTGCAGGTTAATTACTTGCAGGTTTTCACATGTTTGGTGACAAAGTGACCACGTACGGGCATGACATCCCTCGATGAACACGGTGTCGTCTAGGACGACCAGCAAAAAGGACGGCCATTCTTGATGGTAGCACACTGAAGTCTGCACGCTCCGACAAGAAAACAATAATATGGTTTACGGTAGCTACATCCTGTGTCTTTTTATTTTATTTTGCGAGTACGTAGCTACATCCTGTCAAAGTTGCTTCGTCCGCACAAGAAAATACCAATTTTTAGTAGTGAAATTTCCAAAATTGGGCTACAAAGTATTCATTAAAATTAAGACGTAGCAAAGCGGGGGCATATTTCCTATTACAAGTGAAAAGAGTAAACATAAATGTTTCTAGGCATAGAAACGCCAGGCGGCGGTGTGAAAAACCACGCAAGCCTTCCAATAGCCGAGCATTGAGCCCAACCCGGCGGGTTGTGCACAGATAGCTAGTGGTGATCGCCGGGCTTGGCGTAGACAACGTGCAATTGCATCCCTTTATTTTCAAGGCATAACACAAGAGTGGGTGGGGAGGTCGAGTCGTCGATGCCGGCGAAATAATCAAATAATTCTCTTGGGTAGGAGAAGTAGAGCTTTAAGGTGTCGATGGCTTCACTACATTTCTGTTCGGAGCCATCATACGCTCGCACATCGGAGATGGGAGGGAACTCGGTGAGAGTGCCGGTGAGGGGGTCGAGGACACGGACGACGTCGGTGTACTGCTTGTCGCGCAGGATGAGGAGGCCATCAGCCACGGCAAATATGTGATTGGAGGAGAGCGCGTCGAGTTGGACGGAGGTGCGGACGCCGGAGATGTGGCGGAGGCGGAGGCGCGACCCAGGCAGTCGATCGCGTAATGGTCTCCAGCCGAGGGCGCGGGGGCGGAAGCGCATGTCCAGTCTGCAAACGGAGCACGGGTCGTCGATCGATTCACGCCAGGTCTTGCAAACAGCCCGCAAGTGTCTGTACTGCGCCGCCGGCCATAAAGAATCTGAGCTCACACGGCCGGCGATGTCCCTGACTAGATCGGTCGTCAGGTTGGCCCAGTCCCTCCTGCATATGGTTACCATAGTGATCCAACATGACATGCAAAGAAAAACTACTCTACGAAGGAGGAGGACGCCGGACATACCATTCTCTTACTCGCCGCGCTCGGGTCATCACGCCGTCAAGTCCAGCTAGGTGATTCCGCCCAGCTTTTATTTCTAGAATCCGATACTATATATTAACCCTAACAAATAACAAGACGCCCCCTAATTCGGGAGATTTGATTGTCGCAGCTTTCCATCCTGGACAAGGCTTTGTATTTGGGGAAGTTCACGTCTAATACGCGGGGTGTGTGATGGAACAAAGACTAAATATCCCATAGATACAATTCTTTTATCGAAATTGTCACAAGAAGAACGTAATAATTTCTAGGCAGGTCTTATATCATTTAACAAAGCTGCAATTCATAGTTGGGCGATATTCTCACAAATTACACGGAAACCACCTGACAACAGTTTCAAGACGAGAGCACTTTTGTATAATTTTACAAAGCTGCAGTTTAGTAGGGACTGCATTAGTCCTTTTATATTTTCGAGGTAAAACTTATGTTTATCAAGAATTCTGGTGCCGCGGCCTACAGTGACTCGAGAAAATAAATCCAAATTTTCAAAGCTCGAAAATGAAGTTAAATCGAAACTTCGATAATGTAAATTATAACGGACAAAGACTTTTGGGTCCTGGTCGCACCTAATATACCATTTTTTTTACAAAGGTCAAATTTTTTGGAATCTTTTTCGCACTCAAAGATGATCAAGTATTCTATTCATGTATAAATTTGTATAGTTTTGGTCTAAATGATTCATAGTTTGTCTTTTAGACGTACCATGCTCTTGGCATTTACTACTAGTATAGTATCTCTATTGTCTAGTACTGGTATATATCTTCCTAGATGGCTGGACACTCAAAAATGTTAAAATATTCGAGTTGAATATGACAGGGTGATTCTCATCACATGATACAAGTTAACGAAATATTTGTCCTGAACGCACCAAAATGGCATGATACACAGATGAAATTTTTAATGCTGTCAATGCATGTTCGATGCAGTGCTGTCGTATTAGTCTTGCTATCTGAATACATGATGGATGGATGGGACTACAAGAACATGAGGTAGCACATGTAGCTCGCAGAACAGAACTTATGGCTTTAGAGCATCTCCACCGGGGCCTCTAAATGTGTGTCCGGCGCCCCCAATTGGGCCTCGTTTGGGGGTGCCGGACATGTGTCCGGTCAATATTTAGAGGCCGCCCACAGCGGTACTCCCCAAAGGCCCACCCCCCAATCGCGAGCAAATTGTCGAACACCTCGGGGGCGTTCAAATTCATTTTAGAAAACTTTAAAAAGTTCAAATTTCATTTATATTTGTTATATATTACAAAAAGTTTGAATGAAATTTGAACTGCGGCCTAGCGCCCTAGCCTACAGGTCGTCCCATCAGTCGTCGCAGTCGTCCTCGATCTTCACCGGCGCCACGGAGGAGCCAGCACGGCTGGAGGACGCGCCGTCGTGGCGCGGCGGGCGGCTGTAGGACGCGCCGTTGTTGCCCGTCGCACGGCTGGTGGAGGGGCCACCGGAAAAGGAGGAGGCCGTCATCGCCAGGGTCACCAAGAGGCCCGGCGAGTCCTGCTCGATGTCCACCGTGGACTCGGTGAGCGCCGCCAGGAAGCCCGGGCTGTCACCGTCGTGCTCGTTCCGCAGCTCGGGCGGCACGTCGTAGCCATAGGGGATGGTCTCCACCGGCATTGCCTCCGCCCTGGGTTGACGGAGGAAGAGGCGCCTGCGCGGGCGTGGCGGCGAACGACGGCGGCGTTCGCCGATGGTGACGCCGCCACCACCGCGTGGCGGCGAGCGGCGCGCAACCTGGCGTCGTTCTGGCAGAGTTGGGAGGAGGCGGTAGGGAATGGCGCTGCCCGTGGCAGCGTGGCGGCGCGCCGCATCGATGGCTGAGGCAACCGTGTGGCCGGTTGCTCTCCACCAGTCTTTGCGGCCGGCGGTGTTGTACCGCGTGCGTCGCGAGTCACGGCCGTCGTTCGTGGCGATGACCGCCGCCTGCTCGCGCTCGAAGCGGTCCAGCCAGCGGCCCCAGTTGGCCTGGCCGTCGTCGTTCTCGGGGAGGCGCCGCTCCGCCGGCGTCATCCAGCTGCGCCGACGAGTGATAAACCGCCACATTTGCTCGTCCGTCTCGGGGAGCGGTGCCACGGGGAGGCCACCGGCCGAGATGGACCAGCCTTTGGGCAGCCGGCAGTCGTGTGGCGCGAGGAGCCCGTAGCGGTGCAGCTCCCAGGCGTCCTCGCTTAGGATGATGCGGCCGCTGGATGCCATGACGGCTCGCCGGAGGTGGAGAGGAGAACGAGAAGGTGGAGAGGAGGGCGGGGTGGATAAGCACGGCCACGGACGCCGGCTTTTAACATGGCCAGGGGCGGTGCGGCCGGCGTTAATGCGACGCATGGGGAATCGGCAACGCCGGCCGCGTGGCCTGGCCGCCTGCGGAGCCGTCGCGTCGCCTGGAGAGTCGGCGCGTCGCCTGGCCGGCGTAAATGGTTTGCGTGCGTACAGGCGCACCGGCGTCCAGTCGCGTCAGGGCCATTAACGCGGCCAGACCGGCCTCTTGCACGGCGCGATAAATGACGTCTGGGCGCGTCGTGTGTATGACGGGCGGGCCATCGTTGTCAGGGCCATGGCCGAGGCGATGTCCGGCACCCCCAGAAGGGCCTCCAAACTTGGAGGCCCTCGCCCGGGGCGAGGCTTTAGGGGGTGCCGTTGGTGGGCGTTTTTGGTGTCCGGCCCCCCAAAGGGCCTTTGGGGGGTCCTTTAGAGGCCCCGGTGGAGATGCTCTTAGAAATGAGGCCCTCGCCCGGGGCGAGGCTTTAGGGGGTGCCGTTGGTGGGCGTTTTTGGTGTCCGGCCCCCAAAGGGCCTTGGGGGGTCCTTTAGAGGCCCCGGTGGAGATGCTCTTAGAAAACAATTGATCATCTATAGATTATGATCTTTGTGCACAGGTGCTTGCTTGGCCTGTTCAAGCATCCATGCACAAGTAGCACAAGTCGTTGTTACCAACGGTAGGTCGCCAAGCTCCCTCCCTACTGATGAAACTGTGTCCCAAAATTGGAGTAAATATATGATCCTGAAGATCAATTATAGATGGAATACTGTCGGACAGCTCATGTTCCTTGTCGGACAGCAAAAGCAGCACGATATGTTCATGGAAGGACAAGATGCAATTAAGCAAGAGGAGAGAGGCAGAGGCGGACTTGTCTTAATATACCTCCATACATCTTACCAGAGGATGAAACTCATCAATCAAAATTCAACAACCTACATTTCATTTGAATCAATTCAAAGAGTAGACATCTGTCTGTTGAAAAACATTTTTTCGTTCTAAAAGCAGGTTCACTGAAGTTCAGCTAGCAGTAAAGCATGCTCAGCTCATGGTCTCTCACCTTGCTATGCGTGGACGGCTGACACCAGCGATCGACAAAGACGATGGTGGGGATGCCACAACACTGCAGCTGATGATCATGGTGTGTAGGTGTGCAGAGTCCACTCCAGACTAAACGTTGCGCCCTGCTCAGAAGGAGTTTTCAAGTTCTAGAATGGCTACGTGATCACCAGTGTCTCCCTACTCGACGGCGTACCTTAGATCCTGGTTGCCTATCAAACCCATCTAGCTCCTCTTAACATGTATGGAGAGCTTAAAATGCCAATCCACGGGATGCTCGAGCTATTTATATGCGTCAGGTTGAGAGTTCCATATGCAAGCCATAATTCACGATGCTCTACACATAAATGATAAATGAAACCCAAGTTGATGTGTGCTAGCTTCTCAAAATAGCTACACATTTCGAATAGATTTAACTGCCCGTGTTTCATTAATATACGTAGGTAAGAACTTTCCCACATGACGTTCTGGTACTTGGCAGCATAGCCTGCGTGGTTGGACGTAATTAAAAGGACAACCATGGACGTACGTGGGTCATGGCTTTGTTGTTACAGTTTTTTTTGTTTTCTAAATCCACAACTATTACCAAACTATTATCAAATCAGACAAAACTATTTTCAAATCTTCCCACGGGTCGCCCCAACGAGAATGGACACAAGCTGGAATGTTGCTCGACACCAACAAATTTGAAATATTGATATACCTGGACAGGAGCGCAACCAACATGGAGATATACAAGGGGGCAAAGAAGGCCGCAAAGCGAGCGGTGAGCGAGGCAAGGGGTCGGGCGTATGAGGACCTCTACCAGCGTCTAAACACGAAGGAAGGCGAAAGAGACATCTATAAGATGGCGAAGACGAGAGAAAGGAAGACGAGGGATGTCAACCAAGTCAAATGCATAAAGGACGGAGCGGATCAACTCCTCGTGAAGGACGAAGAGATCAAGCGTAGATGGCGAGAGTACTTCGACGATCTGTTCAATGGAGAGAATGAGAGCTCTACCATTGAGCTAGACGATTCCTCCGATGATACCAGCCGACGCTTTGTGCGGCGTATCCAGGAGGCTGAGGTTAGGGAGACTTTGAAGAGGATGAAAGGAGGCAAGGCAATGGGCCCTGATGGTATCCCCATCGAGGTGTGGAGAGGCCTTGGAGACATAGCGATAGTATGGCTAACTAAACTTTTCAACCTCATTTTTCGGTCAAACAAGATGCCCGAAGAATGGAGGCGGAGTACATTAGTGCCAATCTTCAAGAACAAGGGGATGTTCAAAGTTGCACTAATTACCGTGGAATCAAGTTGATGAGCCATACAATGAAGCTATGGGAGAGAGTCATTGAGCACCGTTTAAGAAGATTGACAAGCGTGACCAAAAATCAATTTGGTTTCATGCCTGGGAGGTCTACCAATGAAGCCATCTTCTTGGTACGACAACTTATGGAGAGATACAGGGAGAAGAAGAAGGATCTTCATATGGTGTTCATTGACTTGGAGAAGGCGTATGATAAGATACCACGGAATGTCATGTGGTGGGCCTTGGAGAAACACAAAGTCCCAACAAAGTACATTACCCTCATTAAGGATATGTATGATAATGTTGTGACAAGTGTTCGAACAAGTGATGGCGACACCGATGACTTTCCAATTAAAATAGGACTGCACCAGGGGTCAGCTTTGAGTCCTTATCTCTTTACTTTGGTGATGGATGAGGTCACAGGGGATATACAAGGAGATATCCCATGGTGTATGCTCTTTGCGGATGATGTGGTGCTAATTGACGATAGTCGGGCGGGGGTTAATAGAAAGTTAGAGCTGTGGAGGCGGACTCTAGAATCGAAAGGTTTTAGGCTTAGTAGAACCAAAACTGAGTACATGAGGTGCAGTTTCAGTACTACTAGGCACGAGGAGGAAGAGGTTAGGCTTGATATACAGGTGGTACCTGAGAAAGACACCTTCCGATATTTTGGGTCTATGCTCCAGAAGGATGGTGATATCGATGAAGATGTGAGTCATCGAATCAAAGCTGGTTGGATGAAATGGCGCCAAGCTTCTGGTGTCCTCTGTGATAGGAAAGTGCCACAAAAGCTAAAAGGCAAGTTCTATAGGACGGCGATTCGACCTGCGATGTTGTATGGCGCAGAATGTTGGCCGACCAAGAGACGACATATCCAACAGTTAGGTGTAGCGGAGATGCGCATGTTGAGATGGATATGTGGCCACACAAGAAATGATCGGGTTAGGAATGATGATATACGTGAGAGAGTTGGGGTAGCACCAATTGAAGAGAAGGTTGTCCAACACCGTCTAAGATGGTTTGGTCATATAGAACGTAGGCCTCCGGAAGCGCCATTGCATACCGGACGGATAAAGCGGGATGAGAATGTTAAGAGGGGTCGTGGTAGGCCAAACTTGACATGGGAGGAGTCTGTTAAGAGAGATCTGAAGGATTGGAATATCACCAAAGAACTAGCCATGGATAGGGCTGCGTGGAAGTTAGCTATCCATGTGCCAGAACCATGACCTGGTTTCGAGATCTTATGGGTTTCAACTCTAGCCTACCCCAACTTGTTTGGGAAAAAAAGGCTTCGTTGTTGTTGTTGTTGTTGTTGATGTACCGCGGGTTTGGCGCCAATGTCCTTGACGCCAACCTAGTTCCGATCAGAATGTGTGCAGATTCGGCTTCATAGTCGGTGGCCCCGACATCGAGGGACCGTATTTGAAAATAGTTTTGCCAGATATGGCAATAGTTTCATCTAGGCATATTTGAAAAACAAAATACGTTGTTATACGAGTTCCTGATCCGGTCCTATTTCACCGATGCAAGATTAAAAAACCATGATAGTAGTATTATTGTCAACATGTTTTCACACTCCCATACCAAATGTTTCCATCGTGTCTGTTTTTTTCTGGTTAAGTTATGTATTTTCAGACATAATACTTGTCAGAAATATAATATATTGCACAGCAATTTCCATCAGTTCGGACTTTTGGGATAATTGGCTAGTGCATTAATTCAATATGGTATCAGAGCCAGAGGTCTAGAGTTCAAATCCTGGCCAACGCAGTATTAAAATAAATATCTGCGGACACCCAAATTCCACGTACTGGGCTTGTGAGAAAACGTCCACAGCCTAGACGTGAGGGGGAGTGTCAGAAATATAATATATTGCACAACCCTTTCCATCAGTTCGGACTTTTGGGATAATTGGCTAGTACATTAATTTAATAATACTTTGCACTGAAAACTTATTTTTGTTATGCAATATTAAAAAGAGATCATCTTCCAAAAAAGACTGTAATATTGTTGCACCGAATTTGATTCTGGAACCGTTCTATAGAATTCAGATCCAGTTTGAAAGAATCCGCCGAACTATAACGTATTTTTGAAAGAATTTGGTCGATATTTTCAGGTGCAATGTGGATGTACTTCCACCTGCAGGACGAGCGTATTTCTAGGGTGTAGTTTTCCAGATGCGCAGGTATACTTCTAGGTTGGCCGGTTTTATAGTACCTTTTACTACCAGCGGGAGGTGAGTAGTATGATTTCAAATCCAGCAGTTGATTTCCAGGGGCACTGTGGACCTTTTAAGTGCAATATCATTTATTGAACTACCAATTACACAAAATATCCCGTTTGTTTAGCCTAAAATCTTGGTAAAAGATCCATCTTTCTATTCCCCGCGTTCTTCTTTGAGTAGTACTTTCCGAAATCTGTCTAGCGCTCTCTATCGATTATCCTTACAACTTCAAAACCACCACGATGGCGTTCATGCAACCATGCATGACGGCCGCTGGCTGCGCAGCACGATGCACAACAAATGCCCATGAAACTAGCTTGGTCACCTTTATCAAACAATGGCGACTGTAATAAAGTCGTAATCTTTGTAAATTAGTTTTTGCTTTTTTCTCTCACGAAAATAAATTAGTTCTTGCTTTCAACAATAGCAACACAAAACCCATAGAATAACACTCTATAGGAAGCTAAGATCTGAACTAGCTCCGGCAGCTTCAATTTAGAACACAGCTTGAAGTAACGGAGGCGATGGATGCAATTGTTGCAGGCGTTATATGAGGCCTTCCGTTTTTAACGGGATATGTTTTTTTTCTCCGAATCTTTCTATCGGGATCTGATTTCTTTCTTGTTATAACGCTCCCGATTTTGACCCTGCAGACATCAGTAGTATGCTTTGTACTACTCTAGTTTTAGGCACTAGTATGATTTATCACGAACCGTTAGATGTAGAAAAACAAACGACCTATATTAACTTGGGGGTACCACAAAAGTCCTCTCTAGGTTCAGCACGGGCGTGCACTTCTGCCGCAGAACGAGCATACTTCTGGGTACAACACGCAGATGTTTGGCTTTTAGATGCACACAGACTTACTTTTGGTGCAGTACTGCCCACGTAGCACGGGTGGTTTTCGCCTTCCGCGACCCAACGTATGCCAACTATGCAAGTTCCCAGATTGTCCCAGTCTATTCCTCCTGCGGGCCTACTGGGACTTCTGCTGAGCCTCGCCGAGTTCGTTTCGAGCCCAAAAACACTGGCTAGCTGTCCACCCCCAACTGTTCTACTAGGATGACTCTCTTCCTGATTGCCTCTCAAGCCAATCTCAATTTGCGTGGAAGAATCTAGCAAGCCATGGTAGTGCATGCTCGTAGAGCTAGATATGATCGTCGTATCTGGAAAGGTTGTCACTCTCTGCTAACTTCACAGAATGGCTCCAGCATGCATTTTGCAAGATATAGAGATGACGGTGAAGCATTGCGCATGTTCCATTAATAAATGACGACCCAAAATTTGCAAGATAAAATTTCAAAATTTTAGTGAATGCCAACAAATAAGTTACGCGTGTTACATTAGTGAATACCAACAAATAATTTGCGAAATAAAGTTTGAGGATTTGGTGCTTTTCCACATTAATTGCTTCTTAGTTGGAGGTTATTAATTGCAGAAAATGCGACCTACTATTCTTCTGGAAGAAGTTGCAAAAAAGCTTGTAGTACCTATATTTATACGTTTCTCTAATTCTCAATGGGCTAAAAGTTTTGTAAAGTCCCAATCTCTTCTATAAAGGCCCGTGCTCTACCCGCCTTCTCCCCCTACTTGCCCCTCCCGGTCATTTTTGTCCGTGCGATTGGGTAAAACGTCGTGCTGTTTCACTTGTGGCCATTGGATGCAGTGAGTTTGCTTGTCACTTCTCTCCCGTGGGGCACTGACCATGACAACAGGGGCCAGTTTCCTCTAGACCCCAGTTTTCAGCGACCGCAAACTGCAATCGTGCGCGTCTCTTCTCTGACGTCTCTTGGCAGCGCGAAGGGGCGCAGCTACTCCTCGCGGTGAAAACCTAACCAATCCCCATCCTCTCCCGTGTACCAATCCCCTCCCTCCTCTCTCTCCTGCCGGCGCCGCCAGCCCCCTGTCCCTCCCCATCGCTCCTGCGCCCACCCAGCCGTGTCTCCTCGAAAATCTCCAAGCCGGACGGGGCGGCCGGCGGGCGGGACGAGGCTGCAGGAGGGCGACGCGGGCGGAGCTGTATGAGGTGACCGTGGGACGAGCGGGAGGAGGCGGCACGAATCAGGCGCGCATGGAGGCGAAGATGGCCGGATCCGCGGCAAGGCTGGGAGAGGCGCTCGGGCCGAGCGGCGGCGGCCGGGCTGGGAAAGCTGCGGCGCGCAGCGCTCCGGCGTCATCCTTGCGCGCTCTCTCTCTCTTCTCTCAGGCAGTAGTGGACACGACGAGGAGCGGCGACGGCAGTGAGCGGCTGCTGGCCGTGCCTGCTCTCCTCCTCGAGCTCGTCCGCCGCCGCCCCTCCTCCTCCAGCTCGGACGTCGCCAGGTGGCTGTCGACGGCGCTAGGATTCGTCCAGGTTAGCCTCTCCCTCTTCTCTTTGAGAGGGTTGGGCCCTTCCCCACAGCCCCGTCTCCCTTCCCCACAGCCCCATCTCTGTTTGCAGGCGAGCTGTATGTGGAGGTCTTCGGGAAGGCTCGAGCTGGGCAGAGAACAGCGGCTCCGGTCCGATGTGCCTGCTGGCGGCGCAGAGCAGATCGACGAGCCACGGGAGCTTGCCCTGCGCGCACAGCTGGTTCACCGACAGGGGCAACGCCCGTCCTCCTCGGCTCGTTCTCGTCTCCGTCAGGCAGGTGAGTTATGTATGGGGTTATTTGCTATCTTAGGTGAGCTGCCAGTGTTGGTGTTCGTGATGTCTATGGCTGCTGCAATAACAGAGAGGAGCAGCGGATGGGGATTTTGGTTCATAGGATGACAACATCAAATACAAAGGTAGCAAGGTAATTCTTATAGACATTGGCTTTTTAATTGTGCATCATTTTCCTCTGGTAAATTCTCCCGGCTGTATGTTGGCAGAGGAGGTGGAACCTTGTCTGCTCAGGGACAGAAGCCTCAGCTCACAGTTCATGAGACCCAGCAGTGGCCACACGATGTCCTTGCCAGCGGCCACACGATGTCTTCTGGAAGAGCGTCCTCGTCGCCCGGCCAGCGGGCGGCCGGACAGGGTAGCGGCGGCCGGGCCAGGCAGGGCGGCGGCGGCCGGGCTGGGAGAGCGTCCTCGTCATCTTCAACGTCCCGCGCGAGCTCCTGATTCTCTGGTCCGTTCCTCCCATGATTAATTTTATTCTTTTGCTTCTAGGGTTTGATGGCAAGAACTACATCTGTTCATCTCCATTTTTACAAGAATTCATGCGCCTGATTAATTCCCTTGAACATGCTTTGATTTTGCAGGGAGATTGGAGCTAGCGCTTTTGGATGTGTATTGGACTATTGGCTATTTTTAATTTTTCTGGTCATATACTTCTGCAATTTGGCCAGTTTGTTGTTCAGCTTGTTGAAACTGCTGATGTTGATAACGAGTTGCTGCTGTTTTTTTGTAGTTTTGACATGGATCTGAGCAGGAAGTTGATTTTCTTGCAGCTTTGGTTGGAGGAGGGTGAAAATGGTAAACTTCTTGTTGGTCTTCACAGGTTACTTTAGCATTATGTAGAAGTCTTTCTAATCAATCTTTTCTGGTTATTTGTTTGTAGATTTCCGCTCAGCAAAATGGTGAGAGATACCTGCCAAATATGCCAAATATTCCTCCACTGAAGCCTGAGAAGAGAATGGAGCAGTTTCAGATGTTGGAGCTGAGGAGATAGTCAAGCATGGACGCAATGAAGGCCGCGGAGAGTCCTTTTCTGGCTAATGATCCCAAGGTACCATCTTAGAAGTGTTTTATGTTAGCTGTAGTAGCAAACAACCTGTAATACTAAAGAAAATTGTGTCGACCAGACACCTCATGTTAGTATTCCAAATTATTGCACATACTTTCACTGAGGATCACCAATAAATTAAATCATCTTGCATTCGCGGTATTATGACATCAGGAAGCCATGTGTGGGGATCCTATGCTATGATTTCTCTAATTTAGAGAAGTTTCTCAATCTAAAACATGTTGTGTGGAATAGAATAATCAAGCATGTATAATTTGTTTACCAGCTTTATTATTCTTTCATTTTTCTCCTTGAAATTTTTGGCAGTTAGCTTGGGAACTCTGGAGCTAATTGCTATTTTTATTGTTATAGGCGCTTTTTGCCTATTCTGCTCAAGAGGGGTGACCAGCCAATTACCGCATTTAGACAACGTCTCGACTATTTCTTGGGTCATTAATCCCTTTAATTTATTTGTTTTTTACATTCCAAAGTTACTGCTTATCTAAAGTGGGTTTTGATCTTCTTCATTTTCTTTTGCTGTTTTGTTTGATGGACTGTCAAGTTTTGGTTATTGTACATGGTTTCAGTTTTGGTTTTGGTCACAACGACGCTTGTGGTGTTGTACTGGACGCCCTTTTGGTTTTGTACAGTGGTTTCAGCAAAGGAAGATTTACTGCCATCCTTCTAGGAAACACTGTGCTCACTCCTGTTTCTAAATGCTTCCTTCACACCTTAATCTTTCTCTGCTTCTGCAATCTGTAGCAGTGGAACTGTTCATGTGCTTATGTGTGCTCTGATTGTAGTTATTTTGCAAGGCCAACATTTGGCACACGAGGACGTGAGTGACAAATAAAATTAGGTGCTGTGAAGATGGTTTCGTTATGGTGTGCCCCTCTTCCCAAGCTGGTCTTCACAGCAGAAAAATCTTTTTTGTTTCATGTGCATGTGATTACTTTGCCCTCTCAATTGTTGTTTAATCATGGTGAGTATGATAAATTTTGGCGTTTAAAGCAATTTTGACCCTCAGTTTGTGTATACACCACAATTTTTTGTATGCAGATTGAGGTTTTGATATGTTTGACGTGTCGATAGCTTATGCAGGGTATACATATAGTAATACTCTTGTCGGGTTGTTGCCTAATGAAACATGTGATATCCATATTATTATAGCACCTCTCATATATAGTTGTACATGTGGATTAGTCTGGTCAAGAGTCGTTATAATTAGTATGGGAACATTTCAAATCTTGCTCTTTTAACCAAGTTCTTGTGCAAAATATCATTGCTGAACTCATCCACCATAGCTTCAGTGCTATTATGTGCTCTCCGAATTCATCCTCTTTTGGATTCAGAATATGAGAATAGGCGCACCCTGCTCAAATTCATATGGTGTCTTTATGTGTTAGGTCAGTAACACACAATCCTGCAATTTTGCTTAGTTGATGCATTGCAGATTTCTTATGAACTTTGTTCTGGAATAGTTTCCTATTTGATTAGCGTACCTACAGAAACACTTAGGCTGCCTTCACAGATTCATTTTGCAACCATAGTGGATAGTTAAGCTGCCTTCACAGATTTATATTAATGTGAAATGATCATTTCTAATGAACTTTGTTCTGGAATAGTTTCCTATTTGATTAGCGTACCTACAGAAACACTTAAGCTGCCTTCACAGATTCATTTTGCAACCATAGTGGATAGTTAAGCTGCCTTCACAGATTTATATTATTGTGAAATGATCATGTTGTCTGGTGATGTGTAGTGAACTGAAAGTGCTAACAATTTCCCTTATTATTTGAGTAACAGTGGTACATGTTGGACAGCTGGCACCGGTCCTCGCCATTCCTGACTTCCAAGAGGAGCACACTGTAGATGCCGAAGCCCGACCCTCACCAGCCCCTTGCTGCACATCAGCACCGTTGTCCCATGCCGATTCCAGGTGCTCTCCATGGCACACTTGGTTTCACGACTCCAGAGGTCTTCTTGAAGCTTGGTTGGAATGAACATTCATGTCTACCTTCTTGTGTTGCTGATTGCTTTGCAGGCTTATTGGTTTTGGTTCAGATAGAAGAGCTTCAGGATTAGGAACATATTGAGAGAATTAAGTTGCTGAATACGAAGGTATATAATCGGTTTCCCCACTTACAGTACCATTCGCCTTGCCTTGTTGTGCACTGCTAGAGCAGATGCATTTGAATATATTAACTTAAGGTGTATGCTTGTGTGCATTTTGCATTGAAAAAAAACCCTGGTATGCATTCTCCTAAAATTACCTTAAGGTAATTCAGTTAACCAATAGCACCTACAATTTACATAATTTAGTCCCTTTTCACCTTGCCTTCCCTATGTGCGATATAAACAAAGAGCAGATGCATTTAAATATATATTAGTCTCAAGGAAAATAATTTAGTACGGTCCCATTGACATGTGTCATTTGTTTTGGGATATCTCTTTGGATGGTCCTAACAAAAGTTAGATACATGATTTAACCACACACCCCTGCTCTATCGTGGTGCACACAATTTGTTTATCAACTTATCTTGCTGGAACCTGCCACTGTAACCGGATACTTCTTGCCGGCCTTCAACCCATGTCGAGATCTTGGTGTGTTTGTTGTCGAGTAGGATTCTACTTTTTCTGCTTCCAGCTTCCTCGACCTCGTATCTCAGGTTTACTGATATTGCTTTACTGAAAGGGGATTGACCTGCATTTTCTGTGATTATCCAAAAGTCCTGCTTGCTTGGTGCTTATTTTTTACCACACATTTCGTTCAGAATACACAGCAGGAGGACCTATTTATTTAATGTGCTTTCTCGTTAAGAACAGTGCATTCTCTGCTTTGTGACATGCATTACCGGTGTCATGCTTTGTGATGTGTTTAGGAATTAAGTGATTTTTTTCTGAAATATGAACATTGCATTCTACAAAATTATGAGGTTCGCGGGTATATTTGTTAATGCAAGCCGCTTTGAATCCACGAATACTCATGTAAATTGTATTATCTGTGTAATATATTTTTAACGATTTGTGATGGTGAGTACCACCTGACTACTATGCTTGACTGTGCTCACTGTTCAGATGCCTATGGTCTATGGTCTATGATACTTTGTGCTTTTGTTGCAGTTGCGTTGCCGGATTTGCTTTGGGACAGAGAGTGCTTCTAGATCAAGCCCTCTGCTTGGCTGATCTTAGGCGAGCCCTTCAGTCCCTCCATCGTTGAAGCTGCTATTAAGGTGAGATTGGACCAATTTTACTGGTTTTGAAGCAAGACATTCATCAAATTTTCACGAGGTGTCAAGTCTGTAGTTTAGTAGGTTCTGTTTCTGGTCTTTAGTCTATGGATATCTGTAACTTAATTTTGTATTAGGAGTAAGCTGCACAAGCATAAGAGCTGAAAGAAACATTTTTCAATATACCAAGCTAATAATATTCACCTTTTTTTAGCTTCAGATACAATGGAACATGGGACACTGAAGAGTTTAAGAGGATACGGTTTCAGCCGCCATTGATTCACGGATTGTTGCAATGCTGTCAGTGCGATACCTAACCTTTTGAAGTTGGGAGGAAGGGCGTTGTGGGCTGGACTCCGTGCGGTTCTGGGACCTTATTTGGAGAGCAGAACAATGTGGAAAATCCAGCATGTCTCCATTCACATGGATAACACCTCCACTTTCTTGGTAGTAATGGTAGGCTGCTGGTTGATATGTTCTCTACGGCTCTCAGTTGGGTTATGTCAGTTATTCATTACTACAGTCGGCCCGGACCAAGGCCCTTGACCCAAGGCGCTGCTCCCAGGGCAAGGAACAGGACAAGTTATTCTTTTTATCTCATGTCCGAGCTTGGTAGCGGCGGTCGCACAACGACAAGGTAGCCAATTAACAACTCTCTTATCTGTGGTGTGGCTGCTTCACAGTCACTGCTTATTTCGGTGCTGCTGGTACTTTTATATTCTCGTGGTGGAACTTGGAAGTGTTACATCCACACTTATTCATAATTTGACATGGTAGGGTTGATTCATGCTCTCAGTTTATACGAATGCTATTTTTGCATTGTGTGGTTGATGGAGGAATCAGAGGGAGAAGAGAAAATATAAATGGCGATGGAGGAGACAAGTATCTCACTTATTCCTATTGGCTTCCCTTTCGTCGATAACAAAAGCTTTTCGGTAGTTGCTGAATGTGATGGTTAATCAATTGGTTATATGGCAAGAACGTTGAGATAAGGCTGTGCTGTCAAGAGGCCCTTCTACAGAGGTAATTATGTTTGATTGTTCTCCATATCGCAAGTTCTGGCTTGTGGGATTGGTTCCGAAATTTGCGAGATGGTGATTTAGATATTACATATTAGGTTATTTCGTGATCACTAGCTGAATTGTTTGCGGTTATTCCGGTTTTCTGGATTTTGGAGCTGATTTGAGTGTTAATCTGGATCAATTTGGGACAGGCCTTTGGGATATGGGCCAGCTCTTTTCATTCCTCTGTTTTCTCAAGATTCTGGAATGAGATCCTAGATTGATTTGTTTTGGCTGCTGTTAAGGGTTAGGCAACCTTTTGCAGAATTGGTGTGAAAGCTGGTATGTGCCTGAAGCATGTTCTAGAATTTTAGCTTCTCTCGTGTTTTAGCTGATCGATATTCTCTTGCCAATTACTTTGTGAAGTGAAATATGTTAGAGTGAATATTTTGCTGCATAAACGGCCTAAAGGGAATCAACCTGTTATACTCTAATATTTTATTACTCTGTTTTCTCCCATGCACTTTAACTAGCCTACCGGATAACCTTCTAAGAATGCATCGACTAACTTTGTATTCTTATGTTTAGAGGTCATGACTCATGAGTAATGAGGTTTCTTTTTCAGAAGACAATTTTTTTTTAAATATGGACAAAATTGGTTGCCAACTTGCTGTTATTCTTGGTAGCTCAATGTGCTTTGGTCTGAAGCACAAATTGAGAAGGTCTATATTCACAGTTATCCATGATCTGAGCGAAATTTTCATGTGATGTCCAAGGAAAGTTGTTCCAGTGGTAGACAGATAAAGTAGTTCATCTTTAGCTCTACAGTGTTCAGCGAGTCTGAATTGCAGTTTTTTCTTCTAAATTTTAGTGGAGTGCTTACAACATTTTCCATGCAATCTATGCAGCATTCTCCATATGTATATATGCAACATATATTCTGAAGCTGATTTTAGTGTTTTACCTATTGATATTTCCGGGCGCGAGTATTTTCTTTCTTTCTACACCAGAAAAGTAAGACGTTAATTCTATGGAGTTGTTTATATTTATATATGCTAATGCAATGCTGCATTTTTCATGTTTATTACAGTATTACTACAGATGCCAAACTGAATCAAATTCACTTATAGCTTAATATTGTGAATTCTGCTGCTACATCCTTTGTAGCCACATTTTCTCTTCATATTAGGCTATTCTAAGTTCCCCTATTCTCTACCTCTTATGCATATGTTTTCCTCGGTTAGGCGATATTCTTTCTGGGTGACTGAGTCCTTGCAAATTATATTAGTCGCACCTCTCTTTGGATGGTTAGATTTTTCAGATAGTGCATGTTTCTGTCGATAGAGATAGAAATATTTCTTATTTTCCATAGTTATCTCCTGTTATATGAATGTTTTTGCACGGTTCTTTTTCTTGTTATATGAAGTTTTTTACACGGTTCTTTTTCAGCAACTTTCCTATTGCAGGCCCATTTTGTGACATACACGCCGCCCCACGTGCTAAGAAGGGCCATGGCCGACAGGAGGGCGCGCCCAGACTTCGTAGCCACTTCCGAAATAAGGAGGGAGAAAAGACCAAAGGTTGCGAAGCAGTGATGCGCGAAGTGAAGGTGTGGCGCCAGGGATGCACGCTTGAAAAGAGACATCACGGTTGTCATTTTCATAGGCTTATTCGATTTTCCAGAGGTAGGGGATTGTGGGTGCTTGAAGAAGCATGCCTATGTGAAGATGGCGGGGCTCAGCTCCCACCCACTACTCCCTCCTACCTCGGCCACACGGCCTCTCTACTGGCCTGTCAGTGACGACTCGGCCTGGCTACGTCGTCGTCCTGCTGTAAGGTGAGTTCTCGACTGGGTTGTTTGGGCATTTCTTGATGCTTGGCTAGGTAGGCGATGCAAATACTGGATCTTGATTTTTGATGTTACTGTTGATTGTATGGAGGTCACCGATAGATCGCATTAGGGTGGTAAATAGGTTGATGGATTACCGGTGAATCCAGTCCTTGAGACTGGAGATCCGGCATATGTACATAGCTAGGCGATGCAAATACTGGATCTTGATTTTTGATGTTACTGTTGATTGTACGTAGGTCACCTATAGATCACATTAGGGTGGTAAAGAGGTTGATGCATTACCGGTGAATCCGGTGAATCCAGTCCTTGAGACTGGAGATCCGGCATATGTATAATTGGTACACTATTGTTAATACCTCTAGCTTTTGGCTAAATTTTTAATTACGTTTGTCGGTTTCCTGTCTATTTGTAACTGCCAACGTCATGTAATACTGCAGTCTAATAATTCTATGTTGTCGAAATTGCGTTTGCTGAAGAAGCTTCTTTCAGTTCATGCTTGGCCTACATTTCAAATATATGCTCCTATGCCATATCCTGCAAGACATACTTGAATTTCAATTTGATCCGCCTTAGACTTGATTTATAGCTCGTTCTTGTGACAGCAATCCCTTGATCACTGGGGTTTAAGAAAATATCTACACTAATGGCTTTAGTGTGTTGATACTTCCATAATAACCGGTGATCTTCTTTCTTGTAGTGACCTTCGCTCATGTGTTGATACTTCCATAATACTGAAGAACTGATGTACCAGAAATTAAATAAGGATTAGTTTATGTCCTCCCATGTTTTCTTCTAGAATAACCGTTGATCTTCTTTCTTTTCATGTTCCTGCATTTTCCAAATCTTGAGAACAAAAGAGACCCTGAGGATGGAGGCGTTTCCCAGGAGATGCATTGGGGCGCACGCTCAAGGACCAACAAAAAATTGTATGACTGTTCAGTGTGGGAATTGGGGATTTTATAGAGGTCATAACTCCAGATGGACATCAGTATTACTTTGATATCGACAAGAAACCATGGTACACACGTCTGTGTGGAAGGCAGTACAAGACCTTCATTGCTGAGTATGGCTTGAACGATGGTGATAAGTTTGTTTTTAACATGGAGGATATGCCAGAAGTAATACCAATCTGTCCTGAAGGAGCCAATGGTGAACCAAAATACCATTTAGGAGGTACAAATTTGTTTTCTTATCATGGACTTGTTCACTACTAGGAGATTTGTTAATTTCGTTGCCGTTTTTGATGTTTTTTGTAGTTCTAGACGAGGCAAATGCAAATATGACTGCCATCAGGATCCCTGTTTAGTTAACTGATACCCAATGGAGCAGAAAAAATGCCATCATGCTGGGTGCTGGGCCCGTGGATAGCACATATCTTTATTGTTTGTCTGCATCAGATGTCAAGCATAATTACATGGTAATTTTGTGTCTCCATCTGTATCGAGTAGTCTTTCTCGCTTTTTTTGTGTGTTCTTCGATCAGTCATGTGATATCCGTTGGTACTCTTTTTGGTCTGTGGCCTGTATGTTTTTGTAGAGGATTCCGAACGCCATTTCTGAAGCTGTGAACCTAGGGTCTTCTGGTGATGCATTTCTATCGATGCATGGGGGGTGTTAATCGAAGCTGAATACGCCATTTGTGCTGATGGGAGGACAAAATTCACATCTGGCTGGGATTTTTTTGTCACATCAAACCAGCTTAGGGCTGGCATGGCTGTGTTCATTCTTTTTAACAGGAATGTAGCCCAGCCAGTGAGCATGGTGTTCCATGTACTGTAGGGGTGATTTTTATGCCATCAAGGCGATCAATCGACGATGAGTAGTCAAGTTGTTATTTTCTAAGGATTCAAGTTTGTTTTAATTTGGTTAATAGTCTACTTAAGTACTGCTTTTCACCAACAAATAGTGTGTGGCAACAAATGTAGTAGTTGCATCCGGCAGTTGCGCAGTCGCGCAACGGGTCATCTAGTTGAAGTAAAGTCTCAACAAATTCAGACATAGCCGGACCCTAAAATTTACTACACGCCTTCTTGCTAGCTCTGAGCACATATACATGAGATACGCCGGCAACATTTGATGCATCAAGCCAGCTACTTTGACGCTAACAAGCAGTGCCTAGTTGTGCAAGCCAGCTACTTTGACACACCCACCGCTGGATCAAATTTGTCTGAATCATTTTTATGAACCGTTGAACATAAATTAGATTTTTCGAAGGAAAAAGCATAAACTAGATTTTGATGCCGCGAGAGTAGTTGTCTTGTAACTTAAGCTTTTACTTTCTTGTATTGCTCTCTCTTAATTAATATAAGGGGCAAAACTTTTGCCCCACGGTTCTATAAATAAATAAATAAAAAGTTGTCTGAATCATTTTTGTGAACCGTTGAACATAAATTAGATTTTTCGAAGAAAAAACATAAACTAGATCACAACTGTTCATTTTCGTTCGATTTCACAGGCTCATAGAAAAAAGACCAAAACAATACTCCGTCGTCGCCAACCAAAGAAATCAACCCCATTTGTCTCAGCCCCTTTCTTCCCCCGACTCGCGCTCGTTTCTCCTCCTATGACAGCAGCCAAATTCATCGGCGGCCTTCCCGCCCGCCGCCCGATCTGCAGCGAGCGGTGGCGAGGTCATAGATCCGCGACTGCCGCTGTACGTCCAGCTCGAACGGCGGCGGCGGCGGATGGGATTGAACAGTGGTTTGAGCAGCTATATGCGGCGGCTACATCTAAGGTTAGCAGCACGCAACTGGCATTTGAGTTTCGCGTATTTATTTCTTGGATTATCGTCGACAGCTGTAATGTTTGAAATGATTCAAGTTCTATCAGGAAGCATTGTTTATCTGTGTAGGTGTGGATCTAGTTGATTAGTCTATGAAAATTAGTAATGACCACTTGTACTACAGCATCATGTTATGACTTATGACCACTTGTAGATGATCGAGGGGCCATTTCAGCAGCTATATGCGGTGGCTTCGAGTGGCGAGCTGGTAAGGTAAGCAGGACAAACTGGTATTTGGGCTTCCCATATTTATTTTCTTATTTCGCGTCAACAGCTGGAACCGATTCAACGTTGGTTGAACTGCCCACGAGCAAGGGTTGCCAAGGAACGGGTTGATTGCACGGCCGGCAAGCGAACAGTTGCACTGCGTATACGTTTTAGTTGGGCTGAATAAAAATAGGAACTGAATCAAGGAAATGGTCTAGTGGCATGAACAGGAAAACTGTGTTAAGTACCATAATTTGCCAAACTCACACCACAATTGCTCCGTTGTTCAGCTTGGCAAACGAATTCTCGACAAACATTGTGTCACCAGTGTCCAGAGCAGTCATTCTGCCATTGTACTCCTTGAATCATGATTTCTTGCAGGTTGGAGTTCATAAGTTGAGGGGGAAAACTGAACAGGTAAACCAAATTCACAAGTCACTATGTACCAAATCCTGAAAGCCAGCACATGGCACATGGGTTTGACACTTTTGATAGAAAAAATGGCCAACTGACCGTTGGTATCTGTGGTCAAATCAAGGACACAACATCTTTAAAATATCTAGAGAAATGCTTCGTTGCTCTAATTATCTGGATGGAGGAGCTCTGTCCTGAATGCAGACCTTCCACCTGCCAACTACCACAACTGACTGTTAGATAAATAAATGATGCTCCAAGTGTCCTGATGTATGCTGGGGCAGTTGTTCTGAAGGCACTAGGCACTTAAATAAGAACACCATCGCGTTTGAAATAACGATTTTTAGAAATAAAGGGCCTCGCCCCAGTTCCATTTCCATAGAAAAGAAACTCAGCGTCTTACAACGAAAACAGCGTCCACGCACTCGGGGGGTTTGAAATAACGATTCTCCTTTAGTTTAGCCGAAGACACATAAAATAGTTTGCGTAGCAATTTCCTTTTAGTCCTTAATTGATAAGCTATTATCTGACTGTGTAAACTTTATGTTTCTTTCAGCAAACACTAACACAATGGTTCCCAAATTATTATTTCCGAATACTGACTATTGACTGCTCTGTAGTCTGTACGCGAGGAGCTGTTGGATCATGTGGTGCCAGGGCTCGCTTCCTTGAACATCCCATGGTGAGCGTCCAGACAGAGTACTTCAGAGCAGGCAAGGTCTAGCTGTGAGCTAGCAATAGAATGCCAAGTTTCACAGGGAGCACAAATTCACAGGGAGCCAAAGTTGATACATATGGCATCGATTCTGGAGTCCCGTGGCCTCATAATGTATGCTTCTACAGTTTTTCTTCTCCAGACACTGAAGAAAAATAGGATCTGAATCAAGGGCAATGCTGATCCTACCAGAACCGAAAAGATCATCACATACTTCCAAGTTGACACATGTGGGGAAGCTTCCGCATATCTATTTTTTTTTTGGAAATGGACATGGTACAGAGGTCGGAAATGACGGTGCAAGGACACCAACGTCCATCTGTTGCCTTGGAACTCAAGGAGGTCGTTGGTGTTGCCAGTGAGGCAGTCCTGCCAATTGAAGTGTTGGTCATTGAAGTCTGCCATCGCCATCAAAAAGAACGTTGTAGGTACCCACCTGGAGAGAGCCACATATCACCAGTCCTGCAGGGCAAATGGGCAATGATTCATATCAGTTGTGCAGGACCACCTTTTTCCTTAACTGTATACTGTGCCTGAAACAAAGTTACATGCATGATACAGATAACAAAAGTTTCCAATAACATGGAGAGTTCTCTAAATTTCTAATGAATACTGTAGGATTGCTGAATTCTGAATCTTAAAACTTGTAATGATCACCCACATAAGAGTGTACTTGATCCTCAATTCTTAAGCTATAGTGTCATGTATTTCTGAGCGATCTCCATATATCAATCTATAAGTCTTTTCTGTTAGCAAATAAGCCATGTCCGCCATGGTGGTGACCAGTGTCAGTGCACCAGGTTGCCGCTAGGTGGGCGTGGTGTGTCTGTGCGTGTGTGTAGCGTGTGCGTGCATGTGTGCGTACGTTCAGTTAGCAGAAGTAGCGGGGTGACCGCGGCGTTCAGTTGAAAGCTTGCCGCGTTGTGCGCGTCCGAACGTGCCGTGCGCGTTTACTGGGCGAGTTGATACTGGGTGCGTGGGAGCTTGTCATGGCGAGCAGGCTGGAGTGGGGCGCAACTACGTGTGTGCGAGCTAGGTATAAAACTCCCTCCCGCGTCCTGATTCTGCATCGAGTTAGGCTCGACTGAAATAGAGAAGGCCGTCAGTGAGGCATGCGTTGTGCGCCAGAAAAATCCAGTGTTGATCCCTTCTCCTTCCTCCTTCGTTCGATCACACACATAGAGACAGAGGTATAGCTAGGGTCGCCGGTAACAACATTTTCCAAACACCGAGTATCCGTCACTAGTAAAAAATACTATGTCGATGATGAGTTCACCGATTTCAAGCAAGCAACAACTCAAACGCAATCACGATTGGTTACAGGCCTTATGTGACTGTGATGTCGTCGGCATGGAGAAGCCCCTGGATCTTTCAGCGTCCATCGCGGCCCGGATGGACTGCTCGTTCAGCCAGGTTGGCAGCGAGGTCCGTCGAAGTAGCGGAAGCACTGGCCGTCATGTATAATCTGCTGGCGCGGGACGATGCAGGAGAGGTCGACGAGCAGCTCGGCGTCACCCCCTGGACGGCATAGGAAGGTGGCGTCAACTACCGTCCTATGCATTTCCACATCCTCCTAGTCTTAGACACATCCTTACGCGACACTGAAATTGAAACATGTAGCCTGTCAGGTCTCACAGGCAAGGCATATGGGGAGGGATCGCCTCAAATTAAGACTGGGTTGGGTCATACCTAGTAATTTCAATTTTTCGGCCTGCTTGGTTACCTCCTGACTGCAAAATTGTACATCTAGCCTTTGCAGTGAACTGGGGAGCCCCGCCTTGGGTGGCAGGGACATGAGTTTCTCACAATGAAATATCAATATTCCCTTGAGAGAAGAAAGGCTACGTAACCCTTGAGGGAGGGACTGAAGATTGCAGCAACTTCGAAAATGTAGACATCGTAGGGAGGTGAGGAGGTTAAACGCGCGCTCTTGCTCTTTCGTGAAGGTTGTCATCCGCTGATCATAAATGAACACTAATGTGTGGAGAGTCTTCCCCAGGTGGCTGCAAATGGGAGCAGTAAGTACTGAGGACATGCTATCTACCCAAAGTTCTTCCAACTGGAATGAACCTGCTTGCATTACTTTGCTCCTTGCAATCTCTGACATCAGATCTCTTGCTATGGAGACGCTCTCCTCTTGATTCCAGTACATATCATATATGCAAAGTTTCTTGAGGTTGACTGTGATGACAGGATTGAACCCATCCATTGTTAATTCTATGCAATGTATCAGTTCTAGATCAGTGAGAGACGTGAGGTTGGAGAGCAGACCCATTGACTGCATGCTTGGATCTACAACAATTTTGAGTTGTCTAAGGGAATTAGGGAAAGGCATGAAGGCATGACCTGCTTCTCCCATGGGCCACCGAGAGAACAGCTTCTGACAATCGTTTCCTGTAAATGATTGCAGCATCCTGAGGCCCCAGAGTTCTCCATCCTCCACGGGCGGAAGTTCGAGCTTACTACACTGGGTGATAGTAAGATGGGAAAGCGCGGGAAAACACCTCAAAACTTTTGAAAAAAAATCTTCAGAAATAGATAACTCCTGTAGGTGAAGATTCTGAACTGAATGGAGGACAGCAGTGTCACACAACTCTGCAAAAAACGTGTCTTCGCATCTTATGAAATGTATACTTCTTGAGGAATTTAGCTGTTGGAGGCATGACGGTGTAATATGTGAGACATAACTAATTTTCATAAGCTCTACTCCATCCATATTGTGGGAGTCCAAAACACCGGTAGGAATTTCACCATTCAACTCATTTTCCATACCAGTTGTCTTCACACGAGAAAAACACATGTTAATGGGGAGGTGTGAGGCATACCAGACAATTAAGACAGTCCAGGGAAGTTATCGCTATCAAGTGTACACAGGTTGGTAAATATGCATGAGCACTCCAAGAATGGAAATAAGCAAAGAAGAGGACAATTTCTGTAATAATGGAAGTGATTTCAATTCGTGGGTGGAAGTGGTGTCTTTATGCAATTTTCAATTTCCATGCCAATATTCATGTCCAAGAACTTCAAATGCTAAAATCGAGATAATGAGCTAGATAAAGTATTTTCTTCGAAGTCATAATAAGGTGAAGTAATTTAAAAGTATTTTCTTACTATAAGCCCGTCCATCTCATTTTGACATAGTCAATCAAATGAATTGCCCAGGTTTGAGAAAAGTATGATGTGTTTAGGGTGGAATTTACTACACAAAATTATGATGTGATTAGGGTGGAATTTGCCGTACAAAATTATTAGTGTAGCTCCTACATAATAAGAAAAAACAACTGTATCCCTGCCTTGAAATGCAATTCATCATACCTGGTGTTCGAGAGAAGTTCCATCGTTTTTCGTTTTTCCGATCTCAGTCTGCAACTCGTTCAGCTCATGAATTATCTTACCTATAGTAGGTCGCTTATGCTGGTCAGTGTCCAAACATGTTTGGGCTATTTTGATGCAGATCTTTGCTTCTGGGCCTTCTACATCTATTAGATTTTGCCACTGTGGAGTTAAGCAATCAGTAAGGATGTTAGAACATGTATATTGGTACGTTAAATTAAATTAACTTAATTGTTAACTCTGACAGCATTCATCTCTGATAAAGGGAATATATGTGACTCTGAACTTTTTATTGTTATCTCAGACAGATCAATAAAAGACATTCATTTCTAAATGTAAATCTTGATGTCAGTAATTTTTTTAACTACATGCGTATTAAGTATGTGTATATGGGCACCTCAATTCGAAGGAATTGCAGTCGTTTTTATCTGTCAACCAATTGAAGAGGCCCCAACTATTGTTATAGATATATAGGCGATATATATTTACAGTTATATATTGTCTATCTATATAATACATAGAGCTTTAGCTATTTGCCAACAATATATATCTTGTCATTTTAGTTCGCACAATAAATGATTGAATTTTTTGTCAAAATCAGAGAAAGTGAATGTGAAGAGCCGCATTCAGGGAAAATAGTCACTAGTATACATTGGAGAACTTGGGTACCATGCATATACCCTGATATGCAAAAATATTTTAAATTCTTAAAAAAGTCACAAATTTCAACAATGATATTCGGGCAAACATTACCATGTACTGTACTTGACTAAAAGTTTTGTCAAAAAATAACTTTTATTGCACCCTAGGTAAAAGATTTACCTAAAGTAGCCCTATATACACGCTATATTCGTCAGAAATTTCACTTTTTTGCCCAGGAGTTAACGAGAATTATTTACTATCCAATTTTTTAACAGTAGTAGAACACTTGGTAATCTTTGAGTGTAAAAAATTTCAGCATTTTTTTGACAATGCTTTAATTTTCTAAATATTATTTCCGCATATCAGGGTGCGTTGGACCTAAGAGCGAAAAGTCCGGATCACTATATTTACCCTTTATATTCTTTTTTCGGACTGCTATACAGTAGTGTGAACGTGTGACATGCAGTGTGCATTTGAGGATCAGGTTTTTAACATAGTAAAATGGCCAACCAGCATGGATAAGTAATTTCTCCTTACGTTGTCCAGATCATATTTATTACGCCCAGCTAATAGCTTTATGATAATAATAATACCCAACGAAAATATGTCTGATTTGTATGATAATTCTCCATCATCTATTGTTTCGGGTGCCATATAGCCCCTGCATGACAACACGACAGTTGGAATTAGCTGGGCATGGAGAAAAGTTCAAACACTTGATAGAAAGAGGAGAGTATCACTAAGATTTGCTTAAGGTGTTCCACAAACGTTTTTAGTAAATAATCTAGATTGTCCTTCATCAAAACACCTGGACGACAGTCCAAAGTCTGTAATTTTGGGCTTCATTTGAGCATCCAACATAACATTTTCAGGTTTGAGGTCCAAATGATTAATCAACTCTTCATGAAGATAATTCAAACCCTGGCAAATACCCCTAATCATTTGATAACACGTATGCCATTCATCTCGAGTTGGTTTCTCTGAAATGAAGAGAGAAAACACATATTTGCTAAATTACCTTCCATTATCAGCATGTACCTTTAATGATAAGTTTCCTTCCAAAAAAGCTGACTTTTTTATGAAAAGAGAATTGAGAAATTAGTTCACAATGAGCAAGAAAATCGTGACAGTAAGCTTTATAGCAAACATTCAGCATTAATGCTAGAGATAAATTTTATTTTGAAATTCAAAGTGCGGTCATGCATATATAAGTTAATAGATAGTTACTTAAATCAGCAACGCTTCTGGAGAACAATTTTATAAAGGTTAAGATCATGCGCCTAATTTATAACTAGCTAGTTACTCATATTGCCTCGTTAACGTACATGGCACGTGATTCAAGGAGTGTCGACCTAGGTTCAACAATTTTCTTCAGAATACGAAGACTTTGGTTGGAATATGAATATGCTACTTAGGCTGGATACACACAAGGTCCTTACTCCTACCTATGAGAGGGTGATTATGCATACCAGATGTACCCGCATGCTGACGGTCGTGCGTTCTATCTTATGTCCGAGAGGATGGTTAAATCCTAAAAGACTAGATGTTTAGATTTACAATCTTCATTTGGTTGATAATTGTTTCCACTTTGTGTGACCCATGATTTGTACTAATCTGGATAAACACTCTCAAATAGTTTTTATATATAAATAAGGTTGTATACATCATTTTGATGCAGAGGCTGGGGGTCTCCCCATTTGTAAAAAGAGTAAGAAGTCAAGCTTACTAAATTTTACCAAATATATTGAGTAACATATTCAGATCTACAATGCTGAATAAATAGACTATTGATTATATATTATGTTGGATCTACGTAATTTGTAGACAGAGTTACAAGGTTATATACCTTTAAGATACTGGTCAAGATTTCCATTAGGAAGGTACTCGAAGCACAAAATCCTGTGCCGTACATCAGCTAAGAAAACCTTCCGTCGAACTTAACCATTTCCCCTTGGGTGTCAGCACAATAGCCCACGAACCGTACTATATTTTCGTGTTTTGCTCTTATCAGACCTCATGTGTGAATAGCTTGTCATCCCAATCATGTGAACTGGAAAGCTTCTTCACAGCAATTTTCTCACTCGGAAGAGATCCCTGTTTTACACATAGCACGAGCATTGGCATGAGTATCTTAGACATGAATAAGTATCAATTGGAAGCAGGAAAATACAAATCATACCAGATAAACAACTCCAAAGCCGCCACGACCAATCTCTTCAGAGAAACCCTTTGTAATAGTTTCTATTACTGGATATGATAGCTTAATAGGATCTTCAGCTGGATTCTTCAATGTGCGCTCTAGGGCTTCGAGTTGCCTTGCTTGCCAAACTGACATACCTGTAATACAAAACAGAGTGATAACTCTCAAATGAGATCAAACACATACCTGCAGCATCCAGTTAGACTAGCCGTAGTAGGGGTATCATAGGTAGTATCATGCATGCCATGTTGACAAAAATCTGATGTGGCACAACAATTAATGAGGAAAGAGATGGTAGTGTTATCTACATATGTTACAGTATCATGACACGTAAAACAATGTATTTTAATAGCAAGTAAATCTTGTACACATATTTGTATTGAGATTCTACAAAGCAATAAATATGGTATGGTATGGTATGATACTTCTATATGATACTATGCATTATAGGGGTGGTATCTTACACAAGTATCATATATATGATACCACTCTATGATACTCCCCACTATAGTTAGTCTTACGAACCAACACCACGGGCCATGGACGATGGTGATTCTGATGCAAGTAGGAACATATAGTTTCTTGTGCAAGAATGAACACCCTAAATCGTCACCAAAGATCAATGAAAGGACCGTTATGATGGGATCACGAAAGAACATGGAACTGACTTTTGTTTCTTGGATCGAGATGCAGTATTAAAGAAACGTTAATATATGTTAGAAAAAAGGCAACCAATTCGGCTCCGTAATCCGTGGGCAGTAATTGTTTTTTAAATGTGGCGCAAGCTTTGCCTCTCTCATTGATTAAGAAGAAGTTGAGGGTGCAAAAGCAAGCCAAGCGGTTGGGAACAAAATCTTAAATAACGGATCCATTAAGGACAATTTGAATTTGCGACAGTTCATTATGCTTAATTTCTCAATAAATCAGTATATCTAATGCATTTCGGCGAGATCTTTGCAGCGAAGCATGTTGAGTCCAAGGTCGAAGTTTGCGTGTTGTCAAACCTGATTGAGGCAGAACCATGATGCTCCAGCTCCGGTTTAAGAACACATCAAGCATTTTTCTTGGTCTGGTCCATCTGGATGCAAGCAAAATAGATGGATGTACTCCATCCATTCTGAGATTCCAGGGCCAGACCAAGATAATAGGAATTTATACAACATATGCAAGCTGAAAGGCTGCTCAGTTCCAGCTTTTCCAAGACTCCCCTAATTAAACTGCTGGTGGTAAGAAAGAAGATTAAGGTGCTGGAGTAGTACTGACCTGGAATGGAAGATGGATGTCCCAAGCCAAAGAGACGGGCAAGAAGATGAGACCTTGTGTGAGGGATCTAGACCTGATGCACTACAGAGGTTTGGGAAACGATTGCTCCGATAAATACTAAGACTAGTCACAATAGGGAGTAACATAGAGTAGTAACATGGTGATGTTATTAGTCTATGTTACCACATTCACAATGGGAAGTAACATAATTGTGGTGTCATATAAGATCTTATTTATTGCACTATAGACTTATTTGTTGTGATGTTATGATAACTAGCTAAGTTACTCCAAACACCTCTCTCCTTATTAACTACATGACACATAAGCAAAATGGCCTTGATATGTGTAATGTTACTAACTAAGTTACTCCCATTGTGACTAGTCTAAGAGTCGACGAAGAACCATGACGCTTCGACCATGTTTCCGATGCAATAAATTAGTAGCCAGCTTCTTCCATGCTTCCGATACAATAAATTAGTGGCCAGCAAGATGATCGACGATGACAGCCATGTTAACTATTTGCTTTAGGCTGGCAAATTTTTTTTGATAAAAGAGTTTTAATTACTTTACAAGATTAAACATTAGAATCGGCCTATGCATATGTAGTATGTACACAGCCGCAACTGCACTGTCTTACAAAAAGTAAAATAAAAGGACCCACGCGAGTAAGCATCAAGTCGCCTGTGAAACTGGGGGCTAATCCGAAAATCATCGCGGCCAACCATTTCGGGTAAAAAAAATCCCTCACCGTTTTTTCCAGTTGCCCGCACACCACTGTAAAAAGGTCTAGATTTTCCGTGCGCTCTAATGTCGGCCACTAACGAAGCAAAACGGTGCAACGATCTGCATGAGGCATGCGGTGGAGCTCGGTGGTTGACGACATGGCTGGGATGTTATCCTGCTGCTCCCGAAGCTTTGCGGTCGGGTTGAACTCCAGGCGAAATCTCGCATGGATTTTGGTCGGTGCCGACGACGGCGACGCCCTCGGGCGTCATTCCCTTTCTTGATTGCGTCGTCGTGGAGTTTTTCGACCTCGTCTAACGTGTGGTGGTTCCAAATTCTCCGGGTGAAAACCTTTGCTCCTTCGTGAGCGAGCGGCGGTGACAGTCTCATCACTACCTTATTGGAGGCGCCGCTTTGGAGCCCTTGGCCAGCGCGGTGCGATGGTTTCGCAACGGATGTGCAGAATGGCGTGTGGTCGTGATCGGTGGATGTCGGGGCGGCGGCTCCGGAAGGTGGTGGTGCGTCGAGGCAGCGACCTCGATCTCCCACGCTACGACGGTTCTATGAGGCATAACTGTTGTTTAGTGTGGGTTTGGGTGGGGACCTAGATGAAGACTGCTTGGGCAGAGGGTTAGTCGACCCGAATGGACCTTCTTCGGGTAATGCGAAGGTTGATTTGGTTGCTACATCGGGAGAAGCTAAAAGATGACTGGGTTGAATTTGTGGCTTATAAGAAATCGGATGACGCTGTGGCCCAATCGACCCGAAATCAGTTGAATGCTAAGAAGAAGAAATATTTCCATCGTTTGGTCTCAGGTGGCTAGAAGAGTGTCTTGCCTAAGTGGGAATCCTATGAAAACGACCTGCGTCAAAAACGGATCACTCCACAGACAGATGACTGGCCCGACAGGTCCAAATTCTGGTTGTTCGCGCATGGGGCAGTGTTGGACCCAGACACAGGGCTGATTGTTGCAAAGGGAAAATGGCAGAAAAGAATTACAAGAGTCGTCAAAAAACTAAAAGACGCAATAGCACTAGTCAAGGAGGGAAATATGTTCCTGATAGAGAGGACGACGAGCTTTCACTCGCCCTCGGGAATAAAGAACACTGGGGACGATGTCGAGGCAGAGGAGGCGGGGTTGGTTTTCTTCAAGGGTTTCCGAGGACGCTGCAACTTATAGAAAACATTGCAGAAGTAAGAAGAGGGAGGCGGAGAGGGTTACTGCATTAGAACGCACGGTGCAGGCTGTGCAGGAGCAACTGGCCTCAATTACCCAGACAAGGGAATCTCAACTGCGAGTAGAAGATCCTGCAGTCGATGCCTGCCCATCTCAGCGGAAAAGCAGCGTGGGTTCCACGCAGCTACAAGATCCTGCAGTTGATGAACCAGTTGCTGAACCATCGGCGGCTCACTACCCCGTGGATGATATCACGGAGAAGACAAATTGTGAGTTACATGCGCCAATGAAGAACATTAGTTTTCCGGTGGCGATTGGCTATGCTTTACCACATCAACTTGGAGCAACCTTCCATTTTGGTGAGATTCCGGCTGGATTTGCTCGTGTCGGGGTCACGAAAGTTATGTCGGGATTCAACTCAATAAATCATGACATTCCTGGAGCTGAAGGCGAGAAGACATTGGAGAAGTCGAGCTTGGTATCGTTCTATGGAAGAAGAAATATATCAAGTTTCCAGACTCGGCGCCAAGGCCACCGACTCCTCCGCTAGAAATTCACCACATCAAAGTCCACCCGCCTCCCCCGTGGATTGGGAGCCCACCGCGAGTCCATCGCCCGCGCCGTCCCGTCAGCCGTCTGATGCGCCCACTAGTAACTTGACAAAGCGGAAGCTGTTCACGTCGTCCCCTGTCAAGAAACGTGGAAAAAAAACAAGGAAGTCAAGGCTCCTGAGAAGTTAGCTTGTGAGATGACTCAGGAGGAAGATGTGAGCCTACGTGAAGAGTCGAGAGCCTTTTTTGAGCAAAAAAAAGGAAAGACTGGAGGCAAAACTTGACCCCATAAAGAAAGTTCTGAAGACTATACCAAATGAGGTAAAGGATCGCACCGTTGACAACCTATATGACCCTCCACCGCCGCCCATTTCAGACTATGAGCGAGGTATTGACAAGGTACTTTCCTCGCAGATGGAGCAAGATAAAGCGTGTGGGAAAAGAGTTGCCCAGCTCGGAGAACAAGAAGCACAATCGATCGCCCGCTCATTGTGCCTTCTGAACCTCGGAAATCGAGCATGGAGAAGTTGTCGTTGGCGACACAGGTTACCATGATGGAGGTTACCCAACGATATGATTTGAACTCGGGCTGCCTCTGGTCGAAAATCCGAGTGCTCTAACAACACAGTTATATAAATTGCATACCTGGTACATGACCGCCGCAAAAGAAGGGAGAATCAATCTCATGGCGGCGGTTAAGGAACAACACTACTTCCGAGAATATGCTGTGCAGGTTGAGTTCGAAGAACTTTTTCAGATGTACAATCAACGTGCTCTCGACAAATCTATCATCAGCTGCTATTGTCTGTAAGTAATTTATTCGTGTAATTTAATTATTTATAGTTAAGCTCTCGTTCATTGCTTGTAATTATCCTCACAACATTCTTTTGTACGCTATATTATGCAGAATGAAGATTCGTGAATGCAGAATGGGAGGAATCTGGGACATTGGGTTCATTGACCCGGATAAAGTTCATATCCGGACCATAACTGACCATCCCGAGGACACAGAGGACGTTTGCTAACGCTTCTTAAGCGACAAAGTACCAAAAAGGAAATACTTTTTCCTTACAACTTCGGGTGAGTGTTACTGTCTTGTACACATTCTATTTTGCTTTCCGATATTAAGTGTAATTGATGAGTTCTGAATAGCTGCGTATATAAATGTGCGCAGTACCACTTCATTCTGCTAATCATTAAACTCGAGGATGGAGAAGTTGAAGTCTGGGACTCATTAAGGAAAGATCAAGATGAATACAAAAGCGTGCGTCTAATGCTCAAGAGGTAATTTCAATCGCACTATATCGGCCTCTTTCGTTCATTTCCGGATATCAAAAGTATAAGTAATAACTCCTCAATTCATTTTCTTTTCCGGGCAGGGTTTGGAGAAAGTTCATCAAGGAAGAACACGGTCAATGGAAAGAGAAGCTGGAGTTCAAGTCTAACTTAGTAAGTATACTACGTATCTAGGTCTGTGTATCTTTCTAATACCAGCCTCATTATCTTGATTATTATTTGATTAAATTATATTCTTGTATAGTGGTGTCTGCGACAACCACAGGGGACGGAACTATGTGGATACTACGTTTGCGAGTATATTCACATGAGGGTCAATGAGAGAGTCAATAGTGTAACAAATCGTGAGGTACGTAAACATCATACACAACTTTTATTTTGCTACCATCAATTGTGTTTAGTTTCGATCATAACTGATTTGATCTCCTTCTTTTAAAGATGTCAAGGAAGCGGGCCAGCTCCTACCACAACCGCGTAAAAGCTATTGCGGAGGAATTGGCGGGATTCATTCTTACGCATGTCATAGATGAACTCGGTGAATTCCACTTGTCGAGAGAGTCCCTCCACGCATGTAATAGCTAGCGGTGATCTCCATTGTAATTACGAGTACTTTTATATGTAACGAGAGAACTTTATATGTGTATAATGAGTACTTTATATGTGTAGTGAGTACTTTATACGTGATCTCCTCCGAAACCCTGAAAAATGAGCGAAAAGGAAAAAAACAGAAACCCTAAACCCCGAAAAATAATAAAAAAAAAAAAAAACCAAAACCCCCCTGAAAAAATAAGCGGGGGACAAAAAAAGTAGGAACCTTTAGTACCGGTTGGTATTACCAACCGGTACTAAAGGTCCTCAGCTGCGCACGCACACGTTCACCCACGTGGAGGGCCTTTAGCACCGGTTGGAAATACAACCGGTACTAAAGGGGTACCCCTTTAGTCTCGACCCTTTAGTACCGGTTGCACAACCGGTACTAAAGGCCCTATACAACTGGGACTAGTGCCTCGTTCTCTACTAGTGTAGGAGGAGTTCCAGCCGAATGTAAGATTAGAGCTAGCTACTCACTTTGTTTCTAAATGTAAGATGTTTTACCCTTTTTAGGTCCATAGGGTAACTAGAATGTATTAGTGCAAGACCTTAAATATGTCTAGATACGTGCGGGTAAGAAAAGGCTAGACAATCTTACATTTAGCAATGGAGGGAGTATATCGTAAAGTTAAAACATGTGGCTGCTATGAATGTAAAGACCAATTCGTTGTAACTAGTCGCCTTTTTCTGTATTGCTGTACTTTGAAGAATTTATGTCTTCGACGTTACAATAGATTTTTTTTTTGTTTCTCTTTGATGAATAGAAACATTCTACTGAGCAGAACCATTTTACAAAATTATTAGCTGTGATTTTTGGATACATGAATAACTGAAGATTCTGAAATCTCTACTGGATTAAATTATATTGGTCTTAAAAAGGCCCCAATCTAGAATGATTTCAGAAAAAGCCAGAAAATAGGGTGAATACGAAAAATAAATGCATTGTAAAAAAGGCCACGAATCGTATTTGACTTGTCTTACTGGAGCACCAACTTGGAACTAAAACTCGCGAGCACGCCAACTTGGCAGATACGTTCTCAATACAGCTATCAAGCAAATCCAAGTAGCAACAACACTCCAAATCGTGTAATTGAAACACGCGACCACCAACTTGGCCCACTCGCGAGGACCCCAATTTGGGAGTTTCTTGTTCAAAATGTTGACAAAAAGTTTGAAATATAAGTCCCCAAATGCACTATAAGTGAGATTAAGTGGGATCCTACGTTCTCATCCTTACCTTCTAGCTTTCCCAGCCAGCTGATGAGGCGTCACCACACATGTGAAGGCATAATCGGCATCTTCGGCACATCGTACGTCTCTATCGCGTTTTCGGCACCACTTCAAACTGAGAGTCCGGGACAAGTGAGAAAGCTAGAGAGCGAGTTGTCTCTCCACTTTGAGTAGAGACTGGCTTAATTCGTCAACGGTTATGTCCTACAACGGCAATGAGCAATACTAATGCATGGCTAATGGATCTGACCCCAATTAGGAAATTACAAATCTGAACCTACGCATTGCCTAAAGATTCTAAACATCATGGCATGAAGACGTACTCCATACGCACAGATCTAAACATTATGGCCTAAAGATTTATAAACACATCATGCTATGAAGATCTACTTCATATACATAGATCTAAACTACGAAATCTAGGGTTCGATTGTGTGCGTGCGCTATCTCTAAGCCTGCACGAGCTCTACTCCAGGTTTCGCCATTTTGCCTAACGGAGGGTGACTCTGCAGAAACGGCCGATTCGTCGTTCCTCTCGGGTCTGACACAGTGTTTTAAGATCCGTGTTCATGCAGACACGCAAACGGGTGAGAGAACGAAGTTGGCCAAACATCACCTAAAATGTGGAGTTCTTGCCGCATGTTGCCTTGGCGCTGGAACGCACCGCCTCCAAAATATTTTTGCGCCCGGCGTGTTTAGCTAGTCTCTCGTATCTCAGCGCAATCGGATATCTTAGCGCGGTGCCCGCATTTTTTTCTTTTTTTTACATGATGCACGCGTTTGTTGGTACCGGTGTGTTTTGACGAAGTGTTGAACCCAGACTCTCTAGATCGGACTCACACGGCTTATATCTGTTAGGAATTAATTAATTAGTTTAATTAATGGGTTAAATCTCTGCTTATGTCGGTTCCATTTTGGCAACCGCATCCTTGTAACCGCCTTTGTACGAGGGTATATATACCCGATATTCTATCAATGAAACCAACTGTTCGATTCATTTCTTCATTCTCTCATTTGCTCTCGATAGTTTCCAACAATATCAGAGGACCAAACCAAAGGACCAAAACTGTAAAAGCACACAGGATTTCCTAGGTGGCAACGTACGCGCATTTACCCATCACACTCGGAATTCAATAGAAACCTAGCTAGAATGAGAGGGAGGGTACGGAGTGGCAGTGACGGCGGTGACGCGGTGGAGCCTTTTTCATGGATGTTCACCTCTTCTTTCACCGCATCAGGCTGAAGCGAGTGTCCTTTGTTATCATTGTAGACAGGACCAGCTCGCCAACCGCAAAATGTTCTTGACGAGCTACCGTTGTTGATTTTGAGCATCTTGGTGGCAAGCTGCGTCCCTGGTCAGCTTAGCTAGACAGTTTATATTTACAAGGCGCGCGTTGCTGCGCCTTACTTCATTACAACCGAGAAAGAGTATAGGCGTCGGCAGGAGTAGAGGAATCAGAAAGAGAAAATATTAAGCAATTCTGACCAAGACTTGGTATCCTATGCCAAGTCTCTCTATTATATGCTGTCATCTCTTACCACTTGTCCGTCATGTCTTTGCAAATAATAGTCTTGTTACGGATGCCTAAACAAATGCCGGCCACTAGTATTTATATACTGCCCATTGTACTAGTACAGACAAAAATATGGGTCTAAGCTAACAAGCAACTTGATAGTGTAGGGTCCAACTGCTACATCATACGATAGTGACACCTTAGCGTGTTAGGCTCGCCATTAGTTGTTGTATGTTGATCGGTCGAATATATAGTCTGTACATATCTTCAAGGGACATGAATTGCAATTATAGTATAGTGAATCGACAAGCGATGAGCCACGAAGATGCGTCATGGCTTTGTCTTATTATGCAGAAAAAACTTGTAAGAAAGTACTGACGCCTACAAGGCCAGTAACCAGTGTATGGGAGCTCATATTTCCAGTTTTAAGCGGGATTTGGGAGGACAAGCCACGCGGCCGGGGCTTGCCGTCGCCCGATATGAGCCGCACCGTCGTGGTCCAAGAGAAGAGAAATGGCGTCTGCGGCGGCTCGGGCATTGGAGCGGTGCTTGCCTAACTAGAGTGGCATGCTCTGGGTGGTGGAGATTAGAATGCCTGCTAGACTGGAGTTGTCGACAGCTACGGCGAGGTGCGAGAGCACCGGCGCGGCGAGCTGATGGACGACCAACACTTTTTTTGCCTGTGAATCGGTCGGTGAGAACCATGTGGCGCCTAGGTGTAGCCCATAAAATTATTTGGCAATGCACAATTTTACGCCCACATATTCCAACAACATAAAATAGAGATATGAAAATAAATGGATATATAGAGATTCTAAAACCAAGCATTCAAAACGAGAATATTGATTTTCCACATTTTTTGGGCGTTTATTTAATGTACTTTTGTTTCTATCCTTAACCAGGGATGACATCTTCGCATCCCTATACCTATTTAACAATCGATGAGACTATTAGACTATTCTCTCATCCTCTTCCCCAGCAGGTTCAGGATGGAGATAGGGTTCTTCCCCATGATGTTGTAGATTTCAAATTGATGTTGTAGGAATTCGATGGTGTTACATTTTCTCGGCATCGAACACTTGTTCGCTCTTGAAGCATTTATCTGCATGTATGAGTGTTGGAATCATACAAGTCGACCATGGAGTCTGCCTTGAGAAGAACCATCAGCACGCATCCCGGCAATCCTCGTCTTCGGTTAACTCCAGAGACAGTACTAACTTAGCCTTGGGACAGTTAACCTTCTGAGCCTTCAAACCTTGCCAAGCGATCTTCATTGTTGAAAATGAATGAAAGCGTCCTTAGCCATGGGACGGTTAACTGAAGCTTGTTTGAGCACTAGGAAACCCGATGCAAGTGCTGAGTGTTCACTCAACACCTACTAGCACCACAGATTAAGGTGCTAGGAAGCAATGACACAGACTGAGCCGGCAAAAGACCATTCTACAAAATCTCGACACGGTTATAGAATCAAGTACCGGCAATTAGCTCAGCTATAACCCCACACCCCTGCCAAGCATCGAACAAGAACCCATATCCCACATAGCCAGTGAACTCTCTTAATTGGTATACGGCCTCAAACACGACAGATAAGAAGACGATATCCAGCTCTGAGTCCAGAACTAAACGCAACTCTTCAGTCGTTACATCACATGTTGTCGAACAGATGTCATGTCAGTATACCACAGATGAACCACGAAAGGTTTCTCCAGCTAGCTAGCTATGTGCATCCATGTGCCACTAGCAAAACTTTGTAACACCATTTTCAGAAAATTACAACCACTGAGTTATCGATCAAGGCCAATGGCCAGCAGGGTTCTGTATGGGTTTTTAAGAGCCGCTGTGCAGAGTGCGGGCGGATGGAACCACACACATGGTTTTCAGTCACCACATTAGTTAACAAATCGTTTATAAGGTATTGTCCCTTGTTGGATCACTTCGCACTGACAGGCTTCACAGGCTTCACAACTGCTTCCTGGTCTCGGACTCAGACTCCACCCTCTCACCAACTTGTTCAAGAAGAAGCTTCAAGTAGTCCTGACAACAGCATATATTCGAATAGGCAGGTTAGGGCCAACATCTACTAATAGGGTCAATATCTACTAACAGTTCAGACAGATGTAGTACTATCTTCTAATGGTACAAACCAGCATGAGCAAAATTAGAACTTGCTACTGTTAGTGCGGTAGGGCCCACCAGCCAGGTGTAATAAATAGAAAACACATTTGATATACTAAGTGTCTACTAGCATAAATACACAATCAGACACGGATCCAAAAGTGATAAGTGGTGGGATTTCAGGGTGAAGCGCACCCATGTCCACTGATGTATTTTCAGCATAATCTCCCAATAACAAGCCATATACCATAGAGGCATAGACAAAACAAACCCAACATCCTACATTAAGCTTTTGTCCAAAGCAAGTTGGCGTAGTCTAGAGATTAAACAAAACAAAACCCTATAGATACGAAACCACTGGACTACACACTTACAATATAATCTCATGCATTCACCAGCAATTTCATTCTACAGGATCAACTAAACAACAGTATGTTATACTTAGAATGGAGCTTATTTTAGAAGAAAGTAGAGGTTGTAGAAAACATACATCAGCTAGTTCTGGGTCGCTAGCAATTTCTTCAAGCATGAATTGAATGCTCTCGTCTTCACCATAAGCCTGAGCAGCAGTCTCCAGGACAGCACCAAAGATGTCCTCAGGGGCATCACATTGCTCGATGCGCTCACATGCTTCGTGAAGATCAATCTGCCCATTAAATATGAAGCATGAGCAACAAAAACAAAATTGGCTATCAACATTGATAAAAACAAATTGGCTATCAACAATTCAACATTAATGCAACACAATATGTCTTCTCTAAGACCAAGGTTTCAACTATTCAAATTGGTAATTAGTGTCCAAATACACTCAAAATCTCAAATAAACAGTTTGTTCGATAGTAGAACTGACCTACCAACTCAAGTCTCACTAGACCACTTCCAAACCAAACCAAACCAAACCAAACCAAGCCATGAGAGAGTAGAACAGGCTCAATGACAGCTCTTTCATTAAATAGGATGGCTTACCTGAGAGGAGCTGCCATCTACAGCATCGCTTACTTCCCTGTCAGTTTGTCGAGGCTGCAATCTAGAATCTCCTGTCTCTGTGCCAGCAGGACGAGCTGCGACTCCACCAAGAACTTGATTTACAACTGGCATCATTTGTTGCATCATTCTAGACAAGTCAAAGCCACCTCCTTGCCCCCTTTGTGGACCATCCACACTTTGCACCATATTACTTAAGGTGTCATCACTGCAGGGTTCTGTGTTAAGTCTTCCATTATGTTCCTCACATCAGATGGCGATTCAAGTCCAGTTTGAGCTGCTACATTTGACATCAGGTTGCCGAAAACCGGGCTGTTGAGAACACTGGATAACATGCTGCCGATATCGACTTGCCCTTCGCCACCTGGTCTTCTCGGAGTCAGTCCAGATGCAGCCTGGCTGTTGAGAACACTGGATAACATGCTGCCAATATCGACTTGCCGTTCACCACCTGGCCTTCTCGGAGGCAGTCCAGGTGCAGCCTGAGGCGTCGAAGATGCAGTGCGAGAATTCGTGATACTGCTGCTGCTTGCGTTCGTACTTTTTGCAACAAGAGCTTGCAGAGCCTGCTGCCCCATCAAAACAGCTTCTTGGCTTCTAGCAACAGAAGAGGTATCAAGGGCTTCGCCAGAAGCACCGCTAGTCTCAGATGGATTTGCTACTTTGGTACGTCTCTGCAAGTGTGGTTAAGAAATAATCAACGACATTGCAGCTGACCACAACAAATCACGATCACCGCAACTTGCAGAAATCATGCACGGCAACAAAATGCAAACTGAATAATATAGTTCACGAGACTGTAGGACTGAACACTAGAGACTCATGTCAAGAAAAAACACTAGAGACTCATTAGTTAATACCTTAGGCTGCAGACCACCACCAAGACCAAGCGGTCCAGACCTGCCACTAGCACTAGGTTTAGGGTCTTCGGTTACTCCATCTGAGGGCAGGTTCTTCGATTCAGAATTTTCTGCTGACGTGCTTACAGGAACAGCACCAGTACATGTGTTTGTCATCTGTCCTGCTAAGCTAGCTGCTGGCAGCTCCCGAGTCCCAATGTTATCCACGTCAACATTGGAAACATTCACAGTACTGCTATCTTGTGGTGCCAAACTGGGATCAGACATATTCGAATGCGAAGTACCTAAGAGCAACAGAAACAGGAATGGTGAATGATTCAGTACGATATTCCGTAGAGGGAAGAGAACTCGCGTTACTTCAAGAAAATACCTGCTCCAGATACATGAGAATGCACGCTCGGTAATGTTTGTCCATGATGAGAGCCCGGAACATCATTCTGCAGTTGTGTATTTCCTGATGTTGCAGAGCTCACAGTGCACCAGGTCCAGTGTTTGTGGCTGGGTGAGGACCCTGGGCTGCACTGTTTGGCACGGATGATGAAACCATGCCTGGATTTGCAGCCAATGCATTGGCTACCTGTGCTGTTATCTGTGCTACTATAGAAGAAAGGTTAGCAGCACCACCTGAAGAAGCTTGTGGAACAACATAAGTCGAATTTGGTTGAGATCCATTGCCCACTGCATTCTGAGAACCTTGAGGAACTGTTGACTGATTAGGTGCTGCTACTTGGCCTCTCATTTGAACGGGAAGGATAACACCTAGGACGTTGTTTGGGCCTGAGGACCTTGCTAGAAGGCCGGGAATAGCTGCAACCGTTGTTCTTGGTGGCAATCCATGTGTTGAGTTAGCTGGCGGGTTGCCTCCTTGAGTTCTTGCTGCATTTTGGCGTTCTCCATCGGCAGTGGTTGCAGAAGCAGTGGTTGAACCAGCAGATGGACTACTTGTTGCAGAAGCACCTTCATATACAGGGTAAAGCAAAAGTCAGTAGAAGCTCAGGAGAGAGAAAATATGACAGGCACTCTTTTGCAACTTCAAAAGTAAAAGTTGCTAGGAAACAAGTTTCCAACGTGAATAAACCTGGGCAGACCATAAAAACATTTCAGAACTGTTGTGGCTCGGTTCGGGTTATAGATACAGGGGATAGGCCCAACGAGGTGAAGTCAATCTAAACTAACAACCGAGCCTATTAATCATCTTATATCTAATATTCATCCAAGAGACACAGCTCAGATCACACAAAACAAAGACGCCATATAAAAAGGGACAGGGAGTATATTCACTCAAAAGATTTAAAACATATCTACTTCCTTTTATATTAGGAAACCATTTATAAGGCACCTAATACCTATAACCTCAGACAAACGAATAACCATAATGTTCTAGAAGATAATCAAGACAAAAAGGCTGTTTTGATGGAGAGGGGTACAGATTTGTAATACACCAGGTCACTTGATTGTCCAAGAACCTACTTAGATATCATTTTCCTCCTCAAGCAAAAAATGTAAAAAATGCTTGAGATGTGACCTCACCACCAGATGTTCGAGAAGGATCAACGATACCAAATGTGCCAGAAACTCCACTAAGAACTGGTATGCTGGAAACTCCAAAATGAGGAGCATTCTGGTAAGAGGGCTGCACGATCAAATAAGGTGTTATTGCTATTGGAGTGCAGAACACGTAAAATCCAACACCAAGCATCTCAGTATGTCACCTGAACCATGATTGGGTTTGGTCCTGTGGGGTTTATATAGACAGCAGATCCAGCATTTACAAAAGCATTAGCCTGCAAAATTACCAAACTTTCAGAACAATTAAAACGCGTGAAATCAGTTATAGGACAGTGACTTGGTAGAAAAATGCATACAGGAGATGGCCCCATTCTAAGCATCATCATTGTCCGTCCAAGCTCCAAAAGCATAGCCCCCAAATGCTGCATCGCTACTCCCAAATGAGCCGATTCATTCTGGATCTGGCTTCGTACAGATGTATCAGCAGAGGCAGCATCTCTCTGAATACGTTGTGCAAGATGCTGAAACAAAAACCAGGCTAACAGAGGTCACAAACAAGTCCATGGAAAAGTTTGCACTGGTCACTTCAATTGTCAGACAAATTATTTGAGAGTATAACAATCTAACAGACACAAAATAGCATCCTGTCACTGCATAATCAATTGCCAAAAAACTTTGAAATTCTAACACCAGAAAGAATAATATAAGATGTTTAATAGATATAAATTCGGTATTACCTAGAAATAAAGAAGACAGCCAAAGAAATTACCGCAGTGATAACAGATTCGTGTTGTTTGGACAGTACAGAAGGAAGAATTCAAAATGTTTAATTGACATATGGTGGTATTATCTAAAGTAAAGATGACAACCAAAGAAAGCACTCAAACGGTAATACAATCTTGTTTAGAGAGCATTGACTCGGAGACTACAATAGGAGGAAATTAGTTAGGAAACTTATTCTCTCTGTCAAAGGTCAACCATTGCAATGGTAAGAAGCAAAGAATACACCACTACAGGAGAGAGAAATAACATACAGAAAGAGCGGAAGAAGCGCTGCCACCAAGAACTTGTTGGGCTCTTTCAATAACTGAAACCAGCACCTCAGGACTTGGAAATCTTTGGTTTAAATTAGCATCATCTGATCCTGGTGGTTGCTGAGCGTTTGAGTCCGCGATGGAACACCTTTATTATATTATATATCAAAAATGAGTCATGGATAATGGAATTATTGGCAAGCAACAAATTAACCAGCTGCAATAAGAAGTACCGTACCATTGTTCTGCAATACTTGATCCATGCGATTTAGATACTCCAAAAGAGTCATCATGGAATCAGGAATAACCTGCGATCATTGCTAAAATTAGAAGAATGAAATATAGATGGCAAAACAGGTGAAAGAAGCGAAAGAACAGTATATTAACCATGTTGTGTGGAATAGCGCCTCCAGGCTGAAGTTGTGAGACATGGATTTGATGGTTGAGAATTGAGAACCCAGGTGGTGGCGGATTCCCTGGCTGAGTTCTTCCATTAGTAGTGGTCCCATTTGGCGCAGTGTTTAATGGCACCTAATTAAGCAACCACAGAAAAGTTAAACTGGTGCATCTCAGCAACCCTAGATATGTTTTTTGAGGAAACCTCATTACCGAGAATGTAGCATTCGCCACACCACCAGGCATCCCAAGACCCAAGGAACCAAGAATATCCTGAACAGTCTGAACATAATAGAAGGGAGGTATTATACCAAAGGGGGCATGTACATATTCAATTATCACTGATCAAATAGAAATAATACAGCACTCTAGAACAAAGCATATACCCTAGAAATGTCATCTATTGTGTCTTCAGAAAGCATATCATCTATAATTTCCTAGAAGAAATAAATAAATAACTCAAATAAAAATGATAATCAATGTTCAAATGGTAGGCAGAATAGCAAAATTTCAAATAAAAAGTTAGAATGAATGTTCACCATTACAATAATGGTAGAAGCTTACCCTGGACATATAATCTCCTAGCATTGCTCCATTTTCAGCAACATTAACTGCTCGAATGACAAAAATGTAAGAAGGTTCATAAGGCCGAGTCCAGAATACTGACAACAAATCATAAGATACTGAAGATCATGACAAATCGGTTGAATTCAGTGCAACCAACTACATCTAGAATGATTAAAGGTACAGAAAAGAATCATGTAGCAGAAACGATCGGCAAAAGTATATTATCCAGATTAATCAAGAGTGCTTCTGCATAGACTAAGAAAGAACTTTTTAACAAAAAAGTTAAACAATGATTTTTACAGCTCACATACGAAAGCAACTCACAATCCAAATGATTAATACAGGTTTTTACTTTTCTTTTTACATAGCCTGAAAAATTCACTGGTTATTACTATTTCAGCCCTCCTGTGGTTAAATGGCAAGCATGGAAGGCACTAACTAGTAGTTTGTGTACAAATGGAAAGCATGGCTGTCGAAAGTACATAGGCAAACTTTACGTAGCTCTATAATATCGCACGGGGTTATTTATAACAGGGTTAAACATGACATCATGGAAGGCACAAAGTATGTATAATAGATGATGACAGGAAATCCAAACAGTGGGTGCAGCCAGGATTGATAGTAAATGAGCCAAAGCAACGGCATAGCATACTTACCATTAGCTTGGGCGTTCTCTTCAGAAGTTCCAGAAGATTGTTGGCCTTCAGCTGTGCGCCGAGCAACCAAATGCAATGTATATCCATCTTCCAAATCTTTAGGTTGTCAAGGATATAAATACCGGAGTTGGGGAAATGAGCAACCAACTCAATCCGAAGATCAATGTGGCATGAAAGCAGCTTAACAGCATGCACTAAAGTATCACACAGACGTGTACATGAATGACAGGTCACAAGAAAAGCAAATATTCAAAATCACATATCACGCTGCGCAACGATGGAAACAAATATTCCGTGACAACCTTCTATCATCCCATGTAATCTTCAATAATATCTATGGCAGTGAACAACGTAGCAATAAATGCATACCCCAATGCCTAAAACGATTTGAGGTTCTCGTCCATAGTTCTAATGACCACAAAAGCTTAGCACCTTCAGTTTCACATTAGCCACAGGGAAAAACTTCAGCACGACCCATCAAGGTAACAACCGAGGCGGAGACGCAGATGGTTCAAGAATACAATTTATAGCCTCGACAGAAAATACACAGACAAAAAGGATACGGTATTCAGACAACAGGTGCTCATCCTTCAAGACTCTCCCTCTGAAAATCAACCTCTGCTGGTCCACAGGGATCCCGGCCACACCAACTATCTTCTCCTTCAGGTTCAAAACAGTCTCCTGAGTAGAAAATAAAAACAGCAATCAGTTTACCCGCCGAAAACATGGCACATTCTAATAATATCCATTCCCTGTTTCTAAATATAGGAACTGAGAGTCAACACTCAGCAGGGAGTTGAGCACACAAAGAGCATAGTTGCATACATTCTTGTCGACGCGGAGCTTGTGCACTTGCGACTCGAGGGTCTTGATGTTGATCTCGACGGAGGCAGACTCCGCCGCCGAACCGCTAGCGCCATCGTCAGCCATCCTGCAAACACGGACATTAAAAGGGATGCATCGTTCAGCTGCCGGCATACAAGAAGAGCGCAGGCCGTGTAGACTGAATGCTAGGGTTTCCGCTACTGGCACGAGATCTCCTCCCGCAGGTGGCGTTCAGTGCGTGCGGCCACCATGGAAAACCCGCAGCTTTTCTCTGGAACAATCGGAACGGCCGGACATTTTGAGGCGCTACCGGCGGCGGATCCAGACGGCGCGGGTTGGAATTCGCGGGATTGGACTGGTATCGCGGGATGGCGGGGTGCTCGTACCTCGGAAACCAGCGCCCGGTGTCGCGGACGGGGTCGGTTGCAGCGCGGCGAGGATAAGAGCAGGGGGCGGCCGCGCGGGCCACGAGCGTCGGGGGCGGAGGGGTCGGAGGACGAGGCGGAGGCGGCACGGCGGGAGCTCTAGGGCACGGCGGTCGGGTGAAGGGAGGAAGAGAAACGGCAGAGGCGATGGGATTTTGACTCCGGTGGAGCAAGACTTTCGCTTGTGGTCTTGCGTTCTTGTCTTGGGGCTTGGAAGGCCGGTTCTTCTAGAACACTCGAGCCATTTTCTTTTTGGATACTAAAACAAGATATGCTTTCTGTAATCAGAAAATTAGGGTTATCTAGTCTTGGAATTTTTTTTTTTTGAGAATTCCTGGTCTTTTACATTACAGTTGTAGTATATCTGAACTCACGCATAACTCACTCCACACACACTCAACACCACACACACGCCACCTGTGCGCAAGCTAGACCTAACTAGACTATACTAATCTTCTAACCCTCTGTGAGCCTATACCTACTGGGAAACCCCTGCGGTGGTGGGCACACCACAATAGCTCTGACTGAACCATGGTGGAAGCGGCCCAGAGGCTGGAACTGGGACAGACTGATTAAGGGCTCAGTCCTCTACGTAAACGCAGCCCAGAGGCCCTCCACAAATTTGCTACAGCGCGAACACTGTTCACGTGAACAGTGCCGCGCGCGGACACTGTTCACGTCTAGTCTTGGAACCTGGTAGTATTAGGTTTGTGGAAACTCATGTGACCACACAAGTGGATATGGCTCGAGAATATCTTTCTGGCACGGCTATTTTTACTTCGGCCTCTTGAGATCCTCTTTGACTCTTCCTCTTCGAAAGAGTTATGTCCGGTAGTGCCTTCATGTCCGAGAGAGTTCGGGTTATGATTGGCGGCTCTCTCTCCCATATTCCATGACCGTGGATGAAAGACTGGAAGTAGAGGTGCCCAAGAATGGTGGAGCGATAAAGTTGCACCGTTGGGTGATGGCGAGAGAGGGGCCATCAGTTGGACACGGTCTTCTGGTACGTTGACCTGAAAGGAAGATGGGAGTCGGGATAGCGTTGTGATTGCGTGGCGAGGCGGCGGTGGTGTGATCCAGTGACAGTAACCGTCAGCACTGTGAACAGACACAATGATGGAGTGGAGTATGGAGGGAGAAGCAGAGGAGAAAAGGCGCGGGAAAACCGATTGACCGATGGGAACTGACGTGACATGAGGCTAACGTGGGGAGGCATGATGCCCAGGGCACACAAAAAAGGTTGCTTGTAGTGCACGAACTCATTTATTTATCACCCGACGCTTTTGGTGTCTTGTATTATTTGTTAAGTGATTAATGGAAATGGATAGTCGGTATGAGAAAATAAATTATGCTCGCGGACAGTAAATGGGGGTTAAAGATGGAGATGTAATCCTATCAGATCTCATAATCCACACAGTTGATCTTTCCAAGAGCTAAGAAACAATGTTCTCTTGGGAAACAAGTTGTTTAGATAACTTGGTAGGTATAAAAGTTTGATGAAGGTACTTATTACTTAGCTTAGCTAAAGACTGAAGAAGGTGGAGTTCATGAAATACCCTAAGAACACGGCGGTGGAGGCGGGGCGGAGGCGGCACGACGGGAGCTCTAGGGCACGGCGGGCAAAGGAGAGGGAGGGGGGAGGAAGAGAAATGGTAGAAAGCTTAGAGATTTTAACTATGGGGGAGCGGGGAGCAAGACTCAGTCTTTCGCTCGTGGTCTTCTGTTCTTGTCTTGGGGCTTGGGTGTAGACCGGTTGTTCTAGAACCCTCTAGGTAAGTTCCTCTCTTTGTGACATTTTTCGTGTCTAGAGTAGACAGGTTATATTTCTTTAGTCCAGAAACTAGGGGTTTTATATAACCTTTGGAACCTATATGTGTTTATGGAAACTCATTGGGTGCAACCCTGAGAAATTAACCTGCAACTATATCTTTCTGCCATGGCTATTATTACCTCGGGTACGTTCACCTCATATTCGATGAAGTTCTATCTGCTAGTTTGTTCGTCTTCGAGAGGATTCAGGTTATGATTTGTGTAGGGTCAACCGCCTCCCTCTCCCATCTTTGCCCTCTCATACTCTTATTTGCATTTTTATTCTTTTTTGCTTCTAGACTAAATATTCAACCACCTATGTTCCTAAAATAAGACGATTTGGGGTTTTAGTTTGAACTCCCAAAAATAAAAGTAGTCCTACTTTTTTTGTTAGCTAAGGAGAAACAACCCCTTGATTTTGTTTTATTTACTTTAACAGGAGAAAAACAATAGCAAGAAGTCACTCACAAAATTATTTTCAGTCTTCCATGCATGAGATGTGAAAAAAGGTCCGAGAAAAAAAAGAGAAATCACGCTATAGAAACTTCAATAGCTACCAAATGGGTCTAGACTCTTGATAACAAATTAATTCAACCAAATGAACTCCTCCCAAGAACGGACGAAAGATCAAATTACCCTATGCCAAACTCTAATCACTTTTCTGAAATGATTGACAAGAAAGCTATATTTTTCATATAATTTGGTCTAAACTCGTATATTCAGTAGCATCATCAGTTAAAAAGTAAAATTATTATGGTAAACATTTTCTGTGAAGCCCACAGTTAAGTTAAACCCCAACATGGCATCAGCTGAACTTGGTAAAATCTCTGCACAGATCAAAGTTGATCAAGTATTATACCATTCGGTTTCCATCCACTCACTGCCATACATGCGTCTGTGAATTGTGACTTGTGAACATAACAGTGCACAGACTGACAGTGCATATGCAGAAATTAGATCTGTTACGACAAAGAGTAACCTTTATGCAGTAACATTTAGCCCTAGGTTTCCTGAACCATCTTCAGCAGCCGATCCTAACTAGAACAACTCATACCCTATTAGATCATCCACGCAACATAATCTCGTGCCGTATTTGTTTGGATCACAAAAGGCAGCAAAGAAAGGACTAGCAAAAAATAGGCAACCCGCAGCTGCAGAATCAGTAGCGCCATTTAGGTCTCAGCTCCTCTTCTGCTTCCGTCAACTCCTGGTACCGGTACCACTGTGATGCCGCTTTACCGATGGGCAGCGGGGAGCGGACAAAGACCTCGACTGGTTTGGGTACATGTACAGTCAAATGCAGCTCGCCAATGCCGTCGTCTTCTTCCTCGACGCTTCCATCAGGGTTGCCAGATGGCACGCCGAGCGGTTCTACCGAGATCCACCCGAGTCCGGATATCGCGATGTCATTAGCAGGCCTGCATACGAAATGTGATGCCAATAAAGCATTCATGATGCATAGATAAACGAAACAGCTACTATAAGAACGTGTACAGAATGATCATTCATGTTTGTTTCTTACGAAGATAAGTAGAAAACACCAATGCAGTCTCTGGCAAATATAGTGGCTTTTAGGTAATGGTACGACCTCAATGTTAGTTACGAACATTACCTATTAAGCTCTTCATATTGTATCTTTATCTCACGAACACCCTCAAGCCCACACCATCCTTCAGCTCTCTCCTGGCCGGTTGGTGGAGTCAATGAAACTCCAACTTCTCTCTGGAAAGTATAAAAAAAACAGATGGGTCATTTTTTTCCAAAATGAAAGCTCGCATTAAATCCTCATACAAAGCACCTCCATATAACAGAACAATTATGCAAAAAACATTTAATCCACCTAGTACATAGGAGCAAAAGCTAGTTTTTAGCAGCCGAGACTACATGCGGCGGGACTTAATCCTTGAGATGAATAGAGCTTAAAAATAAAATAGCTGCCTCAAACACTCGATACATACCTGAACGCATTTTTGGATAGCAAAATAATGAAATAATATACATGAGTTGCACATAATAAAGTGAAACCTTTTCACAAATGTAATAAAGTTTTGAAAATAAAGCCTGAAAGAAGAAATAAATTATCATTTCTATGTAGAAGAAAATCAAACTTGTGGAGCAGAAACATACCTTATAAAATTCATCTGCTTCTATGGTGGGGACCATATTAATACCTAGCTTCTTTGGTCCAAAGAAGTCAGCCGTGTGCGTGGAAGAGCCTGGTAATTTATTGGTTATCATTCAGTACATACTACTTGACAAGTGACACTACAAGAGATGGATAAATAACACTACCGAGATTTTGAGCCAATATAGGTACCTTAACAACATCAATACGAACAAGTCCACCCAAAATAATGTATTCCCGCTCAATTCAATATCTGTATCATTAGCCTGAACATAACATTATGTTCTGAAGAAAAAGATTAGTGTAGAAATTTTGAGAAAGTAGCATGGACTTTACAGATTGAGGTATACATACAGGAAAACACCGCCCCTTTAGGGGACTTTGTGGTGCAAGAGAAGGCAGATCATCAGCGTGGATCACTGCTGCTTGCCTGTGGTGAAGATGGACTCCAGGTGTGTCATATAATTTCTGTCATGCACAAGTTCAACTGTATGTAAAGGTCCAAACTGGACTCAGGAGAAAGCAAAATATAGACACTTATCCTAGCGTGTGTCATGTAAAAGTTATTCTATGGATGGAGATTTTTAAGACATATATTCTCTAAGAAGCATTTTGTTTAGCATTTAAGCAAGTACAGGACAGATAATGTTACATTCTCTCAAAGCATTATCACATCAATAGTAATGGTACAACAGGTACGTTTACAAAGTTGACATGCATATCTGAATTTTCAAACAAGTAGAAGCATACCCCTCCTCCTAAAAACGCTTCAATCTGAATAGGACCTAGGGTTGTTCCAGGAACAGCAGATTGTATGGGCTTGTATTTTTGAGCTGCAGCTGCCACTGGATCTTTATATGCCATAGTTTCTGCAACAGTAGTCTCCAATTATTAGCATCATGAAGATACAAATGAACAAAAAGAAGACCACATGATCACACAAAGGGTGGTAGTCCAGAATTTAAGGGCATACTTAGCATAGCACTGATAAATGCAGATTTCCCAACATTTGCTGAACCCTGTAATGTATAAACGCATCAGATTGCCAGATATAACTAGAGTAAGCAACAAGTAGGCAAGTTACTCGTACTTTTCAGATTGTCTTTACTGTAATCATTCATAATGTTCAAATGAAAATCCAAGGAAGCAAATATGATCATCAGTTCATCACCCTATTATTTATTTTGTGAGGAAGATCACCATATCGAACATGCTAACAACCATGATTTGGTTTTGACGCTTCCTTGTATACACTTTTCTTTATTTTTTTTACAAGTGAGTAGTGACAGGCAGGAATTGCTTTTGAAACAACGTTCGTAAAATAATAAAATGCAATTTGATATTTATGTCTTAGTCGTAATAGTTGAAGGATGCTTACCAGTATATATACATCTCGGGCCTAACAAGAAAAAAAAAGTTTTGTCAGGATTATGAATGATAAGTCAACTGACAAAAAATAGCAAGAGTAAGTAGATAACAAGCTGACCTTTTTTTCTTGCTGAATCTCTGATATAAGCCCAGTGATTCCAACCAATGACTTTGAACTTGTCAAATGGACGCTAAGGACACTATAAACACAAATCGATACAATAAATTATAAGTTAGGTACAGATTTGACGAAATAATTGCAGGAGAAGAAAACCCCAAAAAAGAAATATCTCACTTCAGCTTTTTCCTAACAACAGACTCTACCACCCAGTCACCAATGCAATTCAAGTCTGTATCTCTAGGAAGGAGATCAACCTACAGAACAACTTGCTTCAGTCAACTGACAGCAGTGGTAGTACTTGACAGTTTACAAAGCTCACCTTTGTTATCACAAGCACAATGGGATTAGCACCGGCAAAATCACGTATGCGTGCCAGGAAACTTCCATTAAAGTCGACAATGTCAACCTACATGTAACAACCAAAATGAGCGCCAGAAAAAGCACGGAGCAGCAAAACCAAGTATACAGCCATCGGTTGCGGTTTGACAGGACAGGTTCTTTACCAGCTTCACAATCAACGCTTTCTCGTGGCGGAGGTACGACAGCTTCTCCCTGAGTTCTTCCGCCGTAACAAACTGCTTACCCCCCGGATAGCCGCCGTGGCCACCCACCGCGGTGACCATGTGCCCGTGGGACAACAGCTTGCACCTCCCGCATAGCACGGTTCTTAGCTGGTTGTGCCTCTTCTTCTGCTCACACGGGAAACAAACAGGGCAATTTCATGTCTAATGCTCCAGTAGTAATCATACACCGATGCAAGGAGAAAGCCTGTGAACTAGTATTGTAATGTGCATTAGAGTCACACTTATACTAACTTCATTATCTAGCGCACATGCTCAATCAAAATCTTGTTGCTTTATAAATGCACGGCTGTCAAGCCTTTACTCTAAAAATTAAAAAAATTAAGCCAGGTCACGGAGCCACAGCGAATTTTGGGTTTCATTTGGTATCGAAATTCCATCAGAGGTATAAAAAAAGAAACTTCACTCCTACATTTTGCTCGCCCATGCTTATTGATAAATTCGAGTATCATGCTAAAATGGCAGAGAACTGAACCCGTGGATGGATGGATGCTTATTACTCTACCAGGTCGTAGGTGGCGGGCTCGACGTAGCCGGGGACCCCTCCTCCCCGGTGTGGAGCGGCGCGCCGCAGCCGTAGCAGCAGGAGACGCCGGAGGGGGCCTTCTTGGCCAGCGCCTTCCGCTTCTCCTTCCGGCGGCGGCGCTTCTCGGCGTCCTCCTCCGTCGCGCGAGGCCGCGCCCCGGCGGCGGCCGCTGCTGCCAGCTGCCGCCCCAGGTACACGTCTCCCGCGACGGCGCCGAGGGGCCTACGCCGTCCGTAGGGGCAGGAGGCGGGGATGGCACGGCGACGGTGGTGGAGCGCTGGAGGAGGCGGAGACGGCGCGCGCGCGGGAGGAGAGGAAGAGGGTTGAGGTGAAGGAGGGATGGTGTTTGGCAGGGACGGCGAGCGGTGGCGCCGGGGAGTTGGGGAAGGAGAGGAAGAGGGGGCACGCCATTGGAGCTAGGGAGGGAGCTCGCGGGCGGCAATGGCGGGAGCGGCGACTGGCCTTATCCGCTCGACTCGGTTCCCATTTCGTTTTGCTTTGGTTACTTCTGGGCCGATGTCCAGCTAGAGGCCCAATTGAGGGTTTTTCCTTGCTAAAAATCAAGTTTGAACAAGAAGAAACACTATAAGTTTGGGAATTTCAGCGAGAAAACTAGATTCAGTGTCGGTTTAAAGGGTACCGTTCTTGATCCTGATTCGTGGCATGTGTTTGCGAGATAAAGGGGCGGCAAGTTTTCGAAGCTAGGATTGGGTCAAGGCTATGTTTTGGAAGTTTCGAGATCGTGGACCATGTAAACATATTGCGAGGGCTCGGGCACCGGGTGGAAGGAAGATGGTGATGAGGTGCTGGCTAGGGTGATGCAAAATCTAGAGTTGTGGGAAGGAGAGCTCGATGATGTCATTATCGATAAGAAGGAACTTGCGAACATGAAAAAGTAGGCGAGGTGGCTTGTGGTTGCGAAAGTGAACGCGAAGAAAACCTCAAGCTCGGACACGTTGTTTTAGACCAAGCGCCATGTGCGGGGATTAGCTAATGAACCTGAGCTTCGCGAGGTGGATGATAATCTATTTACGTTCAAATTCTTGTTCTTGGGGACTAGAAGAAGGTTATGAATAAAGGTTTATGGTTATTTCACAGGCTAGAAGTGGATCTGTCCTGACCCTCTCATGTGGCTCAATCGTCAGGTCCGGTTTTCCTCGTTGCCCCTGCAATGGGCTCTGTTGTGTCTGGTCTGGTATCCTTCTATTTGTAAGAACGGTTACCACGTTAGGAAGAACGGATACGACAGTTTCGCACTCCTCATACTGATCTGTCAGACTCTATTGCCCCGCACGGTAATCACCCCTGATGGGCCCGAGAGTTTCATTAAATGGTAAGCCTCGTGTGGTATTGCTAGGAATTGGGCGAGCTACGGCCGACCAAGGATCGCATTGTAGGGCATCTCTAGGTCAATGACCTCTAAGGACATGTACAATGCAAGGTGTTTATAGAGGTGCTTAGCAAAATAAACTAGTTTTTGGTTAGCCACTGGTGCTTATTTACACATGACAAATGCTTAACTAGATACCTCTCCTATAGAAATAAGCATAGATGCTTACAGAAATGCTTGTTTTTTTTCTGTAAGCACCTCACTAAACACATTGCATTGTACATGGCCTAATAGACACATCCATGTTCTGAAGGTTGCCTCTTGCCCAAACGTGACATGCAGAGTGATTTGTCCTTGTGCGTTCTGATGGTTCCCGGAATGATTACACTTATCTCCTTGATGACCGGTTGGATGAAGCGGCGCTGGATTTGTAACCAGATGATAGTATGAAGGGTGATGAGGGCGCAAGGACCTTTTTTTTTTTAGAGCAAGGGCGCAAGGACCTTTACATACTAGGACGGGCGAGTTGGCGATGATTGGTGTGACTAAGAGAGGGTCTCCCATTGCTGGGGTCAAACCCGATCATGTCGAACCAGATCGCAGCTTGGTTTGGAGTGCTTTGCGATGAGGTGTAGTACATTGCACCAGTTTTCATGATTCCGTCAGGTATCTTGGACCCACCAATCGTGAATCTGGTGGACTGATTGAACCTGATTGGCGTCTCGTCCTACCTCCAATGGATGGATCGATAGATTTGACAGTTTTGACTGCTGTTTCTCGCTGTCCGAGCCTCAATCTCTCCAAGTGCAGCGCTAATGGGATTTGCGCGGGTGGGTTAGAGATTGAGATGGATCATGGAAGTGTTTCCTCACGCTGCTGCCTTTGGTGTTTGACCCCTCCTCGCCTGTATATTGATTTTCCGCTCATGTCTGTCGATAACCAAAATGGTTGGACGCACATCCCAAGTGCAGGATTCACTGTCCAGATACCAGGAGCAAATGAACTCGGGTGCCGAAACGCTGCCCCCAGCACTGAACTTTTTTAGTCGAAGTACTCGTATTACCTTGGGCGCCTGCCTCGCGGCTGCCATGATCTCCGTCTGTGTCGTTTCAGGCTTTTCTCCGTGGTGCTATTGGTGGGGACAGGTACTCCGTCGTTGTTGTTGTCGACTAGATTTGTATGACGCGCACATCCCCTACATGGCGTGCAAACTGTCCAATGATAGTTTTCACGATCCCACGACAATCTCAGTTCCAAGGGTCGAAAGGGAATTTATTTGTTCGACAGGTGATGCGGGCAAAAAAGTTTGAGTCGTAGAGGATGCAGATTTCTAAGACTTTATTCATGGTAGTACAAGATAAGTACAAGGCTTAACCTCGGCGAGTTTAAGACTTGCTCGGCCGGAGGGTTGCAAGGGGATGTTAATGACGAAACTTCAGCGTTAATTGAGCGTAAATGTCCTGATGGGGTCCTTCTACATATATATATATATATCCCTCGGTAGGTTCGAGCCTTAAGTACCCCTAGGGTTTCCTTCTTCCTGGTATGTGAATTTTCGATCTTGTAACTTCTCTTCAATGTACTAGTTTGTGGCGAGGTATTCTTCTGGAAGTCTTGATATGGCCCGACAGGTCTAGGTCAGTGGAGAAGTTTCTAGAAGCGAGCCACCGGTTGGGGGAGTCTTTGAACATCGTGGGCCATGAGTGGTGCAGGTTCGTGGGATTATGGCCTAATCCACTTATCTCCGATGGCCACTAACTTTTCCTTCTCCTTCTCCCTCCGTTCTAAAAAGGATGACTTGCATTTGTCAAAAAGTGAATGGATCTAGACATGTATATGTCTAAATGCATCCCATTTTCCACTAGTGGAAGTCATCATTTTTGGAACGGGGGGAGTAGTAGCTAACATATCTTCAACAATTTTAACAATTATTGTTGAAAGAAGATATCCTTGTCCAACCCACTTTTTAAATAGACACTGCATAGTACATGTCTAGACACTAAACAAGTATAGATACATCCGTATTTGGACAAACCCAAGTCAATTAATTTGAAACGGAGAGAGTATAAGCATACAAAGTTGATACACATATCTAGCATTTTGCACTAGCATTTGACATGAACTCTTTCTCAAAGCTATACCACTTCCTCACGTTTTCATAATATAAATGAGCACCGGTAGTGAAATCAGCACTAACCGGCCCTCTGATCAAAGCTATCATCATATTCTCCTTGGGTCAGCAATGAATCCCCATCTTGTCCATTTTCTGGACTAACACGGCACTTCTTTAGCCTTTCTGTTTGCAGAACCCGCAAAGCCATCTCCACATATTTCATGGTAGGTCTATCTTGACCTCGGAGTTTCAAGCACATCTCTGCAAGGGAAGCAACGCTATTGATCTCTTCCTCAGTTGCTTCATCAACAATTTGGGCAGCTACTATTTCTGTAACTAGTCTCTCATTTTTTTTAGAACCTCAACCGGTCTCTCATTCAACTCCCAAAGAAAATAATTTGACAAGTTTTGCTTCAAGCCTGATTCACTTGTCAATATTGGCTCTTTCCTGAGAAGTAGTTCAATGAGTACTACACCAAAACTGTCGACATCACTTTTCTCATTCAATTGCCCTGTGTGGTAATACTCAGGATCCAAGTACCCAAAAGTGCCTTGTACACAGGTTACAATGTGAGTTTGGTCAATAGAAACTAGTCTCGAAGCCCCAAAATCGGCAACTTTGGCTGTGTAGTTTCCATCCAAGAGTATATTCGATGATTTCACATCACGATGAAACACTGATATCGAAGCTGCAGAATGGAGATAAGAGAGAGCTCATGCAGCTTCCGCAGCAATCCTTATGCAATCATCCCAAGACAAACAACTAGTGTTGGAACCAGAATGAAGAATACCAAACAACGATCCATTAGGGATAAAATCATACACTAATAATGGTACCTCCGTTTCAAGACAATATCCAAAGAGCTTTACGATGTTTCGGTGGTTTATCTGGGAGAGGATGGCAACCTCATTGATGAACTGATTGATCTCACCTTCCTCAATGACCTTTGACTTTTTTATTGCCACTACCCTTTGGTCAGATAGTATGCCTTTGTAAACCATGCCATGCCCTCCACGGCCAACTATGCGTGTTTGGTGGAAGTTGTTTGTCGCCTTTTCTAGCTCTTCCACGGTGAAAATTTTCGTCTTGTCACTTGCATTTTCGTCTGAAGATATAAGTTGTTCTAAAAGTAGACCTTGGTTTTTCCTAAAATATTTCATCCGTAACTGCCTTTGGCTGTATCTTTTCCATCTTTGTAGAATGAGAACTCCACTCAAGCTGAGAAGTATAACCCCAAAGCCACTACTCAACCCAATGATAACACCTGGAAAAAAAAAACCTGTCTTAGTGCTTTCCTTGTTTTATTTTATTTGTCAGGGAATGTAACGGATCGACAAAACTCACCAAAGTAACTATTTTCTCTTTTTATTGAACTGCATTGCATTGTTGTAGTGTCATAGTCCTTTTTATCAGGACACTTGCTGCAATAGTAGCTCCCCATAGTATTTTGACAAACCCCTTTACAAATACCTCTTGTAATACTGCACTCATCAATATCTGCACCCACAACTCATTTAGGTGAGACCGCGAATTGTAAGTGTACTATTAAGCAGAGAGTGGTAGGTGGTATTTTTGTACGGAAGGTGATAATTTAGTGTCTACTTCACAGAGAGAGAGAGAGAGAGAGAGAGAGAGAGAGAGAGAGAGAGAGAGAGAGAGAGAGTACCTCGACAACCTTGCTGAACGTATGAATTTCCTTGAAATCCTGATGAGCATTTGCAGCGATAACCATAGATATCACCCATTGTGGAGTTCACAATTAAGCATGTGCTATTGATGCTAACACATGCATAACGCGACATGTCCATCTGTGCCTCTTGGCAAGTTAGATTAGCGACAGCCCACTGCACCGTTGATGTTTCCGAATAAGCCATATAGAGAATAGGTTCCTCTGGAATGTAAATCGACATGGATTGGTCAGGTTCCATGTCTTTAATATCAACGAGCCCCTCGTCAAGATTGATGTGCGTCACTTGATGAGTACCATCTTGCATTTCAAGTGTAGACGTTGTCGCATTAGTGCAATTCAGCTGAAATACCTTCCTTGCAAAACAACCGTCTTCTTGGCCGAACGGAAATGGGAAGTCAATGGTCCCGCATCGTCGTGTGCAATTGGTCACTCGTTGAACTGGGTTATATCCTGTTTGGATAATGAAAACATAAGTTTCTTTATGAAAATATAGTGGACCACATTGTGTTTAACATAACTAATTTCTCCGTTACATAATATAAGAACTTTTAGATATATCTCAAGTTTGACTACATACGGAGCCAAATGAGTGAACCTACACGCTAAAGTATGTATACTAGATATGTATGAATCTAGAAAAGTAAAAAAAACATACATTTAGGAACGGAGGTAGTAGCCAAATTAAAGCAACAATATTTCTCCTAAAATTATGACGGAGATTGGACTCCGGGCGACGGCCTCGGGATGGCGGTGGCCGGTTCCGGTTTCTTCGTAAGGCAGCCGGCGAGGCCGGGGTGTTCAGATGGGAATGACGTGTTGCTGGCCAAGATCCGCGAATTGATCGACATGGTTTGGAATGGCTAGATGGACAGCAAAAAGCTGTGCTCAGATGCGATCTGAGCCGATGACGGCGCCATTTGTGGCCGCTGCTACCTTGCTGGAGGCGTCGTCGATTTTGTTCTTGTATCCCAACCATAGATGCTGTCGATTTCGTTCTTGTATCCCAACCATAGACGCTCCCGGAGAAATCTTATATCCGGGTGCCCCCGGATCGGACGATGGAGGGACTCGTGGTCGTGTTTCACTCTTGGGGGCATCATTTTGGAGATTCATCGGATGGAGGGTTTGTCATGGAGGCGGTGCTGGTGTTTCCGGTGTTTGCGTGGTACCTTAGATGGAGCGGCATCGTCTTGCTGCGCCGGCCACAGGTCTCGACAAAGTGGCGTCGTAGTGTCTCAGCGGCGAACAGGCGTGCGTAGATGAACTTGTGTAGGGCGATGGTGTTGTCTGACACCGTGGTGGTGCCAATGGCTGGCCTGACAAGGGTCTTCGCTTCGATTATGTAGTTGGCCAATGAGCCGACGCCGGCTGTGGTGTGGTCCGGTCATAAGCCCCTGTAGGTGTTAGCCTGATTGTGTCCAAGTCGAGTACAAGTAGGATTAGAAACGTGAGTGCTAGTAGAACTAGGATATCTTGTCCTAGTCTGATTGCTTAGTCCCTGCGTGGACATGTATATATGCATAGGCAAGGGTGCTCCGTGAAACAACGAAAATCACAACGAAATAAAGAGAGAGCAAAGACAGGCTCGAGACGGGCCTGTGGCAATCAGAAATATTTCCCGAGTGTCATTGTTCCGTCGCTAGTTTCGCAAGGTGCCGTGAAGTTCCGATCGTTGAAAGAGCAAGCTAGCTTCTCCACGTACAGGAAAGATCCACGAAGTGATCACGTCCTAGGCAAGCTGCTTACGTCCAGATACTAGTGATCAATCAAGCTACGCACGTACGCGTGGCCGGACGGATCGATTCTAGTCATCTAAAACCAACAGCCCCGTTGTTTCCTACTAGGGGACGAAGCGCGGACTACGCCGCGCCCGTGGGTTTAAATTTTGAACCATTCAACCGTAAAGTTGTTGTGAATTAAAAGTTCTGAAAAAAAATTTTGGGAAAAAAATCGTGGACTTTTTTGAGTTTGGGCTGGAATGGATAGTTTGGACTATTTTTTTGGGGAAAAAAAATGTGGCCATTTGTTAGTTTTTTGTTTTGCATTATTTGGAATCGTGTGAAAAACATGTTTAGAATTATGTAGAATGGTTTAAAAAAAGACTGTGGGCGTTTTATAGTTTGGGATCTTAGCGCGGTGTGCGACGCGGCTGTGTAGTGAAATTTAATTTGAAAGTGTTTGCATTTAAAAATTGGTTAAGTTTGAAAGCTATTGGAATTGAAGTGGGTCGTTGTATTTAGTTGATTTACCGGACTTTTTTTGAATAAGATGCTTTGTGCCAAATTGTTTTTTTGGGGTTTATCGTTTTAAATGGTATTATTGATATTTTTTTGTGGGTTTTATTTTAAAAATAGTTAACATTTTTGTGATTTTAGTATTTTGATAATATTTTTTATATTTTGTCGATGGGTATTTATTGTCGCGCCTGTTCGATAATTTTTTTATGAAGAGTTGTTGAAATATGAATGTTATTTTAATATGGAAAATTTTGTGCTTAAAAGGATGTTGAGTTTTTGAAAAGTGGTTGTATTGGAATTTATTCAAACTTGTATTCTTTTAGTGGCGGCAAGAATGGTTAGATTTGAAAGGTATTTAAAATTCTAGAATGATTAAATGTGAATTTTCAGTTCGAACAGTCAAATAGGTTTCAAAAAATTTGCATTTTGGATTTTATTCAAATTTGAATTATTGTAGTATTTATGAAATGTTGAGGGTTGGGAGTCATATATTTTTCTGAAATAGTCAAATTTACTGTAAATGTCGAATTTGAGTTGAAATGATCGAGCAGGTTTTGAAAATTGTATATCTTGGAATCTATTCAAACTTGGATTATTTTAGTGTTTATGAATTGATGAGGTTTGGGAGTCGTAGAATTTTTTCATATATTCAAATTCTCAATTTGAGTTGGAATATTGATTACTATTTTACATTTAATACTGAATTAGAGCTTCTCTGCAAAATGTTCAATTTAAAAATTCGAGTAATTTTTTTTTCCCGTAAATAGGCAGCATTTTTTTTCCATGAACATTTTGCTTTTTTGTAAAAAAATTCCCAGCGGGAATTTATCTAAATGGTTTTTTTAAGGTGGGCTATTTTTTTTTTGGTCTATTCAACCGTAAAATATGTTGGAATTGGAAAATTGTCCGCATTTCGAGAATTGTTCAAATTCGAAAGTCGTACGGTTTTGGAATATTTTGACACATTTTAATTATTTTTGGCGTATATAAAATAAATAAATTTGGAATACACATAGAGGTTTGAAATTTGAATTTTGGTCAGGTATGTTTATCATTTTTTTTGTGGACATATTGAAATTATTGGCTTAAATTATTTAGAATTTTTTCGAAAGTATATGAATAATTTAGGATCTTCAACTTGGAGTACACATGGAAGTTTGAAATTTGAATTTCGGTCGGGCATGTTTATCATTTTTTGTTGTGGACATTTTGAAATTACTGGTTTAAATTATGTAGAATTTGTTCCAAAGTTTATGAATAATTTAGGATTTTTCAAAAAAAAAAATCTGACAAATTGGCCCCACTGTGATGTCGTGCTGACGTCACTGTGGGGATAACCCTAGTTTTGCCCGCGGCGGCGCTGGAGTCGCCGGCGGCGCTCCGCCGCGCCTTCGGACACGCGCGTGGGCGCGCCGGGTGTGCCCGGAGCCGGCGAACCTGAACGTGGCGGCGCCGCCAGTTATAGGTCGCCGGAGCGGCCGTGACGGCGGCCGGACGCGGCAGAGGACGGCGGGCCAGGTCGCGGTGATTCGAGCTCGTCGGCGGCGTCCTGGAGGCCGAACCGCGTAAAACTACATGTCAATGCGTTGGTTGTAAAAGAGTTTTTTTTTCATCATTTATTTTGTATTCTTTTGAAATGTATACCGGAAGATACGAATCTTATGATTTTCATTTTTTGTAGTAATTTCTTTTTATGTTGTGTGGAAAGGCATGTAAATGTGGTAGTTGGAAAGAATTTTTTTTTCTTGAAATTTTGGTATTTTTTTTGCATTTTTCTGTACTGGATTTCAAAAGATATGAATTGTTTTGTTTTTTTTTGTTTCCTGTTATTTCTGTGTCGCTGACAGCGGGGCTCACCAGTCAGGCAGTGACGGTGACGTCATCCCTTCCGTCAGCGGGCGAGCGGCGGAGCCGCCGGCGGCGCCGAGGTCGCGCCCGCGCGGCGGCGGACGCGCGCGAGGCTCCGGACCGTGCGGATGCGGTAGAGGATGCGGAGGGGAGGCGAGTGGGCGGCGGGCGGAGCCGTATGGTCGCCGGAGCCGCCGCCGGCAGCCAAAACAGCGGCGGCGCGCCCGGAGGACGGCGGCGACGATTCCCGACGATTCCGGCCACCCCGGGACGCGTCCGGAGGCCAGGAGGTGGAGGCCGACGCGGAGAAGCTCTCTGCGACCTTCGATTTGGGCGGGGAGGCGTCCAGCGGCCGTGCCGCGCGGCGGCGCCGCCGGTGACCTCGCGGGTCGCGAGAGAGAAGAAGGGCTCGGGGGAAATGGCCTGGCGATTTTGCATAAAAGTCCGTGACTTTTCATGAATTTTCATCCAAGTCCCTCGCAGTGTTAAAGTTTGGACGGCGGGTTGATTTTTTTTTTCCCAGTGGCTTTTGTGCAAAAATCCGCGGCAACCGGCGGGACGGGCAGCGACCGGGTGGTGACCGAGACGCGTGTCGAGTTGTGATTGGCCTAAAATCGGCGATGAACAGGGACGCTGGGTTTGGGGGCGACGTGGACGCATCCTGGCCGTCCGTCGCGCAGATCGGACGGCTGTGGATCACCCGCGACGTGGAGGGCTGGACAGGCCGCGGTTTCCTCTGTCTTTTATATATAGTAGAATATCATTTGTGCTAGTTGTTTCACTGTTATGGCGGCTTCAAATTGCAAGCTCGCTCATTGTAATGCTTTATCCAGCCTATATTGCTGGGTCGCCTCCCGTGAGCTTGCCTTCCCCTACCGCCTCTGCAATCTAGTCAGTACCGAGGAGCACCCCGATGGCGTCAAGGAGAGAAAAGGAGATTAGGCGATGCGAGGCGACCCCGACGGCGACGCGGCGCTCGCCGCCTCCCCCGCCTCGCCCGGCCACCCGCCGCCACGGGAGCTTTGCGCGCGCCCCTCCCTGAGTGGAGGGGGCCTGCGCGGCCGGTTCTGGGCGGCGGAGCCTTGGCCCCTGGTGGAGGAGCTCGCCGGAGCCAACGAAGAGGAGGAGAGGGCGGACGTGCCCGCGCCCGGGCCTGCGGCGACGCTGGGCGATTTCCTGGCATCGGCGCAGCGCCAGAGCTCTCCGTGGCCCAAGCGCCAGGCTTTCGCCCCAGGCGGGCGGGGCTCGAGGTTTCGCAGCGCCGGAACTCCGCTTCCGGCGCGGCAGACGCCTCGTCGCCGTGCGTCGCCAAGATCTGCCCCACAGGTTCGTCTCTCCCCTCTCCCTGTGTGGATCAGATCGTGTGCGTGGTGGCAGGGACCAAGCCCGGTGCACCGGAGTACGCTCCGCCGCCGCCGGCGACGAGGGAGATGGGGCAGCCCCTAGGGCTTGCTCGCACTCCTACTTGGGCCGTCCCTGTTGATGGGCCGGCGCTGGTCCCCTTTGGGGAGGTGGGCCAGCAGATGGGCCCTGGGGTTGGGGCTGGCTCGTGGGCCGGCCCACCCACCGCGGCGGATTCCCCCTTGGCTCAGCTGGGCTCCCGGGCGGGCCAAATGGAGCCCCAATCTTCTGTGGGCCCATTGGACGACCCAGAGGTGGGAAGTGGGCCGTGCTGGTGGATTCCTAGAGGTACGCGTGACCTTTCGCTAGGGTTACCCGCATCCACTGAAGAGGTGCGGCGGCGCGGTCATTTGGCCAAGAAGGTCATTCGCACCCCACCCCCATCGCCTCTCTCTGCTTCCTTCGCTGAGGTGGTCCGCATGGCGAGCCAGCAAGCTACGGAAGCAGGGGTAGGAGCGGGAGCCCGCCGGCAGCAGCCCAACGCCGGCGCGGGAGGGAGCAGGCGTCCTTCTGGGCCGAACCCGCGTGGCGGTCAGGCGAGGACCACGCAGCAGCAACAGCAGCAGCGGTACTTCCTTGACAGAGAGAAGAAGCGAGAGGCCAAGCGCCTCGCGGAGGAGGCAGCGGCTGCGCAGGCGGCGCAGGGCGCCGCTGTCGCCCCTCCATCCGCGGCTGGGACGGGTCGGGCACCGCAGCGGGATACTAGCAAAGTGCTGGCTCCTCCCGCGCGAAACCCACCGCCCATCCGCGCGTCTTCCTCGGCTCCGATCTCGGGGACGGGTGGGTCGAGCGCATCCCAAGCCCACTGCTTCAAGTGCGGGCAGCCTGGCCACTTCCAGTCGAAGTGCGACGCCACGGCGGACGGCGCCTCCCTGCAGCTGATGGGGCAGGCCATCCCGGGGGAGGGATTCTTCTACCTCGACTTCGAGGAGGACGAGTCCGACGTGGAGGAAGCTTCCAACGAGGCTATCATCGCCTTTGCGGGGGCCGGGCTACCAATCAAGACCCTCGAGGCGGAGCTCCGCCACCTTGTCGAGGGTGCTTGGGACTGCAAAGTGAGGGAGATCGGACCGGCCCAGTTCTCGGTCGTCTTCCCCTCACGCGAGCTGCTCAAGATGAGCGCGAGGACTGGCAAGCTCTTCCTCCCACTCAACAATGTGGAGGCCTCCATCCGTCTCGCCGAGTCTGACCTAACCCCGGCCTTGGTGCTCCAGGAAACTTGGGTGACGATCACTGCTCTTCCCAAGCGCATGAGGAGGGAGAAGAGGTTGATGGCGGGGATGCGCATGCTTGGACGTCCGCTGGAGGTGGACGCGCGCACCCTAGCTAGCCGCCAACCGGTGCGGATGCGGTTGGTGTGTCGCGACCCGGCCAAGCTCAATGGGTTCGCACAGATTTTCCACAAGAATGAAGGCTTCAATGTGGGGATCCGTGCGGACCAGCCCGGGATGGCAGCCACCGCTCCACCCCGCCCCACCTGCCAACGAGGGCAGCTCGGGGGGGCTCCGAGGAGGAATGGGACCAGGCAGCGGCGAAGGACATGCTCACCTTCGGGACAGCGGCCCAGCCGGGCCCCTCTGCCCAAGCTGCGAGCGGCTCGGTGGCGGGGAGCCAGCAAGCTGGGGGACAGCTCCAGGTCGCTGTGACCCAGGGGGAGGCCGTGGGCTCAACCCGGGAGGCAGAGCCGGTGGTGCGCGACGAGTACGGCACCAACCTGCCCAGGTCCGGGTCCTGGCCACCGTGGCTCTCTGTCCTTGACAGGATGAGGGGCGAGCAGCCCGTGCTGGAGCTGGCCACCCAGGTGGAGGTGCCTCCGTGTTCTCCGCGCGGGGGCACCATATCCGTGCTCTCCCCAGGGTCGCTGGACTCAGAGGGCATGGACATGCCTTCTAAGCTCCCGACGTCTTCGACGATGGAGGAGGAGGAGGAGGTGGTGACGGACGTAGAGATGGGCGAGGTGGCACAGCTCGAGCCTCTCCCGGAGGACAGGGAGGCTGGAGGTGGAGGCGCGGTGTCGCGCAAGTCCCGGCCCAAGCCGACCCCGGCTGGCCCCGCCCGCAAGAGTGCGCGCCGGCTCGGCCCGGAGGCGGGCCTCCAGACGGTGGAGCAGGCGCAGCGTCGCGCTACGGTCCGGAACCTCGAGGACCCAGGTTTGCCTTCAACCTCCTTCTCGGTCCTGAATAAACTGCCTGATTCGCACTTATCTTCGGTAGTCCACGACGTGGGGTTAGCGTTTGCGATTGAGTCGGGTGGTGAAGCGGAGGTGTTATCGCTTATTCGGGTAAAAGAGGCAACGCAAGCTGTGATTGCAGAGGCAATCTTTCGCCGAGAAGTGACGGCGGCCGAGGAGGCTGCCGCGGTCTCGAGTTCGTCGGTCCAGGTGGTCGGGGCCACTGGAGACCTGCGTGTTGAACCGGGAGACGTTTCTCCGGGTCCAGCACAGGTCGCACCCAAGGCCAATGGAAAGGGTACGACTAAGGCTAATTGGCAGCCCGTCGTGGACGGAGGAAGACCTCGGGTGCGTAATGCGCGCAGGCTTCTATAATATCCGGGGTTTTGGAGGTCCGGGGCGACGCCCCCAGATTAGGGACCTCATTTCCCGAGAACGCCTAGATTTTGTAGGTCTCCAAGAGACCATAAAATCTAGCTTCACCCCCGCGGAGCTGCGGAGTATCGACCCGGGTTGTCGATTTGCCTGGCACTTCACCCCAGCTATAGGGCATTCCGGAGGAATGCTCCTGGGAGTCAATGAGGATTGTTTCGAGGTCCAGAGCTGGCACAGTGGTGCCTTCTTCATTAGGGTGGACGTTCTAGAGTTAGACACGTCACAGATTTGGACGTGTTTCCTGGTATATGGCCCGGCGGACCACCGTCGCACGGATGATTTCCTGTTGGAACTATCTTCGGCCATATCGTCCTGCCCACATCCTCTTGTGGTGGGGGGTGATTTCAACCTGATTAGGGGATCAGAGGATAAGAATAACGACAATATCAACTGGCCCCGGGTGCATAAATTCAATGATTTCATTGCTAACATGGCTCTCCGGGAGGTGCGTAGAGGTGGCGCACGATACACCTGGACTAATAGACAGTTGAATCCAGTACGATCAGTATTGGATCGAGTCTTGATGACCACCGAGTGGGAAATGCTTTTCCCACTTTGCTCCCTGACGGCGGAATCCATCATAGGCTCGGACCACGCGGCCCTTGTGCTTTGCTCCGGGAAGGAACTTAAGAGGCGAAGCCCTAGGTTCTACTTTGAGAAGGCGTGGCTCGAGCGACCAGAGTTTGGGGACCTGGTTCGCGTTAAATGGCGGGAGTTAGAGAGGCTGGTGGGCACCTCTGATGACCCCATTTCGGCTTGGAATAAGATCACCGCAGGTCTCCGCCAATTCCTGAAGGGCTGGGGGGCCAATATTGGAAGGGAGAACCGAGACCGGAAAGCGGATATCCTCTCCCACATTCAACGCCTCGATGCCCAGGCTGACTCGGCCGGGCTAGATGATGAGGGATGGGCCCAGGTATCACCTGGAGGACCACCTGACCCACCTCGCCAAGGTGGAGGAGGAATACTGGCATCAGAGAAGCCGGGTTAACTGGCTGACGAAAGGTGACGCCAATACAGCCTTCTTCCATGCGATTGCCAATGGCCGGCGGAGGAAGTGTGCCATTACCCGCCTGACTTCGGATGGGGGAACCATCTCGGATCCTAAGGGGATCCAGGTCTTTCTAAATTGCATACAAAAAATATGCACCATTTTTCATCATTTGAATTTACGATTTGAATCTCTCATGACCGAACTCCTCTCACCCGGTCCACATGACCCTAGGAGCTCGCATAGGACTCTGGCTCTCTCAACCACCCGATGGTCCGTCACATGCGTGAACTTTGGCGTCACGGTCTTCTCCCTCGGTTGTGGGCTTTGCTAAGGCGGCAATGGATCCGTCACGAACCTCGATGTGACGACAGTCTTGACGACATGCCTTCGTCCACAAGACTTGAGCCCATAAACATGTGACAAGCATTTACTCCGTACCGAAGTGTTCGCTGCAGGTACTTCCAAGGTGTGTGACCAGATTCATTAATTTTTGGCCCATTACAACGCACGGGCATTTTGCTTGTATACATACAACTTCCCTCTGCTCTGCTATGATGCCGGTCGGTCAGAGCCCCGGGCAACCAGAGCATGGCCCAGGGGGCAGCAATACCGGCCTGCTACATAAAATTCTGGGTTGGGCCGGCGCGCAGCCCAGGTGTGACCCCTGTGAAGAGATACGACCAAACGAACGACTCCACGACTGAACTGAGATGAACCCTCGTCTCGCTGGTTATAGCTACGCTAGTACTCTGTTGGATGATAATCAGCGACCAGTAAGCATATGAGCGATGAATCCGTCTTGCGTTTTGTAGTAATCATAAAGATGAGCAATCTGACCAAGGAGTAACATGATAAGTCAAGAAGAATGATGTGACGTGGTACAGTTACTACTCGCGTGCATGATGAAATGGACAGATATGAACATATGAAGCAGTTTGATCGTTATCATATTTAGTTGGCTAACACTTGTGTGTCACACGCGTATATGTAACTCTCACTTATTGTTGGTATGTCTAGCGGCTATGGTTGCGTTTGCCACATGGCCTATTTGTACGTCACTCACTCACTAGCGAATTGCCTAGCTATATAAATGTAGGTATACACGGCTAGCTACCGGCTTAATTATTTTGCCCGCTCTTCAAGGTGTTTGCCGGTTTGCCTCGCCGCCGCCCTAGTAAACAACTAAAAACATGTGACGTCTCGATTAATATGGCACCCGAAGACAGATGCCTCTGGGTGGTGTGACTATCGGTCTATCGCCATCTTAAGAGCATCTCCAGTCACGATTGCCAAAATCAGCTCCCAAACTGTCCGCGGACGTGTCCGGTCGCGTTCGCGGACAGCCTCTAAAAGTGGCCTCCTCTGACCATGTACCCCAAAATCCCTCCAAATTTTGAGGTCACTTGCATGTGATCGGCCATCATGGAGGAGAATGGCCAATTGTGATTTTATATTTTAATCCGCTATGCTGCTAATGCACTCCTGGAGATGATATGAACCGCAAGCAGACGATGGAATAAAAAAACAGGGCAAGAGATCAACATACGAGGTCTGGCAAGGTCCTCAGTCCTCACGGCATGTCTTGACTCTTGACTGACCCTTGACGACGGTAGCTTTACGTTGGCATACTGGTTCCTCCTCGCAACCTAGCAGCTGTCACATACCAGGCTGCTGCCCCGGCGACAGCGTCCCCATGCAGCGCGGAGATAGTGGTGCCTGGTCTAGAGGAAGTGCCATTACATACGGGGCGTATGCCGGCCTGGTCATCTTCGCGAGCGTGTATGCGTTCTTCTCCGGCATTGTCTCAAACAGCTTCTCTGCACTCTCCACCTCGTCCCTACTGGAGTCTCTCCCCTTCCTGTCGCGCTCTTGGAAGGAAGAAGATGAGAAGGGATAGGGTCGGGGTGAGGACCGGATGGAAGAGTACAACGGGGCCGGCCCGTCCTCCCACACGTCGCGCCGCCGGGAACGGCCTCCCTACGAGCGCCGTCGTGAGCAACCTCCGCGTCCGGCCGCGAGATGGCAGAGAGCAACCCCAACCTCCTCTCGCATATCTGCACAAGCGCAGCCATCGTACCCGCTCGCCATGGACGTGCGTGGCGCCTGCTCCTAGGTGGGTACGCGGCCGCCATCGTGCAGGGCCGGGCCGGCTAAATCCAGGGCCTTGTGCGAAAATCTAAAACAGGGCCCTATCTTACACAAAAAATTGAATTTGAACTAATAAATAAATTTTTTTTTTGATAGAAAATTTAGGTAACAATTGAATATATTGAGAACGACGTGAATTTTCTACCCGGGTCGGTAGCTACGCATGCCTTGCTAGCCCTTAGATATAGAGAGTATCCGATCATGTTGCCTATTAGCAAAGTGCGCGTCTGTGCAGTTCAACCGAGGCAGACGCTCGCGCCAGCGCCAGCAGGCCTTCTCGGATGCTTCATGGGCCAATGCGAGCCCAACCGAGGCAGACGCGATCGAATCGTACGAGTTACGAGTACGAGGCAGAGGAAACGAATCGCACGCGAGCCCAACCAACCGAGGCAGACGCTCGCGCCAGCGGGCCTTCTCGGATGCTTCATGGGCCAATGCAGCAATTCCTACTATACAAATATACATAGGCATACAAATTTTGGGGCCCCTAAAAATCATGGGCCCTGTGCGGGCCGCACCACTTGGAACCACTGTGGGCCCGGCCCTGCCGGTGGGGTGTGTCCGGTCGGGTCTTTTCTGTTCCTCCACCTGGTGGTTCTTACTCCTCCAACAACTCCCATTTCTAATCCCCGGCGGCGCCAACGTAGACGGCTCCAACGTTGTGCGGGTCAACGCTGAGGCATTTTGGCACCAAAGCAGTCCAAGAAGAGACTATCAAGGAGCTTGGTCGCGACCTTAGTTTGAAGATGTCGACATTTTTATAGGTCCCAAGGTGAGTGGTCATATTTTGAAATAGTTTTTCGGGTGACCACATCTGGCACTAGTTTCACCCAGTGACAAATTTTGCAGAACATACTGACCAAGTCTGCCAAAGATGTGGTATGATAACATCACTCATGGTTGCTTATTTAATCTTGTCGATTCGATCTAGCTATATAAATAAAAGTTTTATGTTCATGCGTCAACTTGTTAGGTGCTCTCCAAACTACATGTATTGGACCACTGAAATCTGAATTCGCAGATCCATGTATACGTGCCTGTACTGTACGTGGACCATCATACGTACAGACATGCATACGTACTATCCGGTGAGGTGGGTGGATGAAATTGAATTAGCCGCCACTCCAGGCCAAGCTGGGCATCCTCGATCCCAAGATAAGAGAAAGCAAAAAAATATATATATTACGAAAATCAGGAGGAGAAGGCGTCTAGCTTGGTTTTATTATTGACGCGCGTGGCGGAAGCAGATCGGACGGACGGCGATGGAAGGATGGTCCTGCATGCCGCGTCTGCGTGGGCCTGACATGTCCAACAAGCCAAGGCCCACAGGCGTCCTCGCGCTGACGTCATTCATTTGGACTCCAACCTCATTTGCTTGAGAGGGGACGAATGGAGCTCGTATTTTGAAGAAGAAAATCGAATATGGCATTTAAAAGCTTCAACAATTCGAAAACAATCCAAGATGACATAATGATGCACTCTACCGATATGCAAAAATTCAATACGAATTCCCCTATATTTAAGGCCGACAAAGTAGAGGTCAACATTATCTACACCTAGGATTTCGTTCCGGATTTTTTGAAACTTATAGCTGTAAGTTTTGAATTTTTTGAAATCACCAACTTGGAGCTTGGTCCATTTGTGGTTTCCGTATGTTCATCCTCTAGTCAAGTTTCTTGACACAATAAGATTTATAACTGTAATTGTTGCAAGGAACATTCTGAATTCATGCATAGAGAGTCTAATTTGAACAATGCTAATTGTTCCTGGTTTTCATTAAGGTTACAGACAATACTAGTATTTTCTTGATATATAGTTTTCTTTCATGTCAATCGACCGTAATTTTATTCCCCACCTGTCCCTTGTTTTCCATTTCTTTCTTCCCTAGTAATTGATTATTTCTTGGAGAAAATCGTTGGTTCATTTCATCTCCACAATTTCACTTTTAGTCTTCACCAATCCGATATTTTCGTTGGTTTTAAAATAAAAAGGGTAGGTTGCACTATAAATATACACTAGTCCCGCATATTCAAAATACGCAACTTTGGTTTTGGAATGTGCAACTTGGTGTTTACGCCATCAAAATAATAGTTTTACATTAGTAACATACGTTATTATGTTTTATTTTGGATTGAAATTGTATTTGGTATAAATACACTAGTGGCGCATTTTCAAATGTACAACTTGTGTTTTCGTAATGTGCAAGTAATTTCTTTTCAATGTACATGTTTTTTCTAGTATCACTTTTTTTAAAAATTATTTTTCTAGTATCACTTTACTATTTCCACTCCTTATTATTTGGCAGATTAAAACTGTTTATTTATTTGTGCGTTAAAGTTTTTTGCACCCAGTTGTGCCTTCTTAATGAATCTCCTGACACAGAGTGATCCGGCCTTCTTATTTATTTCGTAATGTGCATCGAGATCAAGAATCTCATACGTGTGACCGAAGCGCAGCAGCTGGAGCGTGCGGATGCACCTCCAGGGAATAGTTAAGAAACATAAGATAAGCTTAGATTGATACGGTGGGCATGATAGAATGTAGAAAATTGTGTCTTGCAACATTTTATATATTACTACATTGTCCGGAATTAAACTTCAGTGTGAAAGAATCACGGAGATAACAGGGAATTAATGATGTGGAATTGTACTTAAGTGAATATACGTAAGGAAGCCGGTACGGCTATACTGGAACACAGTGTATATTAATATGCTGGAATTATACCCGGGAACAGTATAGAGCGGAATGCCAGGTTGTTCATAGGATTGGCTCTATGGATTGTTAAAGCCTGCGAGTTTGATTTTGTATTCGAACTCGGTGCATGACTCACACATGCGTGCTGGGACCTAATTATTTAACAGTAATAGACTCGGTTAATGGCTGTTAATGATAGTGGTTGGTTTAACAAGTCACGAGTCATATCTAGAAACAGATTTAGTTATCTGGAATTTGGAGTCAATATAAAGGTCTCACCCTCTAGACTCAATATGCATTGTAAACGGCACCACCGATAAGGCACAGGAATAGAGGGTAGGCCGAAATTGCTCCAACCCTAATTTTCTTACATTGGTATCAGAGCCGAAGGTTCGCCCATCGCCGCCGGGAAGTCCGATCTGCAACTCTGCCGTCTCGCTGCGCTGCCATGTCCGTTGCGCACTCATCTCGGTCGCGGTGGCCGGAAGTCAAACCCGCTGCAAATTCACGTCGCCGTCTATCTGATGACGAACTCTGCCGCCGAGATCCAGATCCGCTCTGCGTTCGCGATCGCTGCATGGCTGCGCTGATCCAAGCTCGCTCCGAACTCTGACATCGAGGTCTCTGCCGCGGTCGCGTTTGTCGTCATGTTCCGCTGCAACTCGAATCCATGGCCGATCTGTCCCGCACGCTGCTCTGCTCGACGCTGCGGAATACTCCCTCCGTTTCATTTTAATTGACTCACATATATCTAGATATGGATGTACCTAACATTAAAACGTGTCTAGATGCATCCATATGTAGATATATATGAGTCAATTAAAATGGAACGGAGGGAGTAGTTGCTAAGACTCGTCTGCACGAAATTGTTTTTGATTATTACTCGGAAGGCCAACTAGATCCGTTCCGATCGAGGAAGGAAATCGCAAGTAGGGGAAATAAATCCGCTGCGTACTGGTTGTACTCAATTGATCGAGGAAACAAAGCAAACATGAGTAAGCATGGAACAGCTTCGAGGATTAAATCATCGGTATTAGCCTGCTTCGTTTTTCTGCCATTTTTTGCGCACTGAAGGAGACAGCAAGGAATTCTTTCCGAAGGAAACAGCTAGGATTTTTTTGTTCAGTACCTGAGAAGGCTAGTACTACTTGTTTTGTTGGCTCGTATATTTGTGGCAGAAGGTGCAAGGATTGGTTCTCTACGCATCTACAACGACAAGCACGTATCCGTTTCTCCGTGGAATAAACATATCGGTAACACTTTTCCCTTGATGGCATCAAATAGTTTATTCTCTGAGTTATTTGAGCTCTAATTACACGGGTTGGAAAGGGAATCATGTATTGTTTCAGTTAAGAAAATTATTTACGTCATTAACCTGCCTAAACCGGAAAAAGCCAAAAGGAAAAGGAATATGAGTTTGGACTTGGGACTAGTCCACATAGGTAAATCAATATTTGATTCTTTATCTGTTATATATGAGAGTGCACATATTACATGGAATATTTTGTGTAACCTGGAAGAGGACATATATATACTTTGTAAATCTGGACTTCTTTTATTGGACACCACTCGCCTTTAGAGGAAGTTGGAATTCACTTCGAGGAAATTTATTGAACTCATTGTCAGACGGATTAATTATTATTATTGCTACCATGTTTTCTAATTGCTACGGGATTGGCATTATCACCGGAATATACTGGACTCATTGGATTACTCCGGAATCTGTCGAAGTATTTTAATAATTCATCGGAATTCCCTGGCGTAACGATGACGAGACGACATAAAGCATGTTTATATTGAAACTGACATCACTTATTTTGGAGGAATATGTGGAGCACTCCATGGAAAAGGAATCGATATTTACTCAACGGTATGTCCAAAGTTATTGCTTGCACTAAATTTGTGTTCATCGCCACTTTTCCATATAGTTGGATTCTACACTTTGCATGTACATTATTGTTTGATGGAATACAGTAGCAAATTTATTGACATGTGAACAATTCCAAAGGAAAAATAAGTAGACCAATTAGTCACTAATGATAAAATTATATATACTTTGTAATTGGAAACTATGTAATCAAACTCTATTTATGGCGGAATATTATTAAGGTTCTTACATTCACCTACAATGGAAGGAATTTATAGTTCATTATTGGAATTGGAAATTATTTCATTATACTCTTTTGTGGAGGGAAGGTATCATTTTATTTTGTAGGACATGAATATTAACATACGATGAGATGGAATTAAATTATACTTCTCTATCGGAATTTTGTTGATTATGTATGCTATTTGGAAAAGGAAGAGTGGAATTAGTGCTCAATGGAAATTAGTTCGTTATGACATTTAACACAATGGCCTCATTTATTTTGACAAACCATTGGAAGTTGGTGGATAAGTTGTTTATTTCATAAAGATAGCTCCATGTGGAGGAATACTTGTAATAGGAACACATGCTCGGAATTTTATTGTTGATGAAATTTACGACTTGGTATTACCTTACAAACAGAATTACGAGTCTTGTTAATTCTGGAATTATAAACTTTAAGTGGGAGGAGTATCGGTTTTGGATTTTTCTTCAATGTGACATTTGGTTTTACACTCCCATCAGAGTTCAATTGTTTTGTCTCATTTATAACTTGGTCACATATCAAGGAACATAATTAGTGGATTGTTAAACTCAAAGGAAAACACCAAGTTGCACTCCCAACAATAACATGCTTAGGAAAAGTGGGAGGAATTAGTTGGGCCATCATATCTTGGCTACTATTGTGTGTTATTTGAGAAAGTTACTCTATGTTTTAGAGGAAAGAAAAATACCAAATCTGTTGCTAATGTTAACTATGGATGGAAACATTGCGGGAAGGAATAAACTCCATGATGAATAATAAAAGTTTGGGAACTTGTTATTTTACCAAACAACCGCATGCCTATAGGTTGTTATTGGGTTTATTTACAAGGAAGTTTAATGCAACATTCTTAGTGGAAGTTACAATTCTAAGTTTGTTGTTTAATTCTTTACACAAAGGAAATATTTATTACTTTGTGGAAACTCTGAAATTTAGAGAAGGTGTTGTTGTTAATTATTTACACAAAGCAAGTGTTATACTTTGTGGAAACTCTGGAATTTAGAGGACGTGTTGTTGTGTAATTCTTTACGCAAAGGAAATATTTATACTTTGTGAAAACTCTAGAATTTGGAGGAGGTGGGAATAATGACAGGATTTGCTAACTGAATTCACTTCATGTTTTTTGGAACAAGCTTCACATTAATGGTATCTCATGTCATATGGTTTTATTTATGATGGAAGACAATGTTTTTATTTATGATGGAAGACAATGTTTTTATTTATGATGGAAGACAATCATATACACAGGTTTGTGTTAATTGTTTTGTGTTATCATTATATGTGCTAACTATGTTCTTATTGTTTTTAAAATAACACATTGATGGAAGTGAAAGCTTGGTTCGGTTATAATTTTCATATGAAAGGTATGTCTAAAGCTTCCTGCATTTTGGAAGTGGAATTACATAGATAATATTTTGATATATGTTTCTATGGAAAAATGCAAACCTGGCATGTACCTTTTTGATTAAGGGAATGATACTCAGTGAGGAATTATATTTGAACTCATGAGGAACAAGGAAGAATAATAGTCATACCATGGTTTTTGTGGGACATTATTCGCGCGGCCAGAACTTAGCCATGCCACTGTAATTGTTGCTATTTTGATTAGCACGGAAAATGATTTACTGGAATTGTAGCAAATGGAATACAAATTTTTATAAGGATTGTTGGAATCATAATAAAGTATTTGATGGCGCAAGGAAACATGGATTCTCAACATTCATCTCGGTGGATATATTGACACTATTTTTGGAAATCGGATCTTCCTGAGAGGTAATTTATTATTATTATTATTATTATGTTATGTGCTAATATTTACATTTGTAGGTATTAATTGTTTATAGTGGAAACATGGATATTGTTTGTTTACGGAATATGAATACTTTGATGCATGTTAAGCATTGAAGGAAGGTATATGGTTAAGGAAATTTTCTTTGTGAACTTAAGGTCGTGGAAAGGTGCATCATAACCTGTTACATTGTGATAATTTGACTCCAAAAGTCACAAAGATTTATATACAACGTGAGTGCACTGAAGGAAGGAATTAACGCCTAACCATCTATAGCATGGGAATTCACTGAGCTGAAATAAAATGTTTTCAGTCAAGTGGGAGATGTAGGAAATTGTGTCTTGCAACATTTTATATATTACTACATTGTCCGAAATTAAACTTCAGTGTGAAAGAATCACGGAGATAACATGGAATTAATGATGTGGAATTGTACTTAAGGGAATATACTTAAGGAAGCCGGTACGGCTATACCGGAACACAATGTATATTAATATACTGGAATTATACCCAGAAACAGTATAGAGCGGAATGCCAGTTTGTTCATAGGATTGGCTCTATGGATTGTTAAAGCCTGCGAGTTTGATTTTGTATTCGAACTCGGCGCATGACTCACACATGTGTGGTGGGACCTAATTGTTTAACAGTAATAGGCTCGGTTAATGGCTGTTAATGATAGTGGTTGGTTTAACAAGTCACGAGTCATATCTGGAAACAGATTTAGTTATCTGAAATTTGGAGTCAATATAAAGGTCCCACCCTCTAGGCTCATTATGCATTGTGAGCGGCACCACCGATAAGGCAGAGGAATAAAGGGTAGGCCGAAATTGCTCCAACCCTAATTTTCTTACATGGAATAGTTTACGGCAGCATAATCATCTGGACGTGTGGTTACATTGCGGTATGATGATGCAGGCCACCTGACAGCATTTGTTTACACAAGCAGTGCTCAGCACAGTAGGATAAACTACTCCTGCCTGCATGCACAAGTTTCCAAGAGGAATACATCGATCGGGGAAAACAAATCGACGGTGTACGTACGTCAATGGTTTGATACTAGTACTTGTGTTCGCAATTGTATTAAATTCATCAAATTGACTGTACTTATATGAGTAGATATATACTAACTCATGGAATCCCCCCCCCCCCCCCCAGGTACTCACAAATAATACACTACTAGATAGTATGACAAACAACTTAAATAAAAAAAAAGTAAGGAGTGAAGATTCCTCACTCTCGACTTCACATATGTAGCAAAACCATAAATTGAATACTTTACATACAGAGCTACATAAAAATAACAAATATGTGATCTAAGTATACACTTCAAATTTTCAAAATATACTAGATGCCACCATTTTTTGTATCCCATAATATAAAGAATTTCACATTATAAGAATGCATTCTTGTATGATGCATCATTGGCTACTTCATTATATATTTTTTTTCAGATTTTTGAAAACTTGAATGATGATTTTTTTAAAAATTATGGAAAGCACCTCGGGAGGCAATGTGTCTTTTCGAAAAGTACGTCGCAACTTACTTAGTACACTATATCTACATGTACAGCTATATGTACGTACACGCATGAACCGCTGGAATTGAATTGTTTGAATACATTTAGAGACTCTTACGTTTTGCACTCCTGTATGTACGTATAACGGTATAAGCATGAACCTCCTGTACGTGCATGGCTTTTAGGCGAGTTTCCAAACGCGTACTAGCGTGCACGTGCCTGACAAAACTGATTTCTTTCATGCGCTCTCCTTTTGCACGGACATGGCCCGGCCACTTCATCAATCAACACTGATCTACGCTCCCTCTTGGAATGAAATGGTCAAGAAATGCAATTAATACTGGTACTGCTTATATACATGCATATGTATGAAATGTTGAAGAACTGCATTTGGTTTAGATATTGATAATTTGTAGACTCCTCAATCTACATGAGTACGTGTATGCATCAGAGGCGAGTTTTCAAACATTTCGTACGTGCCTCGGTTAAGTTGTTTTGCGCGGACCACCTCATCACTAGTAGGAGAAGGGTTATCAGTGACGCACCAAATTAGAATTCTGTGGCGCGGACCACCTCATCACTAAATTTTTTTCTGTGGCGCACCATGGGCGTGCGCCACAGAAATCGGCCTGGTGCGCCACAGAATTCTGAAAAAATTCAAAAAATTTAAAAACTGTAAAAAAAATTAAAAAGTTTCAAAAAAATCAGAAAAATCAAAATATGAAATAATAAGAAAAATCCTAATTATTGGAATTATTTTCAGATTTTTTGAATTTTTTGAACTGATACCTTCCCGCTAGGTCACCCATTCTCAAATTGCTCCAACCTAGCACCCTTAACTTCTAAGTTCCACCCACTTCACCTACCCTTGTGCTACTCAAATTCTTATTGAATCCGCTTAAGTCTTGTATGTGTATATGTTATGTATATGTTATAAACGTGTATTTTTAAATTTCAGATTTTTCAAAAACTTCTAAACTTTCAAAAGATCCAAAAAAATTCAAAAAATTCAAAAAACTTAAAAAAATTCAAAAAACCCAAAAAATTCAAAAAATCCAAAAAAAAGTCAAGAAAAGTCAACAATCTTCTTTGTTATACATTTCTGTGTCTTTTTTTGAATTTTTTTTATTTTGCTGCGAAAAATCGTCTGTTTGAAATAACTTTTTTTTCTTTTGGAATTTGTGGAATCTGTGAATTGCGGACCGGGTAAACCCGGGTGGATTCGAATTCGGATTTTTCTCACGTTTTTTTGACATATTTTTTTGCATTATTTCGACGTCGTATGCAAAAGTTATGGCCGTTACAAGTTTTTTTTTTCCTGTTTGTTGCAGAAAAGGTCAAAATTCATATTTCAAAATTTTTATACCTACTAGACAATCAAACCTAACTACATGTCCAAGGATTTTATTTATTGAATTTTTTATCATTTTCTTTTACTTCCTGCAAGACAAAAAAGGCGATCCACGGGGGGTGTGGGATTTGAAAAAAAATATTATGTGCCGCACCAATCTTGGTGTGCCACAGAATGTCAACTTTCTGTGGCGCACGTGCCAGGTGCTCCACAGAATTATTTTTTTTCAAATTTTAACCCGCCCCTCAGATACCTTTCTGTGGCGCACCTGGCCATGTGCGCCACAGAAATATGACTTTCTGTGGCGCACCAAGCCTGGTGCGCCACAGAAATATATTTCTGTGGCGCACCAATTAAGGGTGCGCCACAGAATGCAACCTACCTATAAGAGTTTTCCCAGTAGTGCATGAATCAATAATGTTCCGTGTCTTGGGCGTGTCCTCGCAGTACGTCCAGGAATTATCATCTCTCGCTAGCTGCCTAGCCGGGTCCAAAGCTAGAATTTAATACAATTGCGACTAGCAAAATAACCACAAACTAAAACTAAATTCCGCTAGTGGTTGTGGCTATTCAGTGTATTTTGTTGTCGCTCCATGTCGAGTTTATCTGTATATCTTTTCTTCCTCCCTGTACGTGACGTCTAGCGAACGACCATCGATGTCTTCCTCCCCAAAAATTGCCACCAAGCATTTGGCAGGTAAAATATTTTAATGGTTCTAGATTATTTGCACCCTTCCTTCCAACGAAAACTAAATTCAAATAAAAAGTTGGTTAAATTGAAGAATAAGTATATCGGGCCACGGCCATCGGTTGCCCCGCCTAGAAAATTTGGGGCGGACATAGGCAAGCCATGCCATTGGAGCGGGCTCAAGACAGAAATATGAACCGATGTGTATCTCGGGCCAGGCGTTTGAGTTGGTTTGAACGAAGGCGACCTGAATTTGTTCCTTTATTCAGGACATGGCTTCAGCCAAAAACATGAAATTCCGCCGGGTTCAGGGTGGGAATTGATGTGTCATCCTTTTTCGGGTTTGACCCGAAGCCCAGCCCGCCCAGAGTATGCTAGTCCCTCCATTCCGGTTTATAGGATGCAATTTTAAAACCAGGTTTTTTCAAGAATAGGATGCAATTTAGGCATTCAATGAGCAATTGGGAGAGAGAATGGAAGACAACCCAATTTAGTCAAGTAATGAATAACTAGAGAGAAAAAAGAAAAGCAACCAATGCATGTACATCAATTACACTACTCAATACACCAATAGTTAGCCACCTAGATTGGAGAGATTTGCCAAATACGTACTACGTTTTACCATTCCAAAATATAAGGAGTATTTCGTTTTCTTTGACCAAGGTTTTGACCAATAATTAGTCTATCGATATGGAATATATTTGACCTAAACGTTTTACCATTGTATTCCTATTCAAAAGTACTTTACGATGATTATGATTTATATCACATAGGTTGCATGTTAAATGTGTAATATTTGGTCAAAGCGTCGGTCAAAGGAAACGAAATACGCCTTATATTTTGGAACGGAGGTAGTACATCTTATAAACCGAAATGGAGCGAGTATGAGGGGGTGCCATCAGTTATTACTTGTGCATTACAATGAGATTTGAGCATGGTGTGCACAATTATAGCCAGATCAAGGACCGCAGGCAGACAGTCAAAGACAACTGGGATCTTCTATTTCCTACCATTATTTTCCTCTTAAAAATTACACCTAGCTCCAGCTTCTCATTTCCCCTACCACTATACTATAGTTAGTTTTTCACTAGTTTTATGTAGAGGCCGTACAAGGTAAAAAATGGTTATAAATTATGCATCGGCCGACACATCTGCTGGCATTGACCAGTACACGTCCTCACACATAAAAAAAAGGTCCTAGTGGTGACGGTCGACAAACACAAATGTACTAGAGTGTAGGAGGTACCAGCAGGCAACCTAGCTTGCAATTATGAAATTAATCAATTGAACTAGTTCCATGTAGATATATAAGCAAGTAGAAGCAGTAGTACTAACAAGTAAGTGATGGATCATAAGCTAAGAACAAGCAACATCACTAAGAACAAAAGATGAAGAAATTTTCTCTCTGAACATCCATGGAGCTAGCTAAACTTCTCATGCCATCCTAATTAACTTGAAGCTCCTTGGTGTACTAACGATCGTCGTCGTTGTCGTCGTGGGCATGACTCTGGTCCACCTCGTCCACCTGATCATCGTCGGCCGCTGTCACCGGCGTTCTACCCATGTCATGGTCCTCGCCCTGGTCCTGTTGCGCAGCGCCGCCGTCCTCCTTGCCGTCGTCGTCCTTGCGTTCCCGGTCATCGGACGGGAACCTTGGCGGCTGGCCGTAGAGCTTGTCTTGTGGGTACTTGACCACCACCGCGTCGAGCAGCTCCGAGCTCGCCTGCTGCTGCTTGTTGCCGGCCATGATGGCGGCGGTCTCGTTGGCAGCAGCGGCGGCACCGGCGCCGAGGGAGCGGGAGTCGGAGCGTGAGTAGAGGCGGTTGAGCTCGTCGAAGTAGGGGCACGTCTTGGCGTGGGCGGGGCGCTTCTTGCCGCTCTCCTTGGCCTTGCGGAAGTACTTGTTGATGTTCTCCCACTTCTCCTTGCACCGCTTGGCGCTCCGGCCGCCGTACCCCGCCGCCGCCATGCGCACGCTCACCTCCTCCCACAGCGGGCCCTTCAGCCCGGGCTCCTGGAACCGGCCGTCCAGCCCCGACCGCACGCGGATCAGCGCCTCCACCTCGTGCTTCGGCCACCGCGACGACGAGCTCATCAGCGGCACCGACGCGTCCCCGCCGTCGTAAGGCACCAGCTCCCTCCCGGCGTCATGGCTCGTCGCGTCCTCCGTGGACGCAGGAGGCGGCGGATGCGGCGGGAGCACGATGGCCTCGCCGGAGAGCTTCTCGAGGTAGGCCACGATGGCTTGCTCCCGGGCGGCGGCGCTGGCGCGGTCCTGCGCGCGCGCGTCGGCCTCGCGCGCCAACTTCTGGGCCTCCTGCCGGCGCCACGCCTCGTCCCGGGCCGCGCGCTCGCGCTCCCGGCGCTCCATGGCCTCGAGGAACTGCCGGTGGAGGCCCTCCTGGTGCTCCATGAGCCGCTGCACCAGCCGCTCGAAGAAGGACGCCGACGCGCTCAGCTGCTGCTGCTGCTGGACCTCGTGCCGCCGCCGTTTCCGCTGCTTGCGCCCCACCGACGCCTGCTGCGGCGGTGGCTGAGGCTGCACCACGGCCGCCGCGTCCTCCCCCGCTGACGTCTCCGACATGTTCGCCTGCGGCGCGTCCCCGGCCGCGTCAGCCGCGCCCGGGAGCTCCAACATGGACGGGGGATGGAGCACGGCATTGTCGTCCCCTGTGAGACCGGAGCCGGAGCCCGTCTGCCCCGCGCCGCCGCTGCCCGGCTTGTAGATGGCCTCCAGCTCGCTGAACAGCTTGTAGTTCCCGCTGCCTCCCGCAGACGCCGCGGCAGCGGCATTGTCGTCGCCGCCGCTGCCACTCTTCTTGAAGTAGTTCGCCGCCGCGGCAGCCGGCGCCGGCGACTCCGGCGTGGCCGCCTTCTCCTTCCCGGCGCCGGCCCTCTTGCTGCTGCTGCTCGTGCTGTGTATGTAGTCGATGTCCAGCGGCCGCCTACACAATAATCATCACACGAACAACCAAAGACAGCAAATCAACTCACTGAACCAGATGAACAAATTGACAATGTCAGGTGCCAAAACAACAGAAATTCAGAACGACTTGCAACAATTTTTGGAAAACAAGCATCTGCAAGCCAGAATTTTGAACAATTTTCGACGAGCAAGAATTGCATCTGCATGGCATGCAAGTGAATGCAAGAGGAGAACTTTATTTTTCATCTGGGTGGGATGTAATGAGGAGGTGGCCATAAGTTGAGCTTGAAGTATCTTTCATGGAGGAATCGCTATCATCATCATCGCCATCAGGAGGTGTTGTTTTCCGGCCATGTCTCTCTCAATCATGCCACTATTATTGGCGGCTCGTCCTCTGCTCCCCACCCTCGAGCATCCAAAGCAGAGCAAAAACAACAAAGTTGCAATCTTTTCCCCTTTCCCGGTCGGTCCGCCATGAGTGGATCCGAGCAGCGAGCAAGCCAAGAAATTGACATGCCATGAATGGATTTGAGAGGAGAAGGGTGGTGTGCATACCAGGTGGGTTCTTTGATGGGGGTCTCCTCCTCGCCGGTCCAGCGCCGGAGCCGGCTCTCCGTGGCGGCCTCGTCGTCGCCCCCGCCGTGAAGCATCATGCCGCCGCTGCCGGCTCCGTCGTTCATGGCGTCGTCGGTGCCGCCCGTGGCGCCGCTGCCGCCGCCGGGGTCGACCGCGAGCTTGAAGCTCATGCCGGCGGCCAGGAACGGGGGCACGCCGGGAGGGGTGGCGGCGCGGGAGGTCTCCGGCACGGCCGCCGCCGCCTCGACGTCCAGCCCCAGGTGTTGGTGGTGCGGGTGCGGGTGCTGATTTTGCGGCGCCCACCTCGCCGGCGGCTTCTGCTGCTGCTGGTGGTGGTGTGCTGCTGCTGCTCGTGGTGGAAGAGCTGGAGGTGGTGCTGGTGGTGCAGCAGCTGCTGCGTGAACGGTATCCCGCCGGCGGCCGCGGCCGGGACCGCCCCGAAGTGCGCGAAGTGCGGCGGCATCTGCGGCGGCGGCGCGTGGTGGTGGTGCTGCTGCTGGTGCATCGCCGCGTGGTGGTGCAGCGGCTGGTACCTGAACGGCTCCTGCCCCGCCGCCGCCTGCGCCTGCTGCTGCTGCGGCGTGGGCGCGGCCGCCATGGCGAAGCCCCCGTCCATGATGAACTGCTGGAACTCCGACACCCCGCCCCGTACCCCGACTGCATCGCCGCAACAGCTTCACTCCACACTATCCTCTTGCTCACTCACTCCTAGCTACTACAGCTTCACTCCACTGCCATTGCCAATCCTACTACCACTACCCTGCTCCTCTTGCCAACCGGAGCAACAAGAACAGCTCCACTGAGACTGCAATGCAAGCAAGAATTGGGGAATTGGAGATCGAATGCTGGAGAGGACGGATGAACCAGCGAAGGACCTCACCTACAAGATGGGGTTGGTTTCCCATTTGCTTCCTGTTGCTGGGCTTTATCTTTTGGGCAGTTTTGCAAAGGGGTCCTTGGCGACGCCTATATTTGGAGATGGGGTGCCCTTCATGGCTCACCTCCTGGTCCTTGTCCCGGTTTGAATGGAGGGTTCCTCCTTTGGGGAATGGTGTCATTAATGTCGCCTTCTGTTTTAGGAGATAGATCTGATGATATAGTTGAGGTTCTTCTGCGCATGTGTTTGAATGTAGTTGTAGTAAGGTCTCATGTCAAATTTCATTTAGTGAAGTTTGTAAAAAAAATGAGATTTCTGCAACCAAACACTCCTCATGTTGATTTCGCACCGTCGAATTCAGAAGATCCGTAAGTGTGTATAAAATTATAGTTTCACAATTTTCTTAAAAGAATCACTCATGTACATGTTAGCATGGTACTCGCGAGATCTCGCGTGAAAACTCGCTAGTTTGTATACTTCTATGATATATTCCGGCATTTTTTCAAAATAGATGATGTTTTGGATACCGACCCGATCTTCAAATTTAATTGCAAACTAATTTTTATAACACTATAGAAACTTCACTTTCGTCTTGAACTTTTACTAAGTTTGGCATTGAACCTAAAACTTCTATTTTGGTGGAAACGAAATTTGAATTCCTCAAAGGTCACATATCACCCGCCCCTGAGAAAAACGATGAATTTGGAGCGTCCCATCATGTCGTCCTCTCGAAATTGACAGGCTACATGCAGCCTCCAACTTAAAGGAAGTAGAACGGGATTCCCATGAGCGTTTCGATGACGCGATGCCATCAAATAGCAAGATGATGACATTAAGTCAAAGTTAGATGGGATATATACTTCTCCAAGAGTTTAGGGTTTGATTCAGACCAAACATAAGTTTTGGGATAAATGTAAACTTTTCAAACTTGAATAACGTAAAATAAACTTTTTCTCAAATATATGTATAAACAAAAGAGAAGACTATAATGTGAAGAATAAAAGTTTTGAGAAAAAACTAATATGTTTTGATTATATATATCTTAATATTTGGTACAATATTTGGATTCAAAGTTATAATAATTACTCAAAACATGTTGAAATGTTTATATTTGCGATTTCACGTGGGAGTACATGAAGTTGGTGGATAGAAAATTAACCTTTTGTGCACTACATTTTTATTATTTTACATGTCATTTTTTTCTTCAAAGTTGAAGGCTGCATGTAATACAAAATAATAAAAAAGTGCAATTTATGTAGAATTCTTTTTCAAAGAATGAACAAATATTTTCTTGATCCATAGCATTCTACCTCCGCTTCCTAGGTCGACTTGGAGTCACTACGCATACCATCCCCAAAGTTGGACCTTGAAACTTTGCAAAGCACAAACAGATCACAAACTATAGATCAAAATGGGGTGCCCAACAAAGGGGCATCGCATTTTGGTTTAGGGTGCACAAGCATTTCCATGAGCAAAGGAAATTGCCGCCCTACCGGATTGAGAGTGATCGCAATGAGGGCTCACTCACAAAGAGGTGGCAACACATCTCGGCCGAGTGTTGCAAATTCCAAGCGGCCTACGAGCATGTGAAGAACCGGCCGGTGAGCGGCTACGGGGTCGAGGACAAGATGAATCAAGCTTTGGAGTACTTCAAGGTGGCCTTCAAGACCAAGTTCACCTTGGGCCATTGTTGGGACATGATCAAGGGTTGTCCAAAATGGCAAGAGAGCTACAACGCCATGAAGAAAGGGGGCCTTGAAGGCTCGAAGAAGAGGGCCAACGATGACCCCAATGATGATGTCAATCCCGGCCAAAGCTCGGGTGGCCGAGCTGTGCGGCCGAGAGGACACAAGTCATCGGCGCAAGACGTGAAGCGTGAGGCGGCACAAGCACAATTAGAGGAGACGTTGAAGACGTTGATCGCCGGCAAGGAAGAGTCCACCGCCGCTAGGTACGTGGAGAAACGCAAGGACAAGGCGGAAGCCATGGCAAGGTATGTCGAGATGACAAGGAAGAAGCTCGAGATCGAGCAAGAGAAGGTCAAGGCCGAGGAGACCCGGCTCAAGCTCGAGGAAAACGCGGAGGAGAATCGCGTGAGGCTTGTGTTGCTCGCCGAAGAGAACCGGATCATCATGGCCGACTTGACCATCATGGACCCGGAGCAAAGGGCATGGATTCTCAAGAAGCAAAAGATGATCCATGAGCGCGAAGACATGTGATGTCCTATTTATTTCTATTTATTATGTGTTGAACTATTTAAATTTGAACAATTTGTATTGTGAACTATTTGCATTTCGAACTATTTAGATAGAGGCCAATTTTAGTCATTTGAATGTTCCACCTTTTTTTTTGCCCCTTTTGCGCCAGGCCGTTGGGGGCACCCCACCCCAAACGGACAAAGGCCGAAAGTCCGCTGTCCGCCCCCAAACGGACCAAATCGGACACTTTGGGGTGTCCGTTTGCTCCACCCCGTTGGAGGTGCCCTAAGTAAATTATTTCTTTTTTTTTCAGCCTTGTCCATTTTTTTGCGCCACGCCGTTGAGGGCACCTCCACCCCAAAATGAAAGCATGTCCGCGGTCCGCCCCCAAACGGACCAAAAGGGACACCCCAATTGCGCCAAGCCCTTGGAGGTGCCCTTACGGGCTTCTTCCCCGTACCTTCGTTGGATCTTCGATGGATGGATTCATGCATGCTCACCGTTTGCTGTTTTCTATACCTAAAACTAAAAGCCTGCTGCTACTACCTGATTAGCTACACTAGTTCGTGCGGGTAGGCATCCAGGTCCAGCTTCAGTCGTGAACCACGGCGGCAGGCAAGAAATTAGTATGCACAGCACTGGCTCGCCAACGCAGACTGGGCGGAAGCATAGGCATGGCTCAAAGGCTAGATGTAGATTGTAGATAGGGTTGCATTGGGTGGCAGAATCTAACCTCAAATGGCTAAATGTTAAAATGCAAAGATTTGTCCTAGCAATTGGCTAGCAGGGCTCGAGACCGGGTAACAGTCAGCTTTGACTTGGGATCATATGGGTACATATCGGGAAAACTCATTGATTGATTGATTGATCCACAAAGACTTTCGTTTAGAACTCCTCTGAATCAAAAAGAGTTCCGTTTCTACCATGTTGCATTTGAAGTTTCATTGGAAATAAATGCTACTAAGTACGGAAAAAAAGGACGCACTACATAATCTGTCAACTTACGTCCGTATTTAGGTACATTAAATTTGAGTTCACTATTTATCGACCGGAGCACGATTGATCGATATACTTTCTTGCCTTGCAAGTAGGACGCATGAAATGGTTTGACGATCGATCATCGCTCCTTCCCCCGAACAACACATAGGTACGGTACGTACTAATGCATGCCATTATTGATCGATTAGTCCAGACAAAGTTCATGATTATCACTATCAATCAAAGGTGGATCCGTACAAGGCTAGAGAACACTCAGGGCCGGCCCTGAGGGGGGGCAGGAGGGGCGGCCGCCCCGGGCCCCCGAAAACTAGGGGCCCCCAGCCGAGGTACATGCAAACAGTCAAGGACCTTTTCTCAATCACGAGATGCCATTAGAGTAAGCTGTTCCCATGTTCTGTGTCTCTGGGAAGAAGAAAGCCAAACTGTTGGAGATAATAAGCTTTGGGCCTTCCTTTTTCTGCGTAGCTTTTTCCTTCAGCACACTAGGCTTTGGGCCATTCTTTTTTAAGCAACGCGCGATGGTTAACTGGTTATCTTTGACTTGGCTGGGGCAGGGGCAGGGACAGGGAGTGCACCGTTTCAATCAGTACTCTTTTCTTTGCTTCTTTGTATCTAATTCATTTATTTTGTAAGGGTTGGTTCCATGAAATAAATTTACAATTGTTAGTTTTATCAGCTTTATTTAGAGTCAAAGTAGATTTTTCTATCAGATCTATGTAGTGTATTGATGTTGTGTAATTTTCGATATTCAACTTTGATCTAGTACGTTCGAATTGATTGATTGAAGTTGTTTTCATGTTGATTATATATTTTATGTCACAAAAAATCTAGCTCTCCATATTGTTGATAGCCCTATAGAAGATTTAGTTTGTCAGACGCCAACGCGCGTGAGCGCAGTTTTGCTCGATACACATCAATTTGGCTTGATCTTCTCGCGATCACCCATGTCATACTACCTGCAACAAACTCTTGACCTCCCATGCACCCTAGCCAGACACACCCCGCCATCACCCCAACGGAGCCATGACGAGGGGTGACACCGGCCACCGTGATTTGACACGATTTCAGAAAGGTGTGCCTATAATTATCTTACCATTGATACCATCATTAATTAATTTGATTATAGGGATATTAGATTTTTGTAAAGGGGCCCATATTTTAATTTCGCCCCGGGCCCCCAATTTCTCAGGACCGGGCCTGAGAACACTACTGGGAGAGGAGAGGACGAGATAGAAGGCGACGTGTGGTACAAACGTGTGCCAAGCGGGGGCGGCATACAGAGCCCTTGGGAATGTCAGCATTGCCTGGCTTTCACGAAGATATATTTTTTGCTTTTTTTTTTGTGTACGTTCCAAAATTCCTGTGAACGAATTGAAGAGTTTATTCGTTCTGGTGTTTTGAATTTGAGTTTAGGCTCCTTCCAATTTGGCTATAGGTTTGAGTGTTCGACTTTTGATAAGTTGGCAAATGTAGATAGATTAGTTTTCTCAGAAAGATAAATTTGTCATTTTTCCAACTTCAGCTCTGCAAGGACAAGGTTAGATGCATGTGTCGAATCTGCTCCTTCGCGCTAGCTTGGTGATGACTTATGAGTCCCCGTAGATAATGACGATTTCGGATTACACATGATCAGCGCAACATGTGTACCCAAAACTTAGTAGTGGCCTCTACAAAATTTCCTCCGTAGTTGTAGCTCTTTGCAAAGGATTGTACAAGTTTGCTCCAGATTATAGATGCTGGCAGCATGCATGCGTGGAGCGGTGGAGGCTAAAAGTGCCACTTGTCTTGAAGGCACGATCGTCAATGGAGCTGAGAACCACGCAATCGCCTAGCCATGCCATAGCCTGAATTTTACAAATATAGCCCCCTGCAAAGTGAGTTTGTGAAAAATAGCTCCCTCAAAATGTTATTGTCAAAAAGGTCCTCGCGGGACATGCAAAATGCGACACGTGTCCACCTGCCGCCCAGATGGTGGAAAGCCACGTCCCGCCGTCCATGATGTGGAAAGACACGTGTCGCGTTCTGGTTTGGCACAAGGTGGTGCAACAGATGCCACACGCAAAAGCACAAAGTGACCTTCCGCCTTCTCTGTTGGCAGGACGTCATCTTCCGCCAGCTGGTACAGTGGGAAGTGGCTTTCTGACAATTGATATGGCGGGATGACACGTGTCGCTTTTCCCCTTCCGTCTGGGGCTAATTTTCATAATAAAATTCGGAGGGGACTACTTTTAGCAATTTCACTAAACAGAGGATTATATTTGTTAAAATATCCCATCGCCATACCTTGGCTCGCGCCTTCATTCCTCATTTCCTCCTCCGATTGACCACCATATCTTTTCATCCTTCTCTGCAAATATTCAAGTTTATATGTAAACTACGGGGGCTCCTTTCTCTCGTAGCCTTTCCCGTCTTCCACCCCCTTGAGAGTCGTCAGTGGAAAGCCAGGCCGATCTGATGGCTGTCTCGCCGGAGTAGTTGGCCAGAGATGAACTAGGAGAGGCGCCGGATCTAGGACTGTATATAGTAGTTGGAATAAAGGTAGCTTTTGCTGGTCTCGGCTTTATGCTGGTCTTGGCTTCATGCCGTTCTGGAGGTTGCCATCGACGCACGGGAGCTGCATGTGGTGGCCGGCGGTGGTGTTCTTGCTAGTCGTGGCGGCGAGGTGCCGTGGACGACTAGGAGGAGCGACTGCGCCAACTTCTTCAATAAGCTTGTATGGTGTCGGCAGCTGGGCATCGGCGAACGTGTGGTTATGCGAATCTTCTCTGCTTGCACTGGTGGCGTTGGGAGGAGATGGCGCACTGCCGGATTTATCGTCGGCGTCGATCTGCCTTGGAGTGGAGGTGCCTTATTCTGCAATACACACTCGGCGGCCTCTGATTGCCGGCCGACTTTGAAGGTCACCTGGTGGCCACGCTCGCCGGAGTTCCCCGATGTTTCTTCAACCTCCATGCGGAGGCTCTGTGATGAGCTCGTCATGGCGCTCAGCGTCGACTCGGCCAAGTGGTCTAGTCCCCGACGCCGGTGAAGATGGCCATGGCCGGAGCTCTATCTTCCTCAAATGCGGTGGAGGACCTCTAAATCGGTGTCTGACACCCCAATTGAGCCTCCTTTGGGGTGCCGGACATGTGTCTGGCCAACATTTTGAGGCCACCCACAGCGGCACTCACCAAAGGCCCACCCCAAACGCGCCTAACATTTGAGCGAACTGCCGAACACCTTGCGGGCATGCCGTGGTCGCCCCTTCAAGCCGCACATGGTCACGTTCATCCACGACTCGGCCAACAAGACGTCCTCCTCCTCGGACCAAGTCGGGCCTCTGTTTCCCGGCCTACGGACGCCATCCTCTTCATCGCCATCCTCTTCTTCTTCGACCTCCCCTTCCAGGCCCTGGCCGGCATCCCCTTCCTGGCCCTGGCCGGCATCCTCTTCGTCGCCCCTGGCCGAACTGATCTGTCTCGGCGTAGGCACTAGCAACGTAGGTACTACCGTCGTTGATGATTGCAGTCATGAACGAGGCGCCAGCGTCCTACCCAGCAAAAACCACAATTTGCATCCTCGGCAATTAATGCACAATACAACAATTTGCATCCGGCCGCTCGCAATAACTGCGCCCAACAAACAATCAGCCAGGGAACACAATAAATGAGGGGAGATCAAGATTATAAATAGCACTCACATGACCGAGTTGGTCGCCGAAGAGAAGGCCGCGGGAAGCAGTCGCGTCTCGGCTCGTGGCAGGTGTCCGCCGCAATGCCGACGATTCGCTGAACAACGGCGCGGCGTTCAAATCGAGGGTCGGCTCTTCGGGGGAAAGCCGCGACACCTGCGACGAGTAGCCGGAGGTGCCTTCGAAGAAGGCCAGGACAGACAGCGACCCGACAAACCCGCCGACGGATGCTGGGCTAGAGCTGCTTTGGCTTATGGCGATCAACATCTCGGCGGCGTTGTCGTTCAGCGACGACAGATCAGCCACCGACTTGTCCTTCGCCTTGACTCGTCGTTGTTGCTGAAGCTGGGAAGCGACGGCGCGAAGCTGGGCCTGGCTCAGCGCAGGATTGGCCGCCGGCAACGAAAGATCCTGTGGCTCCCGCTTCATCTGCTTCTTCTTCGGCTGCGCCGATGCCGGCGGCTTGCGTCCCTTGGGTTTCGAGAGGCCGACGGGCTTGGGCGGCATGGTGGCGGAAGGCGAGGAGGTCGCGGCGGCGGAGCGAGGGTTTGGAAAATGGAGGGAAGATTGCGAATTTTGACGCCGGGGGCGGCAATGTAGAGGAAGGGGAATTGGGCGCGACGCGTTGTGTGTATGATGGGCGGGCCAGCGTTGTCAGGGTCATGCCCGCGGCAATGTCCGGCACCCCCAACAGGGCCTTCAAGTTCTTGGAGGCCCTATTGGGGGTGTCGGACATAAAATTGCTTGGAGCGAGCCTTTGGGGGGTGTCGCTGGTGGCGATTTTCGCTGTCCGGACCACCAATAGGCCTTTGGGGGTCGTTTGGAGAGGCCCCCGGTGGAAATGCTCTCAAAAGGAGATAATGACAGAGAACTACCAGATTTGGGGTCGAGTTGTTAGAGAACTACACATTTTGGGGGAAATGACACATGACTACCACTATTCGGGTCAGGTCGTGACACATAGCTCTGATTCAGAAAATTAGCCGTTCTAACCATCTGTCTGGCAGGTGGGCTCCACTGGCAGGTGACACGTGGCACGGCCGTTAACGGCAGGCGAGCACGGCCGTTAGGTCTCGTCTGTGTTGGTCTAAATAGCTGTTCGAGCCCCCGTGTCTGGACGGAGAGCTCACTCCACTGTCTCCTCTCCCCTTCCATTGCGCTCTAGCTCCCGCCGCCGCCGCCGACGTCGCCGCCGTAGATCTCCTTCAGCGCGGCATGGTTTCGTGGAGCGACGGCGACGAATCTCCCACCGAACCCAGCTCGCTTGGCGCCGGTGTAAGTTTTCCTTTCTCGATTTGGGGGTTTCTAGGGTTAGGGTTCATACGATTTGGGGGTTTCGGATGTGAGCACTCAACTGCGTGTGTGTAATGAGTACATTTGTCTTGGTAGTGTCCAAATGATGTTTACGATTCGGAATATTGTGGATTAGCCGAAGATGAGAACCCGATTCGTTGTCATTGCAAATCTATTTGTCAGAAATATGTTGCATTTGAAGGATGCTGGACTGGCAGAAGGTTCTTAGCATGTGCAGGGATGGTGTGTGAATTTTCTGAACTTCTTTTGTGATATTGATCTAGTTATTTTGTTTTGTACATTTTTAACACATAGTTTGTCTCGTATATGTATTGTAGTTTGGAGATACATGTGATTTCGTGCATTGGGTTGATGATGTGTGGCCGAGTCCATTGTGCAAATCCTTGGTGAAGCTATGGGAAATGTATGGTGAAGTAAAAGATGGTAGAACCCGTGATGCTTTAGATGTTCTTGATTTGAAGTGGAAGCATCAAGATGAAATTGCCTTGGTGAACCGTGACTTGAGGAATGCCCAAGATGAGCTCAAGAAGGAGGTCGAGGAGAAGCAGCTGACACTAGCCCTGAAGGCCAAAGCTGAGCAAGCTTTAGTTGATGCAAGAGCTGAAATAGAGGAGAGAAAGAAACTTGATGCATCTACATCAAACATGCACAAGTTTATGAGGCAGAAGGCAGAGAAGGAGCTAGATGGGATGAAGGCAGAGAAGAGGAAGTTGGAGTACACTATTTCTGATCTTCTGAAGAAGAAATTCCTCCTCGAGGGAAAGTTGAAGAAGATCAAAGAAATGTGTGACTAGTAGCAAAAGGATTTGTAATATTTGTGTCGAATTATGAGACTATGAGTTGTAATATGTGTTACTTTATTTCTTTGTTGAATTATGAGACTATTTCTGAATGAGTTGTAATGGTTGAATTATGAGACTATGTTAATTGTTGTTATGTTGTTTTTATGAGATGTTTTTATGTTGTTTTGATGTTATGGTTGAATTATGAGATGTTGTTATGTTGTTTTGTTGTTATGGTTGAATTATGAGATGTTTTTATGTTGTTTTGATGTTTCTTATTCACAGGTTCCAGAATTACATTGTTATTTGTTGCCAAAATTATGAAATGTGTGACTAGTCGCAACAAGAAGTACATTGTTACTTGTAGCCAAAATTATAAAAAAACAAGTACCAGAACAACATCATTTTCATAGGTTCCCAAAATAACCATAACAACTAAAGGTTCTTACATACCACTTCACCATCATTGTTTCTTACAGATACCAAAATGATCACAACTACTAAAGGTTCTTACAACAATAACATAGCACTCATTTCTCTAGAGGACCAACACTTGGATCCCTGCCAGTAGTTGCATTTGATCCAGCAGTGAAATACGACCCGATTCCAGGAGGTTCAGTAGTTCGAGCTGTTGGTGCAGGTTCACTTGTTCGAGCTGTTGGGGCAGGTTCAATAAATGTTGCTCTTGGTGCAGCAAATGGTGCTCTTGCTCCAGGTTGTGGTGCTCTTGCTGCAGGTTCAGTAGTTGAAGATGAACTTGCACCAACATCTGGCATTGACCTACTAGCCTGCATTATAAATTACCATGTGGTTAGTCATAAAAAGAATTCAGAGGTGTAGCAGACAAGCTAAAATAAATATTATAAATTACCCTGTGGTTATTTTTCCTAATTGCTAGGTCTGGCCTCAAAGGAACTAAGCAGCTTGTGTACTTATGCCCTTGCAAATTGCAGTTACTACATGTTATTGTAGCCATCCTAGATGTTTCCTTAGGTTTAGGAACTTCAAATTTTCCTTTCCTGCGCTTCTCCTGCCTTCTACCTTTCAGATGGTCTTTGAAACCAGGGGGCATTATGTCAGGTGTATTTATTTTAGTCCAACCATGCGGTCCTGGCATGGGATAAAACACAGGGTTGTAGCTCTTCAAATACAAGTCTTTTTTTGAAGAAATCACTCACAAAATCCTCTGGATGCTTTTCTGCTTTGTATATAGCACTGACGGCATGATTGCAAGGCAATCCTGTCATCTGCCATTTCCTGCAAGAACAGGTCCTAGTGTCTATGTTAACCTCAAGAGTTCTTTTTCCACTCTTCACTTGCCACAGTCCCGTGTCAGCTCGCTTGGTGATGCAATCTCTGGAATATTTCTTCATCAGCTCTAATCTTTCTGCATAATGTGGAGTGATTTCCCAGCCTGACTTTCTAGCACCTTCTCTTTTGCCATCATGTCTAACCATTTGCTTGTCATAGATACCAACTAGCATAGTAACAATAGGTTTGTTCCTGACATCAAGTATATATTTGTTGAATACTTCACTAAGATTGTTGACTATCAAGTCAGTTTGGCAGTTGGTATCCATTGCCCACCTTGCCCATGTATGGACTGGTATTTTCGAGAGCCAAGCCCAAGCAGGCTCACACTGCTTCTTCATCTCCTCCATTCCTTCATCAAATCCATCTTTAGTGTACGCATATGCTGAATTATCCATACACTTCTTCAGATCCTCTCCCCTAAACCCCGCTGTTTGGAAATTGGCATAGATGTGTCGAAGGCAAAATCTCTGTGGACAATTTGGAAAAACAGTGCTCACAGCTTTGATTAGCCCTTTCTGCCTATCTGACATTATTGTGTAGTATCCAAATTTGCCTTGCTCGCCACCTATTGCTTCCTTCAGCTGCTCCAGAAACCAAGTCCAATTCTCTGTATCTTCCTTAGCAACTACTGCCCACGCCACAGGAAAAATATTGTTATTTCCATCTCTGGCAGTAGCTGCAAGAATTTGAGCTCCTGTTGTCAGCTTGATAAAGCAGCCATCTAGGCCAATGAATGGCCTACACCCTTCGAGAAATCCTACTCTCGCAGCATTCACACAGAAGAACAGAGAATTAAATCTTGGAGTGTTGCTGATATGAACAGCTTGTCCCTTCTTCATTGCTTCAATCTGATCTTCAGTTGGTCCAGTAACTGTCGTCACAATGCACCTAGAACCTGGATTTTTGTCTATTACTGTCTGCAGGTAGTCTCTAATCCTGTGGTACTGCTTCTTCTGATCTCCTAGAACCATCTGCATTGCTGCGGTCCTGGCCCTGTATGCTGATCTCTTGCCCACAGTCACACCAAAGTCTTTTCTTGCTTTGTCTTGTATAGTAGTGATGCCCGTGGTAATGTTTGACTTGTACTCATCAACATATGCATGGCTCAGCCACTTTGAATTAACTCGTGCTCTTATGATCTGTTGGACAGATGTGTGGGAAGGCCATCTTCTTAATGCAAAATGTCTGCTCATTCTTTATTTTAGATGCTGTCAGATAGTATCCACACTTGTACTTCTCCTTCTCCTTCTCCTTCTCAATCTCCTCCTCAATCTCCTTCTCCTTCTCCTTCTCCTTCTCCTTCTCCTTCTCCTTCCCCTTCTCCTTCTCTTTCTCCTTTTCTTTCTCATTGCACCTAACAATTATTCTGTCTGGAGTGTTTCTGTGATAATGGAAATTTCTTTGCTGCACAATGTGGTATCTACACAGTGCATCTCTAAATTGGTAGACATCTCTGAAACAAAGTCCTACAGCAAACTGTTGCTCTGGATTCTCTCTAGTTTCATCATACCAGACCCTTTCCTTCAGCTTCTTTGCTCTGCTCTTTCTGTATCTTGTTTTAGGCTGCACAAATGACAATGACTCATACCCATCATCATCTTCAACTTTTATAAACCCTAAGTCTACGTCCTCATCATCAGAAGGAACCCACTGTGGCACAACTTCTTTCACAGCCTGAGAATGTGATCTTGAAGTTGGTCCTTGCCTTTTAGGTTTCTTTTTCGCAGGTTTTTCTAATGCAAGCACTTCTGCATCCTCTACAATGTCAAATATGTCCTCTACATCTGTCTCGCCCTCACAATGTTGCATTGGATCTTTCTTTCTCTTCCTGCTATCTGCAATTGTTTTCTGTAGCTCCTTCGCCTCCTCCTCATCATCTGTGCAACTGTAACCAGATGACTCCTCTAGCTCCTGCTCCTCTACCTCTGCCTGCATTCTCTGACAGTGCACACTCTCTTGAGTCCCAAACTGAATTGGAGTGTGTTCATCATGCTGTGTGTGTACATTATCACAGTACACACTGCTTTGAGTGCTCATCTGACAACGAATGGGTTGTTCATCGTCAGAAACAAGATCAACATGAACTGCTCTTGGCCTTGGCCTCTTCGGTGGAGACACTACAATAGCTTTAGCCCTCCTGTCCTTCATCACTGTCAAAACAACTGCCTTTGAGTGCTCATACTTCCTGATCATCTCTTCAACCTTGAGATGACTGTCAATAAGCTCTAACCCGTTCAAACCCTCCCCTTCGTGCTTAACAAAATATATTGAATCATTCATTCCATAACCCTCTGACTCCATGATTGACAGCAGATTGAGGTATCTAATTTCTGATCTGCTCATTCTTTTTTGCACAAACTTAGCTCCATCGAATTGAATGTAAAGATCCCACATCTCGGTTTGAACCCTAAATTGAAATTGAACAAACAATTCAAACTAGATTCTAAAGCTACAGATCCTAGGTCTTCAACACAATTGGACTACAGAAATCACACTTACCCGTCAAGATCTGAGAGGTAGTGGCTCATCGGGTCGTCGAAGCTCGACGTGGTGCCCTGCGACGTCCAAGCTTTCTGAGATGTGGCTGTCGGCGGAGTAGCCGCGCGCAGCCGCGGCGGACCGCCGCCACCGTCTGCGCCGCCGCCGTCCTGTACTGATCCGTCGCGCGAAGGGGCGCCGCCGCCGCCCCCGCCTCCAGTCGCCATTGCTCGAGCGGAAAGAACAGAGCGACCAAGTGAGCTCTCCGTCCAGACACGAGACCAGCACAGACGAGACCTAACGGCCGTGCTAGCCTGCCGTTAACGGCCGTGCCACGTGTCACCTGCCAGTGGAGCCCACCTGCCAGACAGATGGTTAGAACGGCTAATTTTCTGAATCAGAGCTATGTGTCACGACCTGACCCGAATAGTGGTAGTCATGTGTCATTTCCCCCAAAATGTGTAGTTCTCTAACAACTCGACCCCAAATCTGGTAGTTCTCTGTCATTATCTCTCTCAAAAGCTAGTAGGGCTGCATTGGTGGCAGAATCTAACCTCAAATAGGTACATGTTAAAATGGAAATATTCATGCTGGCAGTGGGCAGTAGGAGTGGAGACCGGGCAACACTCGGCTTTGACTTCGGAGCATACTAGGCCATAAAGGGTACCGTGTTGATGACGATATCACAGCTCTTGCTTATCTCCATGCATGCTTCTGTACTTTGCCCGGTCGTCTTTGGCCTCCGGTGCATTCGGATCCAAAGAAACCAATCAGCCAGCACTCCACTCCACCATGCTACCACTAACATCATATACCATGGACATAAATCCATCTCCAACACACGTAATTATTGATCTATTTATAAATTACTCGATACTACACGGTACTCTAGCATCTACTCCATCCGTTCACAAAATTTTGTCTCAACCTATCCCCAAATTGTATGTATCTAAACATGATTTATCGCCTGTATACATATATACATACAAAATTGAGATAGTTGAGACATCCTTTGGTGGACGGAAGGTGTATATGTTTACCAGCCAACCAGTAACATACATGGTCAGAAACCTGTATACATATATACATACAAAATTGAGATAGTTGAGACATCCTTTGGTGGACGGAAGGTGTATATGTTTACCAGCCAACCAGTAACATACATGGTCAGAAAATTTAAGAGATGCATTCGTTAGAGAGATGCAATCGACCTTCCCAGCATCATACAACACACGTAGTACTAATATGCATGGACCAATCAAGCACGCCATTATTGATCGACTTATCCAGATAAGTTCATGATTAGCACTAGAAATCATGGTGACCCGTACTACATGAGTGACGACGGAACGAAACGAAACGTGAGGCATAAATGTTTTTCTTAATTTCTGGTCGCACGGATGTTGGCCGACGGACAGGGATCGTCCGTGCCGTTGCTTTCGGGCCCCTGCAAGGACCAACGGCCCACGCCATCGAATGGGAATCGATCTGCATGTATGTCCGTTCATCCATCCGTCCGTTTGTTCATTTGTCTTTTTATCGCACAAGTAGCGATCGGGCTAGCGACGCCATCTTGCGTACCACTGCACTAGCTGGGCGTGTCTGGTTGCCCGCAGGGCTATAAATTTGGATCAAGGAATTTAAATTAAATTATTCAAAATTTACCTCTGAATAAACCTGCCGAATCAGGCGTTTCTATTGAGCCATCTTCGTATGAGCGGAAACTGGCTCAGCGATGATGTATGCGCGGGAGAAAACACGTCGCTTACGATAAATCTTCACCTCTCACTCTTCGCCATCCGCCCTATTCACTACACTTCCTCGATTCCTCTATCCATTGTCGATTTCCCTTACGCCGACACATCGAGAACTCTGCACAATGATCATCATCGACGGGAAACAGAGTCTGCGCCGAGAGGGAGCTGAGAGAAATGACGAGTGGGCAGGGGCTAAGCCTGAACGGGCCGTCGCCGGTCGTACGTGTTCGATGGGTGCATCAGGATGACTCCAACGGGGCGACGCATCGAGTCCGCGTGCCTCCGTTCCTGTCCGCGAGGGCCAAAAATACGGCCCAACGGGGCGACGCAAACGGACCGCGGTCCGTTTTTTTGGTCCGCCACGACGCATTCCTGGCCCAAATTTGGGCCACCGATGCGTCGGCCCCAGACGCGAGCGGAGCTCTTTTGTGTCCTGCCCTAGTCCGCCCCTGGCCCGCAAATTAGGCCATTCCCCACCCCAATCTCCTCCTCCTCCTCCTCCGCCCATCTCGCCGCCACCCGCCGTCGCACCCTCGATTTGACACTGCAGGCCATCCCAGGGACGCCGTCACCGGAGCAGGTGCTTCCCCGCCGTCACCGGAGCAGGTGCTTCCCCGCCGTCACCGGTGAATCTTGCGGCCAGGACCGTCCACAGCGCCCGCGCCAGCCACGCCGCCCGCAAGGTTTTCGGCCCTTCGCCCCGGCAACTCAGGTACGACCCTTGGCCATGGATAGCGCGGATGAGTGGTTCTACAAGAACCACATTATGTGCCAGTCATCATCGGACGATTCCTCCGACGATGACAGTGACGGCCTGGTTGCCACCCTCATCGTCAACGAGTACATAGAGAGGATGCGGCCTGTGTTCCGAGGCTCCTTGCCGGGCCGTTCTCCTGCTCGGACATGGGACAAGGACCAGCTGTGGGAGGTCATGACAGCGTGTGTGATCATGCACAACATGATCGTGGAGGACGAACGCGACGAGGGCTTGAATGATCAGGCATGGCAGTTCGGGGGTGAGTTGGTTGAGCCCCAGTGACCGTCCACATTTGCTCAGTTTCTCGACTTCCACCGTGACATTCGTGAGAAGGACTCTCATGTTCAGTGATGACCCACAAGTATAGGAGGTGCATCGTAGTACTTTCGATAAATAAGAGTGTCGAACCCAACGAGGAGCAGAAGGTGTTGACAACCAGTTTCGATGAAGGATTCACTGTAAATGCTCACAGACAAGTTTTTAGCGATTTTTGATATAGCAGATAAATAAAATACAAGTAAGTAAAATGCGGAAATAATAATTGCAGCGAGTGGCCCAATCCTTTCTACAGCAAAGGACAAGCCGGTTTGTTTACTTATGATGACCAAACGTTCTTGAGGACACACGAAAATTTAGTCTAGTGCTTTCGCTTCATATAGTTGATTAATCTTCATTGTTTTGATAAGTGTTGTGTGGGTGAACTATGCTAATGCACCGCCCTTCCTAGGACTAATACATACTTGTGATTATACCCCTGCAAGCATCCGCAAATACAAGAAAGTAATTAAGATAAATCTAACCACAGCCTTAAACTCTGAGATCCTGCTATCCCTCATGCATCGATATACCAACGGGGGTTCAGGTTGCTGTCACTCCGGCAACCCCACAATTAGCAAACGAATACACAATGCATTCCCCTAGGCCCATAAAGGTGAAGTGTCATGTAGTCGACGTTCACATGACACCACTAGAAGAATAACACCACAACTTAAATATCAAACCATTAAATATTACTCAACATAATTCACTACTAACATTTAGACTTCACCCATGTCCTCAAGAACTAAACGAACTACTCACAAGACATCATATGGATCATGATCAGAGGTGATATAATGATGAATAACAATCTGGACATAAACCTTAATTCAACGGTTTCACTCAATAGCATCAACCACAAGAGTAATTAACACCGGGAAAGTTTCCCCTATGAAATACACAAGATTCAACCCTAGATGTTACAGCGAACGGAGTGGAGCGGTGGAGATGACGGTGTCGGCGATGGAGATGATGGTGATGATGATCCCGATGAAGTCTAGCTCGATGACGGTGACGATGGCGATGATTTCCCCCCTCCGGGAGGGAATTTCCCCGGCAGATTTCTCCCTGCCGGGGAGCTTTTCTCTCTTTGGTGTTTTCCGCCTCGAGGAGGCGGCTCTGTCTATCCTCGATGATCCCCCGAGTCTTAGGGTTTCTGGATGATGAAGTACGCGAAGGGGCGAAGGCTGAGGTGGGCCTGGGCCTCCTCCCCATATGGTGGCGCGCAGCATAGGGGGCCGCGCCACCGTGTGGGGAGGGCCCACGGTGGCCCACCTTGGTCTCCCCTTTTGGCTCCCTCCGTCATCTGACAAAATAGAAGCTTCTGTATATTTTCCTCGAATTGCTGAACTCCAGAAATATCGTATCTTGACGATGCTTTTTCCAGCAGAATCCTGACTCCGGTGAATAATCCTCCAATAATGATGAAACATGCAAAACAGGTAAAATAACATAAGTATCATCTCTAAATATGAAATATATCAATGAATAACAGTAAATTATGATATAAAATAGTGATGCAAAATGGACGTATCAACTCCCCCAAGCTTAGACCTCGCTTGTCCCCAAGCGAAAACTGAGCTCAGTAAACAAGACCACATGTTTATGGAGTGAAGTGTCGATAAATAAAATACGGACAAGAAGCATCACATTTATTAACACACAAGCCATTCTAGATAACAACTTCCTCCATATAACTTAACTTGAAACAAGTAAAGGGAAATCACAAATAAAGGTGCATAAAGGAAATCATAGTTGGTGATGGCAAACTTCGTTCTTGGTCAGAAAACAATTAACAGATTGTACTTATCTTTCGATCAGAGTCTTTATATTAGAGCTTATATGCAGAACTTGCATGCTCAACTACAACGGTCTCCTTACAATCATTGATAACTTTCAAAGTTGCATTCATTCAGATAAAAGACTTGTGCTAAACAAGGAAGGATAAAAGACATGATTGCAAGTAATAACATATAGATGATTGAATCACAACAACTCAAATGCTTGCTTGAGATAGAGGGGAATAGGTTTACTGACTCAACATGAAAGTAAAAGATAGGCCCTTCGCAGAGGGAAGCAGGGATTAAATCATGTGCTAGAGCTTTTTATGTTTTGAAATCATATAGAGAATATAAAATATATGTTTGAGCTATGTATGTCGTTGTCAACGAATCGCAGTAAAGAAAACACTATCCCCTTGTCAACCAGACTTTCAAGAGCGGCTCCCATGAAGGACGTCATTTCTACCTAAGGGTAGATCATCCCTCTTCTCTTTGTTTACACATGCATATTTATAAGTTGGTTTGACACTCCTCCCCACCTTTGCTTACACAAGCCATGGCTAACCGAATCCTCGGGTGCCTTCCAACAATCACATACCATGGAGGAGTGCCTATTTGATAGTTTAACATTTCGGTTTTGCTTCTGATAAATCATTGGCAAGCATGTGGAGAGAATTAAAAGGTGAAAAGCTTTAATTAATTCGGGCTGGGCACCCCAATTGCCAGCTCTTTTTGCAAGTTATTAGATAAGCGATGTATATGCCACTAGTCCAAAGGTGAAAGTCTGTCTGACAAGAGTGATAGAGAAACTCTACATAACCCTCATGAGCTAATAAACAGTGACACAAAATAAGGAGTAATAAGGTTTTGAATTGTTTAAAGGTAGCACATGAAGTATTTACTTGGAGTGGCGCAAAATACCACATAATAGGTAGTTATGGTGGACACAAATGGCATGGGTTTGGCTCAAGGTTTTGGATGCACGAGAAGTATTCCCTCTCAGTACAGGTTTCGGTTAGCAAGGCTAGGTAGCAAGCATAAGAGTTGAGGGATGCAAACAAACATATATATAGTAAAAACAATCATGCAATCTTCCTTGTAAGCACAAATAATTTTAACTTGAGAATACTAAGCTCATTAGCCAACAGGAAAGAAAGATAATGAAATAATATATCTACATGCACTTCCCTCTTTTCTACTTAAGCCTCAAAGTATTGTTGCTACTGACCAATGCTAAGTTTGCCAAAACCAAATTGATTCACTAAATACTCCCAAAGTGATGCCAATACTAACAACAAGATCATTCATATGACAGAAATTGCAAACTAAAATAAGAAGTGCAAAGTAAATGATGAAACTTCTCATTAATATTTCATAACGGCAACTCACACAAAGGGATACATAGACAACCAACTAAAGGAGAGATACTTCCACACTGCAAACCATCCTATATGATAACTTCTCTACTCATGATATGACTTGACTGAAAAATAAAAAGGTAAAAGATAATGATGTGATACCGCGGCACTCCCCCCAAGCTTGGAACAAGCCAAGGGGATGCCAATACCAATGATGAATTACTCCTTCGGTGGTGAAACGTCCTCATCCTCGAACTTCCAAGGTAGAGGCTCTCCGTCAACAAATGATGACTTGGTCTCTGGTATCCTGAAACTGGCAGCAGAGCTTATGCGTTTAAACCTGATTTCATACTCACAGTTTTGATTCTGCACATCGTAGAGTTGCGCCTGCAGTTTGTTGGTGGTCTCATGAAGCGAGAAAATGTCCTCCCAGAGCTTTGCGGTCTCCTTATTGTGTTCAGCCTCAAGTCCGGAAACTATCCTGTTAAAGATGTCCAACTCACGTTCGGCCATCTTCTTATACGTGAAAACCTCTTGCTCCAGCTTCTCCATCCTGGCTTCTAAACTTCCCTCCCCCTTAGGGCCTTGAACGTCTTCCACTTGCAACTCCCCATCTTTAATCAGCAACTCCTTCGGATGCATCTTCAACTCGTTCAAGTACGGGTTGACGACGTTCACGAAGAAGCTGTCTTGGAGGGCTCAGACGAAGACATGGTGGTTCTAGATCCACGGATGAAATCTGGCAGAAACAGATCGAAACAAAAACACGACGAAAAGGCGATATACGGACCTCGGGGGTCCGGGGGATTATATAGCAAAAACTTTCACGACAAAAGGAAGGTACTGGAGAGAAACCGGGTCGGAGAAGGGCTCCGAGGAGCCCTCCCCATATGGCGGCGCGGCCAGGGGTGGGCCCGCGCCACCAGGTGGGGAGGTGCCCTCGGGCACCTTTTCCACTCCGTTTCGATCTCGTAATTTTCCATATTTAATAAAAACAACAAAAATATTGTTCAGAAAGTTAAACGCGAACTTTTTCTTACCAAAACTGTTACCTACTCGAAATCAGACTCAGCAGTCCCACCAATTTGATCTTTGATGAAAGTTTCCGGAGTCACCACTCGAATAACATCAACGTCTTCATTATAAGAATCTCCAGAAATATAATGTTTGAGTCTTTGTCCATTCACCACTTGTGTAGCATCTTTCAGCGAAGCAATCTTTATTGCCCTGAACGATACACCTCCACAATGACATAAGGTCCTTCCCATTTTGAGAGTAATTTTCCTGCAAAAAATCTGAGACGAGACCGATATAATAGAACTTTATCTCCAACATTAAACTCTCTTTTAATAATTCTTCTATCATGCCATTTCTTAACTTTCTCCTTAAAAAGTCTAGCATTTTCATAAGCTTCACTTCTCCATTCATCTAAAGAACTCAATTGGAGCAACCTTTTCTTACCGGCAAGTTTAAAATCTTTATTAAGCTCTCTCACAGCCCAATAAGCTTTGTGCTCTAATTCTAAAGGCAAATGACAAGCTTTTCCATAAACCATTTTATAAGGAGACATACCCATAGGATTTTTATAAGCAGTTCTATAAGCCCACAAAGCTTCCTTCAACTTACTAGCCCAATTTTTTCTAGATTTATTAACAGTCTTTTGCAAGATAGATTTAATTTCTCTATTTGATAATTCTACTTGCCCACTAGTTTGAGGATGATAAGCTGAAGCAATTCTATGATTAATACCATATTTAGCAAGGGTCTTTCTAAAACCACCATGAATAAAATGAGAACCTCCATCAGTCATAAGATATCTAGGTACTCCAAACCTAGGGAAAATAACATCTAAAAGCATTTTTAAAGAGGTTCACCATCAGCACTTTTTGTAGGTATGGCTTCCACCCACTTAGTAACATAATCAACAGCAACAAGTATATGAGTGTTACCTTCTGAAGAAGGGAAAGGACCCATGAAGTCGAATCCCCAACAATCAAACGGTTCAATAACAAGAGTATAATTCATAGGCATTTCATTGCGTCTAGAGATATTACCAACTCTTTGACATTCATCACAAGATAAAATAAACTTTCTTGCATCTTTAAAGAGAGTTGGCCAATAAAAACCTGATTGTAGAACCTTTTGTGCGGTTCTATCTCCGGCGTGATGTCCTCCATAAACACTACCATGACATTTCTCAATATCTCTTGTTGTTCATATTCGGGACACATCTTCGCATAATACCATCCACTCCTTCTTTATATAAGTGTGGGTCATCCCAAAAATAATGCCTCAAGTCATAAAAGAATTTCCTTCTTTGCTGAGCTGAAAAGGTTGGAGGCAAGTACTTGGAAACAATAAAGTTAGCATAATCAGCATACCAAGGACTATCTCGCGAGCTCACCTTTATTGCAGCCAATTGTTCATTTGGAAAACTATCATTAACAGGTAGGATCATAAGCAATATTTTCCAATCTAGACAAATTATCAGCAACAGGGTTATCAGCACCTTTCCTATCTACAATATGTAAATCGAATTCTTGTAAAAGAGCACCCATCTAATAAGCCTTGGCTTAGCGTCTTTCTTTTCCATAAGGTACCTAATTGCAGCATGATCGTATGAACAGTGACTTTTGAATCAACAATATAAGGTCTAAACTTGTCACATGCAAAAACTACAGCTAAGAACTCTTTTTCAGTAGTAGCATAATTTCTTTGAGCGGCATCAAGAGTCTTACTAGCATAATGAATAACATTCAACTTTTTATCTACTCGCTGTCCAAGAACAGCACCTACAGCAAAATCACTAGCATCACACATAATTTCAAAAGGTAAATTCCAATCAGGTGGTTCGACTACAGGGCAGTAGTTAAAGCCTTTTTCAAAGTTTCAAAAGCTTCCTTACAATCATCATCAAAAACAAAAGGTACATCTTTTTGAAGAAGATTAGTAAGAGGCTTCGAAATTTTAGAGAAATCTTTAATAAACCTTCTATAGAAACCAGCATGACCAAGAATACTACGAATACCTTTACATCCCTGGGATAGGGCATTTTCTCAATTGCTTCAACTTTAGCTCTATCAACTTCAATACCTCTCTCAGAAATTTTATGTCCCAGAACAATTCCTTCATTAACCATAAAGTGGCATTTCTCCCAATTAAGAACAAGGTTAGTTTCTTCACATCTCTGCAAAACTTTATCAAGGTTTCGCAAACAATTATCAAAAGAATTCCCATAGACGGAAAAATCGTCCATGAATACCTCTACAATCTTTTCACAAAAGCCATGAAAAATAGCAGACATGCACCTTTGAAAAGTAGCAGGGCATTACATAAACCGAAAGGCATACGCCTATAAGCATAAGTTCCATAAGGACAAGTGAAAGTGGTTTTCTCTTGATCTTTAGCTCTAACAGCAATTTGTGAAAACCCAGAATAACCATCAAGAAAGCAAAAATGAGTATTCTTAGATAACCTTTCTAGCATTTGATCAATGAAAGGTAAAGGGTAATGATCTTTCTTAGTAACTTTATTAACTTTCCGAAAATCAATGCACATTCTATATCCTACAACTACTCTTTGAGGGATGAGCTCATCATTATCATTTGGTACAACAGTAATCCCTCCTTTCTTAGGAACACAATGCACAGGACTTACCCATTTACTATCAGCAATAGGATATATAATACCAGCTTCAAGAAGTTTTAATACCTCATTTCTTACCACATCCTTCATTTTAGGAATTAGACGACGTTGATGTTCAACAACAGGCTTTGCATCATCTTCCATGTTGATGGCGTGTTGGCAAATAGAGGGGAAATCCCCTTCAAGTCATCAAGAGTGTATCCAATAGCTCCTCGGTGTTTCTTCAATATTTCCAATAATCTTTCTTCTTCAAAACCTGAAAGCTTAGAACTAATAATAACAGGATATGTTTTCTTATCATCAATATAAGCATATTTAAGATTATCAGGTAAAGGTTTCAAATCAAAACAGGATCTTCCTTTGGTGGTGGTGTTGTACCTAAATCTTCAACAGGTAAATTATGTTTAAGAATGGGTTGACGAAAGAAAATTTCGTCAAGCTCATTCCTTTCTTCCCTAAAGACTTCACTCTCGTGATCCTCCAAATGTTGCTGCAAAGGATCATTAGGAGCAAGAGCAATAGATGCAAGCTGTTCAACTCTAAAATCCTCATTAGGCAATTCGGTTTCATAAGGAGTTTTGGCAAATTTAGAGAAATTAAACTCATAAGATTCACCAGCAAATTTAGTCAAAATTTTCTCTTTCTTGCAATCTATAATAGCTCCACAAGTATTTAAGAAAGGTCTACCAAAAATGATAGGACAAGTTTTACTAGCAGCAGAACCAAGTACCAGAAATCAGCAGGATATTTAATCTTACCACATAAAACTTCCACATCTCGAACAATACCAATAGGAGAATAGTTTCTCTATTAGCTAGCCGAATAACCACATCAATCTCTTCAAGTTCACAAGAACCAATTTCATGCATGATTTCCCTGTAAAGCTCATAAGGAATAGCACTGGAACTTGCACCAATATCACATAAACCATAATAACAATGATCACCTATTCTAACAGAAAGCATAGGAACACTAGCTTCCTAGATTTACTAGGATGCGAAACAATATTAGAAGCATCTTCACAGAAGATGATGTGCCCATCTTCTACACTTTCAGTTACAAGGTCCTTAATTATCGCTACAGCAGGTTCAACAGTTATTTGCTCATCAGGTTCTATAGGTTTCTTTGCACTTTTGTTAACCACACTAGTTATAACAGAATGTTCCTTCACTTTAGCAGGAAAAGGAATTTTTTCAATATAAGCTTCAGGAAGAATGTGATCAACAGTTTTAACTTCAATACATCTACCTATAGGTAAATCAGTTTTATCTTTATAAGGTTCATGATACTTATTAAAACTCTTCTAGGCAATTCGAAATGAGAGGCAAAGCTTTATAAAAATTTGCAACAACTTGAGAGTCAAGACCATAAGCAGCACTCATATTTCGAAATTTATCAGTATCCATAAAAGTTTTAATGCATTCATAATCATATTTTATACCTGACTCTCTACCTTTGTCGTTCTCCCATCCTTCAGTATTCTCCTGAATCCGATCAAGAAGGTCCCATTTAAACCTTCTTTGTTGCGCGTGAATGATCCAGAACAAGCAGTATCTAGCAAGGTTTTATCTTGAAAAGAAAGTCTTGCATAGAAATTATCAATAATGACATTACCAGGAAGCTCATGAATGGGGCATTTGAGCATTAATGACTTCAATCTCCCCCACGCTTGGGCAATACTCTCTCCATCATGAGGCCAGAAATTATATATGCGGTTTCGGTCTTTGTGAATTTCACTTGGAGGATAGAATTTAGAATAAAATAGAGGCATAATTTCCTTCCAATCAAGAGAACGCCCATTCTTCAGCAGTTTATACCAATGTGCCGCTTTACCAGACAGCGACAAAGAGAATAGTTTCTTCTTAACTTCATCCATAGAAATACCTGCACACTTGAACAACTCGCATAATTCATGTAAAAACAGTAAATGATCTCCAGGATGGACAGTTCCATCCCCTTCATAGCGGTTATTCGTAACACGTTCAATAATTTTCATAGGTATTTTATATGGAATTACTTGCTCACCTGGCGCCTCATCCACTACCTTTGCAGTAGTAGTAGATTTTCCAAATAGGAATTCAAGAGAAGACCTCTCCATAATGAAATATAGCAGCAGGCAGAAATAAAAACAGCACGTACAGTAAGAGTTTTCCTTACCAATTCCACTTACCAATAGCGCTTCACTCCCCGGCAACGGCGCCAGAAAATAGTCTTGATGACCCACAAGTATAGGGGGTGTATCGTAGTACTTTCGATAAATAAGAGTGTCGAACCCAACGAGGAGCAGAAGGTGTTGACAAGCAGTTTCGATGAAGGATTCACTGTAAATGCTCACAGACAAGTTTTTAGGGTTTTTGATATAGCAGATAAATAAAATACAAGTAAGTAAAATGCGGAATAATAATTGCAGCGAGTGGCCCAATCCTTTCTACAGCAAAGGACAAGCCGGTTGTTTACTTATGATGACCAAACGTTCTTGAGGACACACGGGAATTTAGTCTAGTGCTTTCGCTTCATATAGTTGATTAATCTTCATTGTTTTGATAAGTGTTGTGTGGGTGAACCTATGCTAATGCACCGCCCTTCCTAGGACTAATACATACTTGTGATTATACCCCTTGCAAGCATCCGCAAATACAAGAAAGTAATTAAGATAAATCTAACCACAGCCTTAAACTCTGAGATCCTGCTATCCCTCATGCATCGATATACCAACGGGGGTTCAGGTTGCTGTCACTCCGGCAACCCCACAATTAGCAAACGAATACACAATGCATTCCCCTAGGCCCATAAAGGTGAAGTGTCATGTAGTCGACGTTCACATGACACCACTAGAAGAATAACACCACAACTTAAATATCAAACCATTAAATATTACTCAACATAATTCACTACTAACATTTAGACTTCACCCATGTCCTCAAGAACTAAACGAACTACTCACAAGACATCATATGGATCATGATCAGAGGTGATATAATGATGAATAACAATCTGGACATAAACCTTAATTCAACGGTTTCACTCAATAGCATCAACCACAAGGAGTAATTAACACCGGGAAAGTTTCCCCTATGAAATACACAAGATTCAACCCTAGATGTTACAGCGGAACGGAGTGGAGCGGTGGAGATGACGGTGTCGGCGGTGGAGATGATGGTGATGATGATCCCAATGAAGTCCAGCTCGATGACGGTGACGATGGCGACGATTTCCCCCCTCCGGGAGGGAATTTCCCCGGCAGATTTCTCCCTGCCGGAGAGCTTTTCTCTCTCTGGTGTTTTCCGCCTCGAGGAGGCGGCTCTATCTATCCTCGATGATCCCCCGAGTCTTAGGGTTTCTGGATGATGAAGTACGCGAAGGGGCGAAGGCTGAGGTGGGCCTGGGCCTCTGATGTCTACGTGTGCTTCTATTCTTGTAGACAGTGTTGGGCCTCCAAGAGCAGAGGTTTGTAGAACAGCAGCAAGTTTCCCTTAAGTGAATCACCCAAGGTTTATCGAACTCAGAGAGGTAGAGGTCAAAGATATCCCTCTCAAGCAACCCTGCAATTAATATACAAGAAGTCTCTTGTGTCCCCAACACACCCAATACACTTGTCAGATGTATAGGTGCACTAGTTCGGCGAAGAGATAGTGAAATACAAGTAATATGGATGATTATAAGTAGTAACTGCAATCTGAAATAAAGATGGCAGCAAGCAAACATGTAGCAGAACTTGTTGTAAACGGTGTTTCAATGCTTAGAAACAAGACCTAGGGATCATGCTTTCACTAGTGGACACTCTCAACAATGATCTCATAACTGAATAAGTAAAAGCTACTCTTAAACACTCTCTTGTTGGATAACAAACACCATTCATTGTGTAGGGCTACAAAAGCACACCTCAAGCCGGAGTAAACAAGCTCCACAACGTCATAAAGGAATCACACACGGTGCACACACTGTCACCTTTACACCGTGGAGAGTACCGGATTTCATATTAAAGTAACCTATAGAGTGCATAATAGATAAAGAGTAACATCTACATATTCAACTAGATTACAAAGCTCATGATCACATAAAGATCACACCATGGGAGAGAGAGATGAACCACATAGCTACCGGTAGAGCCCTCAGCCTCAGGGGAGAACTACTCCCTCCTCATCATGGGAGTCAGCAGCGGCGATGAAGATGGCGGTGGTGTCGATGGAGATGACTCCGGGGGCAATTCCCCGTCCTGGCGGCGTGCCGGAACAGAGATTCTGTCCCCCGAAACTTGTCGTCGATGGCGGCGGCGCTGCGGAACTCTTCTGGAAATATGACTTGGTCCTTTAGGGTTTTCGCGGCTGAGGGAATATATAGGCGAAGTGGCGGCGTCGGTGGAGGCCTGAGGAGCCCACACCACCTGGTGGCGCGGCAGGGGGCCCACCCGCGCCTGGGTGTGGTTTGGCCACCTCGGCGCCCTCCTTCGTCTCTCCTTCGGACTCCGTGACGGTGCTGGAAAAATAGGGACGTGGCCTTTTGTTTCGTGCAATTCCGAGAATATTCGCAGAAGTACTTTTCTGGAACCAAAAACAGCAGAAAACAGGGAACTGGCACTTGGCATCTTGTTAATAGGTTAGTCCCAGAAAATGCATAAAAGTGATATGAAGTGTATATAAAACATGTAGCAAATGGTATAATATAAGCATGGAACATCAGAAATTATAGATACGTTGGAGACGTATCAAGCATCCCCAAGCTTAGTTCTACTCGTCCTCGAGTAGGTAAAACGATAACAACAAATAATTTCTGAGGAGACATGCTTTCACACAATCTTGATCATAATATTGTAAGACATGTAAGCTGTGATCAAATCATTCAAGCAAATGTATATAGTTGATATCAAAAGACAAAGCAAGAGTCAAACAAGCTAAAAGTTTTCATGAACTATTGCTTCAAAGACATGAAACCGTACAAGGTTCATTAAAGATGATTTAAGTATCCAGCATAGGAGTTCTATCCTTCAAACCAAGCATCAAGTAAATTTTCATAACATAGAAGGATTCAGCCAAGTAAACATAAACATGAACGTCATGAATCAACTGTTTCGAAGTCTACTCAACCGGTGAGCGCAAGCATTTGGTATTGGCACCATGATGTTATGGCAAAGAGAACATTAATGGGGGTTTGGAAGGCCAATGGAAGAAAGTCTCACAAAGCTATAAGTGATCATTAGACAAGAGGAAGTCTTATAATCGAAGCTATGTAAGGAGTAGTGATTGCCATGCAACGGATGCACATAGAGCTATATGTGTATGAAAGCTCTCCAATGGAACTAGTGGGGGTGCATCCAACTTGGTTGCTCATGAAGACCTAGAGCACTTTTGAGGAAGCTCATCATTGGAATATACAACCCAAGTTCTATAAGTAAATTCCCCACATAGTTATACAAATAGAACATGAAAACTCTCTCACATGGAGTATAGGTGCTAAACATGAGCACAAATGATGACTATGAATAATGCAGGTGCTATAACATGAGCACAACTTTGATAAAGGATAGTAGTGTTGCCCCCTTTTTCTTTATTCTTTTTTCCTTTTTTCTATTTTTTTTTCTTTTTCTGTTTCACTTTTCGATGGCCTCCATGGCTCTTTTCAGAAGGGGCAACACCCTAATATGACAACACACTTTTTGGTACAAATAACTCATAATGAACAAAACATGATGTATAAAACTGTATGCCTCTGCCAGTGTAGCAGGATGTGCAATGATCTAGCGTAACATGGGTAAACCACACATCAGCTATAGAATCATGCAAAGCAATATATAAATGATAAATGACAACAAGTCATGTAATGTAAGATGGATGTTGCATGGCAATATATCTCGGAACAGCTATGGAAATGCTGTGGTAGGTAGGTATGGTGGTTGTTTTGAGGAAGATGTATAGGCTTATGTGTAGGAGAACAAGAGGAAGTCCTCCCACGGGGTTGGATGTACTGGCGAAGTATGCACAACTCTCAATGTGAGCAGAAGGCAATGCATCACCGAAGAGGCTAGCAAATATGGATGGTGGAATGCCAAAAACCGTAGCTTAACATTAGTCAAAAAGAACTCACAAGTTTATTGCAAACAACTAGCAGGTTCAACATTAAGAGCATGATTAAAATTCACTCCAAGAAGGGCCGTTCACGGCGGTACAAGTACCCCGTTAGATCCCTCGACCTTCAGCACAACTTAGTTATTACAATGAACTTTCAGACATGGAAAGCTATCAAGTCCAACTACACCTTCAACAATTTTAGAGTTTGTAGTACGGTACAAGCTTAAAGACAACAATCCACTAATGATTTTAACTTAATTAACCAGCAAGCTTTACCATCTAAATATCTCAAAACATTTGCAAAGAATCAAGTTATCAAAGTTTCAATGATCTACAAGATTATGCAAGTTTTCATACCACTACCACATGCAGCATTTTCTTTCTTCCAGGCAAACACCAAACAACTTATTTAAACATAAACTCTCCAAATGATAATATAATGCAGCAAGAGAGTGTTTATAAAACGTGCTAACAGCTCGAAGAGATGCATGAAAAACAGGAGCTAAAAGCACTGCAGTAGCTAGTTAAGAATACTCAACAAATATAAGTGAAGAACATGAGTATTCACATGAAAAAGCGGAGCGTGTCTCCTCCCACACAAGGATTGCTAGGATCCGAATTTATTCAAACAAAACAAAAATAAAAGCACACAGACGCTCCAAGTAAAGCACATAAGATGTGAAAGAATTAAAATATAGTTTCACTAGAGATGACCTGATAAGTTGTTGATGAAGAAGGGGATGCCTTGGGCATCCCCAAGCTTAGACGCTTGAGTCTCCTTGAATATGGTTGGGATGAACCACGGGGGCATCCCCAAGCTTAGCTTTTCACTCTTCTTGATCACATAATATCACCCTTCTCGCTTGATCCTTGAAAACTTCCTTCACACCAAACTCAAGACAGTTCTCATTAGAGGGTTAGTGCATAAACAAAAATTCTCATATTCTGTAATGAAACAATCATTCCCAAAGCTTCTGGACATTAGCTACAGCCACCAATGCTTTGTGGAGCAAAGAAATCCACACAAACATCGTAAAAGAGCGAATGCAAAACAAAAGGCAGAATCTGTCAAAAACAGAACAGTCTGGAATGACGAATTTTTTCGAGGCACTAAGTTGCTCAGATGGATCTGGCCTAAAATAATGAAAGTTGCGTACATATCTCAGGAATATGCGTGATTTTTCTCAGAATTTTTTGAATTTTCTACAGGGAGATAAGCTCAAATCGTGACAGCCAAAAATCTGTCACTGCGCAGAAATCCAAATCTTGCATCAACTTTCAATATAGAACTTTACTTGGCACAACAATGCAATAAAATAAAGATACAAAGGAGTTGCTACAGAAGTGACAAAACTCCTTGACTCAAAGAAAATAAAAATAACAGAAATAAAAAATGGGTTGTCTCCCATAAGCGTTTTCTTTAAAGCCTTTTAGCTAGGCATAGTGATTTTTATGATGCCCACATAAAGATAAGAGTTGAAACATAAAAGAGAGCATCAAGAAGCATATATAAAACATGTTTAAATCTAACACTCTTTCTATGCATAGGAGTCTTGTAAGAAAACAAGTCAATGAAGAACAAAGTGACTAGCATAGAAATGCAAAACAAGTGTAACTTCAAAAATTTCAACATAAAGAGAGAGACTTAATATTATTGTGATATATGAAATCGTGTCTCCCTCTTTCATAAGGACCAGTAGGTCTTAAAGTACCCAGCAAATAAAAGCAAATCAAGAGAAAGCTCAAAATTCATCATAAGAGAGGTGGTTTAGTAACATAAAGATTTCTATAACCATACTTTCCTCTCTCAAAATAATTTTCAGCGGCATCATGAATAAACTCAACAATATAGCTATCACATAAAGCATTCTTATCATGATCCACATGCATAAAAGTATCATTACTCTCCACATAAGCATGAACATTATCATTAGTAATAGTGAGAGTAAAAGTATCACATCCATCATTGTAATCATCATAAATAGGAGGCATAGAATAATCATAATAAACTTTATCCTCATAGTAGATGGACTGAAAATATCATATTCATCATTGTAAACATCATATATAGGAGGCATATCATAATCAACATAAACTATATCCTCAATAGTAGGTGGACTGAAAATATCACAATGATTATAATTATCATATATTGGAGGCAAAGTATCATCAAAGCAAATTTTCTCCTTAAAGCTTGGGGGACTAAAAATATCATATTCATCACAACTAGCTTCCCCAAGCTTAGACTTTTCCATAGCATTAGCAATAATGGTGTTCAAAGAATTTATAGTAATACCATTGCTACCATCATGCAAACAAGCCTCCATAGGTTTTTTAATTTTCTCTTCAAAAGCATCATGTCTAATTCAATATAAAGTTCATAAAGATCTCTAATTTTTTTGTTGTTTTCCATTAAGCATAACTAGTGAAAATAAAAACAAGAAACAAAAAGAAATAATTGCAGAATCTAAAGGAGATACCTTCCAACGCTTACCTCCCCGGCAACGGCGCCAGAAAATAGCTTGATGCTACGTGTGCTTCTATTCTTGTAGACAGTGTTGGGCCTCCAAGAGCAGAGGTTTGTAGAACAGCAGCAAGTTTCCCTTAAGTGAATCACCCAAGGTTTATCGAACTCAGGGAGGTAGAGGTCAAAGATATCCCTCTCAAGCAACCCTGCAATTATACAAGAAGTCTCTTGTGTCCCCAACACACCCAATACACTTGTCAGATGTATAGGTGCACTAGTTCGGCGAAGAGATAGTGAAATACAAGTAATATGGATGATTATAAGTGGTAATTGCAATCTGGAATAAAAATGGCAGCAAGCAAACATGTAGCAGAACTTGTTGTAAACGGTGTTTCAATGCTTAGAAACAAGGCCTAGGGATCATACTTTCACTAGTGGACACTCTCAACAATGATCTCATAACTGAATAAGTAAAAGCTACTCTTAAACACTCTCTTGTTGGATAACAAACACCATTCATTGTGTAGGGCTACAAAAGCACACCTCAAGCCGGAGTAAACAAGCTCCACAACGTCATAAAGGAATCACACACGGTGCACACACTGTCACCTTTACACCGTGGAGAGTACCGGAGTTCATATTAAAGTAACCTATATAGTGCATAATAGATAAAGAGTAACATCTACATATTCAACTAGATTACAAAGCTCATGATCACATAAAGATCACACCATGGGAGAGAGAGATGAACCACATAGCTACCGGTAGAGCCCTCAGCCTCGGGGGAGAACTACTCCCTCCTCATCATGGGAGTCAGCAGCGGCGATGAAGATGGCGGTGGTGTCGATGGAGATGACTCCGGGGGCAATTCCCCGTCCCGGCGGCGTGCCGGAACAGAGATTCTGTCCCCCGAAACTTGTCGTCGATGGCGGCGGCGCTGCGGAACTCTTCTGGAAATATGACTTGGTCCTTTAGGGTTTTCGCGTCTGAGGGAATATATAGGCGAAGGGGCGGCGTCGGTGGAGGCCCGAGGGGCCCACACCACCTGGTGGCGCGGCAGGGGGCCCACCCGCGCCTGGGTGTGGTTTGGCCACCTCGGCGCCCTCCTTCGTCTCTCCTTCGGACTCCGTGACGGTGCTGGAAAAATAGGGACGTGGCCTTTTGTTTCGTGCAATTCCGAGAATATTCGCAGAAGTACTTTTCTGGAACCAAAAACACCAGAAAACAGGGAACTGGCACTTCGGCATCTTGTTAATAGGTTAGTCCCAGAAAATGCATAAAAGTGATATGAAGTGTATATAAAACATGTAGCAAATGGTATAATATAAGCATGAAACATCAGAAATTATAGATACGTTGGAGACGTATCAGTCTCCTCCCCATATGGTGGCGCGGCAGCATAGGGGGCCGCGCCACCATGTGGGGAGGGCCCACGGTGGCCCACCTTGGTCTCCCCTTTTGGCTCCCTCCGTCATCTGACAAAATAGAAGCTTCTGTATATTTTCCTCGAATTGCTGAACTCCAGAAATATCGTATCTTGACGATGCTTTTTCCAGCAGAATCCTGACTCCGGTGAATAATCCTCCAATAATGATGAAACATGCAAAACATGTAAAATAACATAAGTATTATCTCTAAATATGAAATATATCAATGAATAACAGTAAATTATGATATAAAATAGTGATGCAAAATGGACGTATCATTCAGCTCCAAAATGATTTGGTGGAGTATGTCTGGCAGCACTATGGTAACCAGGGTGACCAGGGGCAGTAGTTCCATTTGATGAACTACTTGTCTTATTTATTTGGTTTGTAATGCATGAAACAATTTGTTATTTGCGAAACTGTTTATTTATGTTTGTTTGAACTATTTGGATTGCTTTTATGAATTGTATTATTTGTGCTATTTGAGCTTATATATTGTGCACCCCCTGTCTAGCTGTGGTGGACACAAATAGGCCCACCTCCCCCAGCTATCAATGAAAAAGGCCCATATAGGGCCTGCTTAGTTGAAAAAAAATACAGGGCGGACTCGATGCGTCGCCCCGTTGGGGGCAGTGGCCGAAAAGGGGCGGATATGAGCCGGACATGGTTCCTTTTGGCGATGCAAACAGACCAAACATGGACCAAACACATGTCCGTTTACGTCGCCCCGTTGGAGTCATCCTCAGCTAGCAGCGTGGTGGAGCTGTACAAGCTAACGTGTGTAGCTCGAGACGATCACCGATCAGATAGCTATATATATAGCTCAGCCCGGATATATAGCTAGCTAGCTGGCTAGCTGCCGAAGCTATACGTGATGCAACTTAAAATGGAAGATTTGTGCTACCAATGGGCTCGAGATCAGCCAACAGCCAGCTTTGACTTTGGAGTATAGGGGTATATATATACTAGGAAAAATGCCCGTGCGTTGCAACGGTGAAAAAATCTGCGTCACTCAAACCCATAATTATCCTCTCCAACATTGGTGACACGGACTCCACGACGAACAATCATTAATTTTGTGTCAGTGCGTTGCTACAGATTGATTTTTACGAAATACTTTTATTTCCTATACTTTTAGGTCATGGAACTTCTTTCTCTTTCCTTTTTCATGCAAACATCAATGCCATGCCTACATTGAATTGATTCAGGTTAAACTCTTTTTGCCCCGGAATGCATCGAAGCAGGTGCATTTCTTCTAATCAGGTACTCCATCGAAGCAGGGATTGAGTAGTATTATATTGGATCAAGGATTGAAATACCATGCCGTTGTACCTTAATTTATTTGTAGGGCTGAATTGCACCAATCCCTCGTCAACGTCCTCTGTACAGTAGCACTCATGTTAGATGACCATGGTGTGTTAGGCATGAACAGATTGGCAGATTTCTTTCCGGTTTGGTCACGTATTTGCATCGAGCCAGCTGGTCCGGGCTTCCCGCTGCGATGAACGAATTTAGCTGGGCTTCTGGTCACGCTCCGGATACTTAAACGGGACATTTGAAGACGACGTAACAGCCTCGCCCTCGGGCTGCTGCCGCCGCTCTGGAGGCTCGTCGCAGGTGGACGGAGCAAGGCAAGCGAGGCGCTCACACTTTCGCGGCATGGGTAGAGGCGAGGCGAGCAGGAGCTCGCGGACACCGGCGCGGGGGCGTTGGGACTTGGGACCCGTGCCAGGAGCGTTCTCGCCGGCGCCGACGCCACTGCAGGGGCGTGTGGAGCTAGGGCCGTAGGTTTTCTCGGTGGGCCGTTCTTGCGGGCGCGCGCACCAGAGCCACCATCACGCATTCCACTGCCGCCTTGTCGTAGTTGCCGTTTAGCGGCTTGCTGCGCGGAGGCATAGAGCAGATGCAGCATGCGCCTCGAGGGAATTGGCGGACTTGAACTCAAATCCGGCTATCACTTCCGAATAAATGAAGAACGAAGGGGTACGGTGGCATCGATGCGTATTATGTGATTTGGTGGGAGGGCAAAATTGGAAAGAAAAATGACCTACGAGAAGAAGTCTTAATGCTTTTATTATTACGTATAGATATCGGGAAAACTCATCGATGCACCTGCGTTTTCCAAAGATTTCAAGATCGTATTGCTGAGTTCCAAGAAACTCTGCCAAAAAGTATAGAGAGACATATACATACGCATGTTAGAATTTTCATTTAAAAAATGTTGTATTTTGAAACGCACAAAGTCAAATTTTGGCACGAAAAATGATTTTTTACTCCAGCCACAAGTTTGCTATTTCTATCTAATTTATACCTAAAAGCCTAGCCGTGGGTGGCCTATGCCACTATTTCGTTTGTAAGTAGGTCGCCGGGTCGTAATCAAATAGAACTTCTTTATACGCCAATCAGCTTCTCTCAGCGTTGCCCTTGCAAATGCAATGGAAAAAGTATACATTGCGTTGAAAATGCCTGCAATATAAAATTTTCGTTTGCCCTCAACTCTCATTTAGTCATGGTTATGAAGATCTATTGAGTGGGGCATACCAAAAGTTAACCGTCAAGATTTTTTTGTCACAATATTTTAATATATTTTATTAGTGCACCAAAACATGTCCTGATACATATGGGGCAGAAAAAGTTAAACCATCATACATTTTGATACGGAGGGAGCGTGTAGTTAGACGTGCATGGTCGATCTTCCGCCTGCCTCCGAACAACACACATGTACTAATCATTCATGCCATTATTGATCGATTAATCCAGATATAAGTGCATGATTAGATTAGGACTAGCAATCACTCCCGTACAAGACTAGAGACCACTAGTACGGGTGTATAGGAGTGACGATGATTAAGCAGTCAGCTACCGGAGCGGGACATGCAAAGAGACGTTTTTCTTTCCATTGCTTTCTTAGAGAGCGGACAATTTATTTAGGAGTACTTTTTGGTGAGGAATTTATTTAGGAGTCGAGCATGCAGTGCAGGCAAGATGCGACCGACCTACGTACAGGAGGCCCACGGACAGGGGAGCGTCCATCCGGGCCGTCGCTGTCGGGCCCCAACGGCCCACGCCATGTCTCTCACGTGGCCCCGTTTGCATACAACCATGCCTCAAGTGTCGGCTATGTGTCCTTTTTGTTTATCTATCGCGCAAGTCGCGGTCGATGTAGCAACGTCACTTCGCGTGCCACCTCTTTCGCATCGCTCATCCTGTTCGAATATGCTACTCCTACCAACACAAACGCACGCCACGCCCGATACACGGTGGCTCAATATGTGCAGATATACAAAACAAATTTAACGGAAAAAAGGCAAAAGATTTGCCTAATTTCATTAATAAAGAAGGAGTGGTACATTATCCATTACAGCCTAAAAGAATAGGCAACTCGAAATACAACAAAAGGATTAATCTCCCAGCAACAAATGACCCAAGTGTTTTGCCCCGGCAAAGACCGCTAATTTTTTTTTAATAATACATTTTTTTTTACTAAAATCGAAAAATAATACGCATGTTGAAGAAATTACAAAAATAATGCGGCCTTGGCCTAGCCTAAGCCGATATGTCCCTGTCGGCCTAGGCTAAGCCGATATGTCCCTGTCGGCCTAGGCTAAGCCGATAGGCTTGTCGGCCGGCGGCGGAGGACCTGCTCGATCTTGGCCAGGCCGATAGGACTTGTCGTCCACGGCTAGGCCGACTGGCGCATGGGCAGCGCGCTGTGCAGAGGGCGGGCGCGGACGGCGCGAGGCCCTGCCGGCCAGCACGCACGCGAGGGCGCGCACGCCCAGCACGCACGCGAAGCCACGCCCAGCACGCGCACGGCGGCGAGCAAGCACGGCCAGCACGCACGCGAGGGCACGTCCAGCACGCGCACGCCCAGCATGCACGCGAGGGCACAGCCAGCACGGCGGGGAGCAAGCACGGCCAGCGCGGCCAGCACGCACGCGAGGGCACGGCCAGCACGCGCACGGCCAGCACGCACGCGAGGGCACGGCCAGCACGCGCACGGCCAGCACGGCCAGCACGCGCACGCCCAGCACGCACGCGAGGGCCTGCCAGCACGGCGGCGAGCAAGCACAGCCAGCACGCGAGGGCACGTCTCCGGGCAGCGGCGGCCAGAAACGACGGCGGCTCGACTCGATCTGCTCTGGTCTGAGTTGACCCAGCACTAATCGGCCATGGCTAAGCCGATAGGCCCGTCGGTGCCCAGCACGCAGGCCCACAGGGACTTATCGGCCTTGACTGGGCCGACAGGCCCCTATCGGCTTTGGCTGGGCCGACAAGACCCTGTCGGCCACGGCTGGGCCGAGGCCGTATTATTTGTGAAAAAAATTGAAAACGCATAATATTTTCGAAATTATTTTTAAAAATGTATTATTAAAAAAAATTAGCGCAAAGACCCACGCTTTTGCCTCAAACTTGATCCTCTCAAAGATGGCCGCGAGCAATGAGCTCTTGTTCTTAAAAGTTCTTGCATTACGCTCGGTCCAAATCTCCCACGATGTTAGCATTAGCAAGGATGCCAACCCCTTCCTCCTCCTAGGGTGCTTGAGCACCACCAAAGTCCACCAAGCCTTCACATTGGGGATAGTAGACCAACTCGAGGTGTCGAAGTCCTCGAGGCCTAGCCACGCCTTGATCATGTTCCAATGCCAGACGGAATAGCGACAATGAAGAAGAAGGTGGCACGCGACTCATCGAGGACAAAGCTTGCCATTAGGCCATATCCCTGCTGTTTTTGTTACTCTACAAATTTAAGTAACTTATAGGACACGAAACCGGCACTACAAAACATCTGCATCCAGCACGCGCACGCCAATTGTCATCCGGAACTTTCACCTCCTCCGACCCCCATTTCTGGCGGGACCCTTGCCAGCCATTTCTTTTCGTATTGGCTATTTATTTATCTTTCAAAAGTTGTATTGGCTATTTATATTGTTTCGTTGGCAACATTTTTTTTTTGAGGAAGGATCCAATTCATATAAAAGGAGGCTCAGCACTTTACAAACAGGTCCCCAAAGAAACAGAAAATTACAAGGAAACCCAGGAAAGTGCAAGAAGCACCCTAAGACACCGGGAAGAAACTCAATTGGATCCTCAGCCGCACCCAAAGCTCCTGGTCACCGTCGACGACGCTGTACCACCGACCGCGGGGAAGAAGGCACACCCACACTAGTAGAAGGCCACAAGATCCATCCGCGCAAGCATCGGAATCTGGTCTCATTGAACGAACACGGCCCGCAGCGCCGACTCCCCACCTCCACCCATCTTCCAGCCGCGACGGCGGCGCCCAGGACCACCAGCACCAGCCCCGACCCACCTCCAGAGCCTGCTCCCCTCACCACCACGGCCAGCCAGAGCAGAACCACCAGAGGAAAACACCAGCACCACCTGCAACAAAAACGGGACACCGACCACCTCCAGCTTCTCCCTTCGCCGCCACGGCCGGCCAGAGAAACAAAGGAGAAGGAGCGTGCCCGACAAAGCTTCACGGCCTCCCCGGCGACGCCGGAACGGAGAAAGGAGGGGAAGCACCACGCCCTACACACCGACGCCATCGCCTCTGTATTGGACAGCGCCGCCCGGGCACGCCCACCTAATCTACACGCACACGCACGAGCCGGAGCTCCCCCCACCTAACGGTGCCGAAGCGGCGACCGGAGGCGGAGGGGAGCGGCGGATCTGCCGGCGGAGCTCTCGCACGGGCGGTCGCCTTGGAGTCGCCTTTCGCGATAGAGGAAAGGATCGTTGTTGGCAACATTTTATCAATGTGCCAAAAAAATCATTTCTTTTAATAGGCGTGGCAAGGGTATAGATGTTTTGTATGTGTTTGTTCCAAAGATTTATAGATCCATATCATTTTCTTGTTGCAAATATGTTTGAGAAAAATACATGGTACAAGTTGTGGTTGCCCTATTTTAAATAATATCTCAAACCGGCGCCCTATATTTCGTGCACTAAAACCCAAATTCTGGTGTTGCTATAATGTTTTTTCAGACACGCTTTTGCATCTTCCGTTGGAGATGCTCTGGCGCATAAACGCCCTACCTAGCTACCCTGACCGGCGCTGCTGACTTTTTTTTTGTAATGCACATACTTGTATTCATACTAAAAGAAGAACAAAGCACCAGCAAGTACATACGAGGAAAGGCAACAGAGAAAACAAGAGCAAACGAAGCTTGCACTCGCCGTCTTTACCCACGAGATCGACCCGCGCCAACGCCCTGCACCGCCGGAGACGATGAAGGAGACCGCCGCGAAGCACGATCGCCCGAGGAGCAGCAGAGCCCCTAGCCTAGAGGCGTTTGAAGAGCCGCAACATCCGCCCGCTCCGAAGAGCAGGAACTTGAGGACGATGAACGGGAATCGGCCGGGGGAGGCCCCCGAGCTCGAACTGCACCGGACCTGGAGCAGGCGCCACAGATCCTCCACCTTCTAGCCACAAACCTGCAAAGCCGTCACCTTGCAGCCTCCGAGCCCACCTCCAGCAACACCACGACCCCCGCCACCAGATCCGTCGCCTCGGATCCAGCCAGGGGTCGAGGAACTCGCACACGGCAGCTCCCAGGAGCTGCGAGCACGAGGAAGGCGGCCGCTCCACGGCGAAGCTCCGAAGAACACCACCGACGAAGGGGAAGAACGCCGCCACCAAACACACCGCCGACCGCACCTCCGCCTCCAGAGCGCCTCCGGCAGAGAACCTAGCAAACCCTGCACTATATACACACCGAGATCCGGCGTTCCCCCACCCTCCCGCTGCCGAAGCAGCCGGCGGAGGGGAGGAAACGGCCGGATCCGCGGCGGCGAGGTGGGTTGACCGGGAAGTTTTCAGAAAAACGCCTCTCTCTAAGGACGAAGGGGAGTCTCCTTGCAAATGGGAACGATACCGGCGCTGCTGCCTGCAGCGCCGGCCGGGAGCTTGAAAGTCGTATACTGGATCCGATATTTCAGGTGCAAACAACATGGACCCGATCGAGATGGCAGAGCAGAGCAGGACGACGGAACAAACAAACCCCGACGCCGCCGGCCATGCTTGGGATGCTCACTCGTATCGTATGCACATTCAGCTCAGCTGCTCTGCAGTACACTACACATGCGGCGGACATGCAGCTCAGCTGCTCGATCTGGTCCCTGACTCCCTGCAATGCATAGCGATGGCACGAATGGGCCCGTGTACCCTACGATTGATTACTCCCAGACCAGCAACGGTACAAAACATTTGGTGACCGCCAGTTTAATGCGGCGTGTCCCCTGCGCTGGCCAGACCGTCCATCTCGCATCTCGTCGTCTGCTTCCTCACGCTGCATCGGCTCGGCATGCATAGATCGAAAACCAAGAGAGAGGTTTGGTGGGATGCATGGCACGCACAGGGCCGGCCTTAACTTCGTTAGGAGGGCGGTTGTACTCCCAGCCCACCAGAGTTCAAACCCCAGGTTTGACGCTGGTGTTTCTCATTTAGACGGAATATTTTTCAGTGGGAGGCGACGTTTCCGTCGACAGCGAGGCGCCCGTGGTGACTTCGTCAATCTCAAGACCTAACCACCGGCTCAGTCTTTCGGAGGTGCTCATAGGGGTAGGGTGTGCGTGTGTGCGTTCATATGGGTGAGTGTATACGCGTGTATGTGAGCGTCTGCGTTGTACTGTGTTTCGCAAAAAAAAACTTCCCATTATACGGATCGATCAAGTTACAACCAGTTAGGCGTACAATACATATGCCTAACATGTACAACGTATGTAAATACGTATTCCATCACCCACCCTCATTCTCAACCGGCGACAGACGAGTGAGATTGGGTTCACAATGCTCATACAAAGAAAATGAGAGTGGCTTGGTGAGACATCAACGACTAGACTGGAAAAGATAAATCGAATTTAAAACTAGATCTAAGGAACACGCTCACGAACAAAATGAAAATCCACATCGATACGCTACGTCCTTGCGTGTACCACTGGTTTGACAACAAATATGTGGATCCGATGTTGTCACACAATAACACGGGAGGTCGGGCTTGTGTAACACCAAGCACCTTAGACAACATGACTGAACACACACAAGTTCCGCTATAGGATTACCAAGAGCTTTATACTTTAACTCCTCACTCGACTTTGGAAACTATGGACCGTTTACGAGCATTCCAAACCATCAAATCCCCTCCATAGAATCTAGTGTATCTCACTTAGATCGCCAATTATATCGATACTACTTACCCAGTCAGCATGTGAGAATGCAGAAACTAGTGTCGAGAAGGAATACCGGAACTGAAGACCAAAGTCAATAGTAAAGCGCACATATCAAATTATGCTCTTATCAATAGACTAATGGGGGAGTGCGAGGCTCCTGAACGTACCGAGACACCTTATTAACAACAAAGAACAAATCGGGAAATGTCATGGTGAGGTGCTTAAGACCAACAACAAAATACTGCAACACTGACTTGTAGAAATCTTGCAACCGTTGGCGACTACAATTTTGCCCTATAATGTTGACTCTGTTGGTGAAGATCATGAAAGGATAAAGCCCTTTGACGACCACCATGTGATCGAATATGGTCCAGAGTGCATTCCATGATGACCGTCTAGGTGAAACATCCAACCACGGTGCCGACAACTTCGTCTCACTCTGTTACTGAAGTAAGACAAGGGGCAGGAATGTTGGTTCCCATTGAGCGCCCTCCCTTCCACACGGTGAAGAAATGAAATCCAGGAGAGGAACTTCTCTTACACAAACAAGCGCCCGTACCAATCGAATCATATGAATTCTTGATGCATCTCATGCCCATAAGTTAAAATTTTATAGGTTTCTAAACTGTATTATCACTATACTCTCAAACTTTTGTTTCTATGCCTCCGTAGGATTTTTGGAAACTAGAGAACCTCTATGTAATATTCGATATGCTCATAGAGACATCTCTCTCGGGATATAAATATCGAGCTCCTTTCAAACTACTAGGTAAGCTCGGCGCGGCGGCACGCCGCGGCCTTAGTGAAAAAGAGTGGTGATTTTTAATTTTCGTATTGTTGAATATTTTCTTTGGGAAAATATTTATTGTAAAAATATCCAACAAATTTTGTTCGGAAACTATTTTAAAGCAATAAAAATTGTTGAATATTTTGTGGGAAGAAAATTTATTTGGAAAACTAATCCAACAATTCTTGAACAAAATGAACATTTCTTAGTTTTTGTGGAAAGTTTGGTAATTTCGTAAATTTAAAAATTTCTTAGTTTTACTTTTGTACACAATGGATATTTAGTCCAACTTTGTTAAATCTTTATTGGTTTAGAGATTATTGTGATTTTTTGAATGTACTGTTAATTCATATTTTGTTGGTTGTTCTGTCATTTTTATGGAAAAGAAAATTGATGAAAATTGTGATTTATGAGTAGAGAAAAAAGTAGAAACTTCTAAAATGTTGGAAAGGTAAGGAATGTTTTTAAAAAATGCGTGTCATTAGGTCCAATATGAAATATATATGCTGTTAAAAATAATGTTACTAAAGTTATTTGTTTATGATGTTAATAAAATTAGTTTGTAATATCTGGAGAATGCAACGACCTTTATGCAAAAGAACCGTGCGTTTTTATTCCGGAAGGACGATTTATAATTTTTGGAAAACGCGTGGTCGTTTCTGCCAAAAGTGGCGAGCGGGGCTGTTTTGCAAGAAGTTTTATTCCGGAGGGCCGATTTATTTTTTTTGGCCGGAGGCCGATTTACAATTTTCGGCGCGCATATATTTCATGTATATAATTTTCGGAGAACGCGAAGTTTTTTTTTTTTTTTAAAAAGACTACTGTACTGCCGCACTGTATCACGCACTGTACCGTCAAAAACCGGTGGTTGTTTTGTCAAAAAAAAAAAACTGCCCGGTGCACTGTAGCCGGGCCGCGGAGAGAACGCAAAAAACTGTGCCGGTGCACTGTCTTGCGCGCACTGTACACCCTACAGTGCGACGCTACAGTGCCGGGCCGCGGAGAGGACGCAAAATCGTTGCTCCTTAATATAGTTAGTGATGTTAATGCTATTGTACTCGTTTTATTGTAAATTGACAACTGCCGTATTAGGTAGTCATCATGGATATCTTTACTCAGGTCACTGGCATCATGATACAAGTAGATAATAGTAGTTTCCACTATAAGTATTGATGGTCTATCCTTCGACTAAAAGTAACATGTAAATACCAATCATCATACTCCTAGCTGCAGTCCTCCCCTCTACCCCCTAAATAGCGATATTTGATTGGTTGAAACGCCAGTTAGCTTACCCTCCTTAATAGCGATATTTAACAAACAATCTCAGTGACAATTTGATTGGTTGAAACGTATTGGTAGAGGAGATGGGGATGAGCTAGTAGTTTTCAACCTTGGTCGCGCTTCTAAGCCTACTAAGCCCGAAATACCAGAGTGAAGGGAATATGAATTTTGCTAAACATATTAAAAGTAACATTGAAATTCTACAACTATTGACGAAAGAGTTGCAAAAAACGAAAACTTTAGTGTACACGTTAGCACAATCTCCCAATTTACTCAGTTAGAAATACATCTAACATAGGGAGCCCGCATCGTTAGAGCATCTCCAGTCGGGGCGCCCAAATGGCCGCCCAAAGGGCTTCCGGACAGGCCCATTGGACGCTGTCCGGAAGAGCTGGCGCATTTGGGCGACGTCGCTCCCCACTCGCGCCGCCCAAAACGGCCGCCCAAATTATTTTTTCCATTTCTGCCGCGGAGGTTTTACGAATTCAAATCAGAAATGGCTAGAAATTCAGAGTTTTAGCCACATTCGGCCACAAATGTAAGTGTTTTTGCCGCCAAATTACTAATCCAAAAAATGCCACCAAAATATGCCGCCAAAATACGCCGGGAGATTTCGTTACCGGCGTCCGATTGCCGCCGCCACCGGCAGGTCTAGATGTCCTCGGGCTGGCGCACGTAGCCGTCGCCGGGCTGGGTCATGTCGGGGTCCTCATGTTGGAGATGTCGGCCGTCAAGATCATGAAGTCCTGGCTCCGCTTCTTGACGGCGGCTTTCTTCTGCTCGACGTCGATCCTGACGTCGGCCTTCTGCATCAAGGTCGCCCACCTTGCGTTGTTCTCATCGCGCCGCAAGCTCGAGTTGGAGCAGACGTCCGCGAGGACCTTGTCGATGGAGGACTGCACCCTGTCCGTCTTAGCCGCCGCAGCCAAGGCTGCTTTCGCCTTCTTGTGCCCTGTTGGACGCCCTCTGAGTTTTGCGGATCGGCGTTGGTGTCGCCGCGTCCCTTCTTGTTCAACGTCCGGCGGTGCGCCTTCCATTTCTCGCAATTTTGGAGAAGCTTGTAGCAATGCATCAACTTGAAGTCCTTCTCCTTGTTGAGCGACTTGTACAAAAGAAGGGCGTCGACAAGCTGCAACAAAGCAAGCCGATCACAAACAAAGCCGGCCGATCGACGAGAACACAACAAGGGGATCGCGCCGCGCGTCTGTTACCTGATCCGCCGGGCCCTACCCACTCTCTGGCCGGTCGATGATGTTCTCATGGCAGCCGTGGAACTTGTTGACGATGCGTTGAACACTGCGCCACCTATGCTCGATGGCGCCTTGGCTGCGCACCATGTTCACCTTGTAGAAGTCCTTGGTGTGCCGGCGCTCGTCGAACTCTTCCTTGACCCGCCTCCAGTAGGCGCCGCTGGTCTGGTTTGTGCCGGTCAGCACGCCGGTGGTGACGAACTTCCATGACTCGACCATGCACTCGTCCGCCTTGGTCATCCAAACGATGCCGCGGCTGCCCTTCTTCTTCGCCGCGGCGTGCTCGCCGACCACAGCCGCGGCCACCACCCCCTCCTCTTCGATCTCCTCGTCGGCGTCCTCATCCTCCTCATAGTACACCTCGTCCTCATCGAACTCATCGTCGTCGTCGCCTTCCGGCTCCAGGCCGTCAAGATCGACATTCGCCGCCCGGCCGTCGCCGTTGATCAGGCCGGCCATGAGTTCGGAGGTCTCCTACACACACAAAACAACGCCGACAGTCACGACTTGCCTATGCGTCTACGGTACGTACCATGCCATCCAAAACACGGCCTCATACCTGCAGGGGTTCCGTGTAATCGGCGGTGATTCCGTCGATCACATGGGAGGCGCCGGCGTCGAATGAAAGGCTGCGACCGGCCTGCGCGCTCGTCTGTTCGGCGGGGTGCCTCCGCAACGCCGACGATGACAGATCGACGGGGCGGTTCAGATCGAGCCCACAAGAAGGGAAGATGATGTTGGGGTCGAAGCCGCTGTCGTGCTGGCTATCGGCGTACTCGGGGGTGAATCTGGAGCGAGGAGTGCCGGCGGCGGCGCTTTCGGCGAAGAAAGATGAATTCGACGGAGAGCCGCCGTTCTTGCATCGAAGAGTGGCGGCGCTCTCTTGGCTGCCCCCCAAAGCGAAAGCTTGGTTCATCGCCGCCACCTTCTTGTTCATGGCGGCGAGGCCCATTGCCGTGAATGGCGCGTCCGCGGCCGGGTCGAGCAACTTTCTAGCTTTCGCCGCCGCACGCCGCCCGCTACCACTAGTAGGAAAACGCGATTCTGTGGCGCACCAAAAACAAATTCTGTGGCGCATGGTGGGCGCGCCACAGAATTGTCGCCACAAAATAAGCAATTCTGTGGCGCACCCCGCCGTGCGCCACAGAATACCTGAATTTTTGTGGCGCACTCAGGAACCATGCGCCACAGAATTGCGTTTTTTCGATTTAAAAAAAAATACGGACGGCGCCTCCACCGCGGGAGCGCCGACGACCACCGCCGCCCACCAAATCGCGCCTCTCCGTCGCTCCCGCCACGCCCCAAGGCCTGCGAGGCCGCCATGGCGGTGTCTGCGCCACCGAATCGCGCCGACGACTGAGGCGGAGGGAGGCGCCGGGATGCGGGAGAGCGCGGAGACGGCGCTGAGTCGAAGCCACCCGAGAGGCGGAGGAGCGCGTGCTGGGTGTCAAGACCTTGCTCCCGCCGACGGGAGGTGGGGAATCTTGGGCGGGAGGGGGAGGTGAGCGCAAGGGAGGCCGACGGTGGCGGGCGGCGGCTGTAGGCGTCGCCGGCGAGGTCGGACGGGCGCTTGGACGCGTCGAGGGTGCGGCCGGCGAAGACGAAGTCGACGGAGGCCCGAGCGTGGGCCGCGATCGTGGAGGCGTAGAGGGGGCCGGACGCAGAGGTTGCCGTCCACGCCACGGTCCCGGCGCCGGCCGGCGGACGAGAACCTGCAGGACTTGGACCCGAGCGCAACTCGTGGAGGCTGAGCAGGCGCGACTCCCGGCGCCGCCGCCGCGACGACTCCGCCTCCTCGTCGTCCGCCGCTCCTCCTGCTTCTCCCTGGCCGCGAGGTAGAGAGCGATGCCGGACGGCGCTGGTGGAGACGAGCGTTGGGGTGGAGACGAGCGTGGGGTTTCTGCTGTGTTGTGCGTGTGTGGTGCAGAACGGGGATAGATAGAATAGAAGATAAGGGAGAGAGAGAGGTGTGTCATGTGTGGCTAGGGTGAAAAGGAAAGAAAATATCTAAACATTTTTGTGGCGCATTTGATAAGGGCACCGACAAGTGCGCCACTGAATCTGATATCCCAGATCTTGGCGCACCAGTTTAGGTGCGCCACAGAATAGCAATATTCTGTGGCGCACCTACTATTCTGTGGCGCACCAGATTAGGTGCGCCACAGAATAGAAAATTCTGTGGCGCACCAGTTTAGGTGCGCCACAGAATAGCAATATTCTGTGGCGCACCAGATTAGGTGCGCCACAGAATAGAAAATTCTGTGGCGCACCAGTTTTGGGTGCGCCACAGATTTTTTTTTTGGTGGCGCATGGCTAAATGGTGCGCCACAGAATAGGGATCCATAGAATCGCGTTTTCCTACTAGTGTACGGCTCTGCTTCTCTAATCGGCGCCGGAGATGTTCGAGCTCCCAATCGGTCTCCGACATCGATTCGGCTTCTCCGCGGGCGGCGGAGGCTTGCGCTTAACGCCGAGTGTCTTCTTCGCCGCCGTCGCCTTCTTCTTGGCCTTCCCCTTCTCCTTGGGCACGGCCGTCGGTGCCATGGAATCCGATCCGGCGTGGCGGCAGGGCAGGATTTTTCTTTTTGGCGTGAGAACTGGCGCGAGATTTGGGATTTTGGGGAAAAAATGGGGGGGGGGGGGAGCCGGCATTTATTGCGAGCGTCGTCTCACTGCCAGGCGTGGCCCGCTCGTCGGGGGCGGCCGTTTCGTAGTGTCCGGGGCCGCCTCAAGCCGCACCAAGTTGAGGGCGTGGGCTGGGCGTGCCGGACACAAAACTGGGCCGCGCCGGACCGAAATCAGATTTGGGCGGCCTGAGTGGGGGAAAAATGTATCCGGCACGCCCCAAAGCCCTTTGGGCGGCCATTTGGGCGCCCCGACTAGAGATGCTCTTAGGGCCACCTATGTAGCCACTTGACACCGTCGTCGCCGACACCCAGGCATGCAATGTGCCATCTACATTATGGCTGGTGACACCATGCGCGGAGGAGTGGCCACTTGGCTGCGAGATAATTATCGCTAGTGGAGATCCTCAAATTTGAGATGATATGAAAAAATATCAGAAAAGCACTTTAGTTAGAGCATCTCAGTCGGGGAGCCCAAATGGCCGCCCAAAGGGCTTTGGGGCGTGCCGGACACATTTTTCCCCCACTCGCGCCGCCCAAATCTGATTTCGGTCCGGCGCGGCCCAGTTTTGTGTCCGGCACGTCCAGCCCACTGGTGGCTCTAGGTCAATAGTGCCAGAAACAGTGCTTGTACGTCACACGTCAGTTGGGAATCCCAAGAGGAAGGTATGATGAGTGCAGCAGTAAGTTTTCCCTCAGTATGAAACCAAGGTTTAATCGGACCAGTAGGAAAACGAGATTTGCTTCGAAGGTGTTGGTGAAGGAGTGTAGTGCGGCGCAACACCAAGGATTCCGGTGCCAACGTGGAACCTGCACAACACAAACCAAATTATTTTGCCCCAACTTAACAGTGAGGTTGTCAATCTCACGGCTTGCTGAAAACAAAGGGTTAAACGTATCGAATGGAAAATGTTGTTTGTTTGCATAAAACAGTAGAGAACAATGATTGCAGTAGATTGTATTTCAGATGTAAAAGAATGGACCGGGTCCACAGTTCACTAGTGGTGTCTCTCCAATAAGATAACTAACATGCTGGGTAAACAAATTACAGCAGGGCAATTGACAATTGATAAGTGCATATAACATGCATGTGTGAGCTGTGGTGTCTACTATGAGATTCATTTGGGCATTACGACAAAGTACATAGACCGCTATCCAGCATGCATCTATGCCTAAATAGTCCACATTCCGGTTAACGTCCATACCCCACTAGTAGGAAAAAGCTTTTCTATGGATCCCTATTCTGTGGCGCACGAAACAAGCCGTGCGCCACAAAACAAATTCTGTGGCGCATCTGTCATAGTGCGCCACAGAAATGTCACAATGTTGTGGCGCACTGCAAGCATGGTGCGCCACAGAATTTTCCTATTCTGTGGCGCACCAATAGGGGTGCGCCACCGAAAGTGTGCGGGCCCCACACCCACCCACGGGTCAGCCACTTTTGGGCCCATTCTGTGGCGCACGCGTCAGATGCGCCACAGAATATGCAAATTCTGTGCCGCACTCCTGCCCATGCGCCACAGAATTAGCATATTCTGTGGCGCATTCGTGCGGGTGCGCCACAGAATTACTTGCGCTGGCCCCACCAATAATTGGGGGGAGAGACATTCTGTGGCGCACTAGCTGCGGTGCGCCACAGAATAGTGACATTCTGTGGCGCACCAGGAAAGGGTGCACCACAGAATGTGCGTTCCAGATATTTTAAAAGGGGCATCTCCCCACTTTACCCAACCCATTTCCCATTTGCTCTTCTTCTTCCTCTCCTCCACCCACCTCCCAACTCGTGGTGCTCCTCCCTCCCATCCAATTTTGACCATAGATTTCTCCATTTTTTGTAGTTAAACCTATTTTGGTTGATAGACTCCCCCATATATACTCTCCTCCTCTCTCCCATCTTTTTTTTCCACTATCACGTCTCGGGATCGAATCTACAAGGTGAGGAAAGTTGGATGGACATGCATGAATGAAGCTTGTGTGTTGTGTGCATGAATTGGTCCGGAAAAAACATTTTGTTGTTGCTTGTGTCGGCGTGGTGCATGGATGTTTGCCGAAATGTTGATTAATTTCCATTTCGGCAAATTTTTGCACCACCCATATGTCATACTTTTAAGAGAGGTCATGCCGAATTTTTTCGTCGACCTTGCGTGCATGTGTGTGTTTGTGTGTGCATGTTGCGGTTCTAATTAACATGTGTACTCTCGTTTCTGCTCTATGTATAGCGCGTAGTCAACCATGGTCATAATGATGAACTCCGGTCGAATCAGAACATACAAGGAAGAAGCGAAGGCGGACATGATTCGGTCCAACGGGAGCCAGATAAGATGTCCATGTCGAAAATGCAAACTTGAGAGGTGGATGAACCCTGATTCTGGATTATTGGAGGAGCACCTGCTCAGGCACGGTTTCATGCTGGAACAAGCCGAACAAGATCATCATCATGACGAAGGAGATGCCGTCGGCGGACAAGATGATGACGAAGGAGATGCCGGCGGCGGACAAGATCATCATCATCATGACGAAGGAGATGCCGGCGGCGGACAAGATCATCATCATCATGACGAAGGAGATGTCGGCGGCGGACAAGATCATCATCATGACGAAGGAGACGAGCAGACCCCGCTAAGTTTGGCCTTGCAGGAAGCTCATTTTCAAGAACTGCTTCTCAGTCAGACGAGTAACGACAGAGAGAAAGCCAAGCTAGCGCAAATGGGGATAGACGGGATCACTCCGTTGTATCCTGGGTGCCGGCCCAGGATACGCGCTTGCAAGTAACGCTTGATGCTATGGAGATGAAGTCGGGAAACAAATGGACCGACAAGAGCTTCGACATGAACCTGAAATTCATGCATGATATTCTCCCCAAGGGTAACACATTGCCAACTAGTATCGAGGAGGCCAAGAAAGTCCTGTGCCCTCTTGACCTACCGCACGTCAGATACCACGCCTGCATCAATGATTGCGTAATTTATCGGGGCGATTACGAGGACTTGACCAAATGTCCGGTGTGCGGCCACGGACGGTACAAGAGTGGAAACAAGAAAAATCCTCGAAAAGTGGTATGGTACTTTCCTATCACTCCCCGTCTTCAGCGGTGGTTCGTGGACCCTAAGGAAGCAAAGCTCATGCAATGGCACGCGGAAAGGGAGAAGCCCGCAGAAGATCCGGAGAAGGGCACCATCCTGACACACCCTGCAGACGCTAGCAATTGGCAAGCATTGGACATCGCCTTCGAAGATTTTGGGCGCGACGCAAGGAACGTCAGGCTGGGTATGAGCACAGATGGAATGAATCCGTTCGGCAACCAGAGTAGCGCACATAGCACCTGGCCCGTGTTTGTATGGCCTTACAACCTTCCCCCGTGGCTGTGCACGAAGCAAAAGTACATACACATGAGTATGCTTATTCAGGGGCCGAAACAACCAGGTATCGACATACATCTGTATTTCGAGCTGTTGAAAGAGGAGTTAGAAACGTTATGGAAGACGCCAGTCCGTACGTGGGACGCCTACACTAAAGATTATTTCAATATGAGAGCCGCGTTGCTCACGACGGTGCAGGACTATCCTGGAATCTCGTATGTATCGGCCCAGGTGGGACACGGATTCTGCGCATGTGTCAGGTGCATGGATGACACCCCGCATATCCAGCTACCAAGAGATCAAGGGTCTTCGAAAACCGTGTACCCAGGGGCTCGAAGGTGGCTTCGCATGGACCACCCTTGGAGAAAACGCGGTGATTTGTTCGATGGTCAAGAAGAGCTCGGAACAGAACCGCGCCCGAGGAGCGGCATAGAAATTGATGAGCTTTTGAGAAATTGGGAGGAGTGCCCTGCGCCGGGAAAGAAGCGACCGAGGGTAGATCCGCTGCTGGGTGTATGGAAAGCGAGGTGTGCTTTCCATGACTTGGAGTACTGGAAGGTCCTCCACACGCCCCATAGCCTCGATGTAATGCACATTACGAAGAATGTTACCGAGGCTGTTCTTGGCACTCTTTCGAACATGCCGGAAAAGACCAAGGATGGGAAGAAAGCAAGATACGATCTGAAATGGCTTGGCATCAAGAAAGATATTCAGGCCCCCGATAGTGATGATGATGATAATGATGACCAGACGGAAGGGACTCAAGGTCGCCGCAAAAGGAGGAAGAAGAACGCGGTGGTGCTTCCCCCTACCTGCTTCACTATGAGTCCGGAGGAGCTCAAGCAGTTCTACATGTGCCTCCTAGGAGTCAAATTTCCTTACGGTTACGCGGGAAAGATAAGCAGATATCTGGACGAAACAAAGAAGAGGTTCAGCGGGATGAAGTCTCACGATTGTCATGTGCTTATGACGCAGATAATTCCCGTTGCGATCCGAGGGATAATGGACGAGCACGTCCGTGATACGCTGTCTGCACTTTGCAACTTTTTCGACGTCATCAACCGGAAGTCGATCGGCGTGAGGCAGCTCCACAAGATACAGGATGAGGTCGTGGGGATACTATGCGAGCTCGAGATTTACTTCCCGCCCGCGTTCTTTGACATCTGCGTGCATCTCCTTCTCCATGTCGTTGATGACATTCTGAAGCTCGGGCCGACGTTCCTGCACTACATGATGCCGTTCGAAAGGCAGAACGGTGTCATCAAAGGATACGTTCGCAACAGGGCCCGTCCAGACGCAAGCATTGCCAAGGGCTTTCTGACCAAAGAGTGCATCTCCTTCTGCCAGAGTTATCTAAGCACCGAGAACGAGGATGTTGGTCTGCCCACTAGGACGCACCTCGGCAGGCTCGCTGGTTTTGGTCACCGCGAGGGCTACCGCTCACTCCCTGTCTTCATTGATGGTCGACGCGACGACTTCGAAAGGGCTCACCGGGTCGCGCTACAACACTTAGAATTGATCGAACCTTGGGTGGAAGAGCACAGAAGCTTAATCGAGAAGAATTACATCGACCTGGGCCGGCCGAGGAAGAACGGAGATGTAACCAGAGAGCACAACTCCAGCTTCACGAGATGGTTCAAGAAAAGGCAACTGTCTGAATCACGGGTCAGAAAGCCATGTACGAAAGATGAAAAACTCATATTCTCCATATCACAGGGCCCCGGGCAGAACGTGAAGACCTATCAGTCGTACGACATCAGTGGTTACAGATTCTGCACCGAGGAAAAGGACAGGAGTAGCGAATATCAAAACTCAGGAGTAACTATGCTATCCTACGCCGATGACGAGGCTACCGTCAAGCAAAGATACTTCGGAAGGATAGAGGAGATATGGGAGCTCAACTACTGTGGAGAGTCCGTGCCAATGTTCCGTGTGAGATGGGCCAAGAACGTCGAAAAAGAAGGCCGGTATTTCACCACCATGGTTATACCCGAAGCCAAATCGAAGAACGCCTCCGCGAAAAATGAGCCATGGGTACTCGCTAGCCAAGTCGACCAATGCTTCTTCATTACCGACCCGTCAAAGCCTAGCCGTGTTGTCGTGAGGAGGGGCAAGAGGAGCATCATCGGAATGGAAGGAGACGCCAACGAGGAGGACTTGGACAAGAACGGCGATCCGAAGATCGAGGAGGAATTCGACAAGTACTTCGACATGCCTACTACTTGTAAAGAAAAAAGGAAGACCTCCCTACCTACGAAAGGTTGTCCGTTCACGCGAAGAAATCTCAAGGTGACCGGCCTAAAGTATTCAACCGCCAAGAAGGGAAAGAAGAGATGCTAGCTCGGAACCGGACGGGAAGAAGAAGACTTTTTTGTGTATTATATATAATTTGTTTGTGTGCGTGAGACAAGAATATCTATGTATTTTGATATATGGCACAAGTTCAATATTTTGATATATGGCACAAGTTCAATATTTGTATTAATTTGTGTGTGTGAAACTTTTTTTGTGTATTAATTAATATAAGACAAACACAAAATTTAACAAAAAAAAATATGGGTGACAGCCAGGATTCGAACCTGGCTGCCCCAGGTTACAGAACAGCTAACCAGTGGGCTACTGAGATGGTTCTGTCGAAGGAATTCTGTGGCGCACCACCTAGTGGATGCGCCACAAATATCAAAATTCTGTGGCGCATGCACTAGGGGTGCGCCACAGAATTCCAACACTTAGGCATATTTCGCGTCCCCGCCGCCGTTTTCTTTCTCTTCTTCTTCCTCGCTTCTCTGTACGTGCCGTCGACCTCGAGCCGCCGCCGACGCCCCCGCCTCGGCCTCGCCCACCTCGCGCCCGTGCCGCCTCGGCCTCGCCCACCTCGCGCCCGTGCCACCGACGACCTCGCCCGCCCCAATTCGTCGCCGTCGACCTCGAGCTGCCACCGACGCCCCCGCCTCGGCCTCGCCCACCTCGCGCCCGTGCCGCCTCGGCCTCGCCCACCTCGCGCCCGTGCCGCCTCGGCCTCGCCCACCTCGCGCCCGTGCCACCGACAACCTCGCCGCCACCGCCTGGACACGGCGCACCGCCCTCGACACCGCCGCCGACCACCTCCTCTCCCTCCTAGCACCGAAGGTGACCCCTCCTCCTCCCCTGGTCTCCTCTCCCTCCTAGCACGATGGTGTTTGTCAAAATGCCTACACTAAAATTCTTGTACGAATTTGATAATTTCAGTTGCTATTAGGTTAGTTGTTAGTTTAGGTTAGTTTGTTGCTTGCTTGTGCTTTGGGTTAGTTTAGGCTGTTAGGTTAGTTGTTAGTTTAGCTTAGTTAGTTGATAATTTTACTTGTTAGTTTAGGTTAGTTTAGTTGCTGTTAGGTGTGTTGCTGTTAGTTGCTGCTTGCTGTTAGGTTAGTGTTAGGTTAGTTGCTACTAGCTAGGTTAGTGCTTGCTAGTTGTTAGTTGCTACTAGCTAGGTTAGTGTTAGGTTAGTGCTAAGTTTTTGCTAGTTGTTAGTGCTTGCTGTTAATTAGTTGCTGCTTGTTAGTTGATGTTAGTTGCTGCTGCTAGTGCTAGCTAGGTTAGTTTCTAGTTGTGTTGCTAGGTTAGTGCTGCTGCTGTTAGGTTAGTTTTACTTGTATTTTTGAAATGCATTTCATTTGTAAACTAATATATTGTATTTCCGTATGCAGGAAGTTGGGAAGAAGCACCGCGTTCTTTCAGGTGAGATGTGGGATGTGGCGATGCCGGCCGGAGATGCCGGCCGGACATGTGGATTTTTTTTTTGGAGATGTGGATGTGGCTCCGACCATCGTGTCGTGGAGTTGGGTGTTTGTGCTTGTGCTCCGACCATCGTGTCGTGGAGATGCCGGCCGGAGATGTGTTTTTTTTGTGAAATATATGCAGGTACCCCGAGACCCTTGAGATTGCCGGAACGTCGATTAACTTCCGTTCCGGCAAATTCGGGTACTCCATATGTCCCTTTTTTAGCAAAGGTCATGCCGATTTTTTTCGTGAAATTTGGCATGACTTTGCTAAAAAAAGGACATATGGTGTATTGTGATTGTGCTCCGACCATCGTGTCGTGGAGATGCCGGCCGGAGATGCCGGCCAGAGATGTGTTTTTTTTGTTGGAAATGCTTGCAGGTACCCGGAGAGGCCCTTGAGATTGCCGGAACGTCGATTAACTTCCGTTCCGGCAAATTCGGGTACTCCATATGTCCCTTTTTTAGCAAAGGTCATGCCGATTTTTTTCGTGAAATTTGGCATGACTTTGCTAAAAATAGGACGTATGGGGTATTGCGACTAATGCATGGGCCGGGGTATCTTAGTACTAATTAGTTAGGTGATTTTTTTATCTTAAATTTGTTATACTAACTTTTTGCCTCTTTTTAATGCAGTGCAAACATGGCCGACAATGACGAGGCCGGGTTTCTCGAACAAGAGGCGAGGAACCGATAGAGGAAAATAGTATCATTCCGACGTTCATCGCAGAGGCGGTGACAAAGACGCTCACGTCGCTCTTTACTACCATATGTGAGTCTGTCAGGGTTTGGACTGAGGGAGGGAAAAAAGGGCCTCCCCCAGTGATCAGCTTCGGCACCAGACAGTACTCAATACTGCCTCCGGAAGATACACCAGATACACCAGAGAAGAAGAAGAAGAAGCACAGGAAGAGAAGTAAGCCAGCTCCGAAGCCGAAACCTATCTTGGGGTATGAACCCATGATACCACCCCGTGCGGGTGGCTTGTCGTCCCGATTGCATGAAGCTGGTCAACCGATACTGCCTCCGGAGCTGCTCCACCTCGCAGATGGATGCATGGTCCCTTTGCAACATGCTATCTTGAAGCTAGAGGACAACCTTCTTAAAGACGAGAATCCAAACTACCCGGCGTTCACTGTCAAGGTGCCAAAGGACTTGGTTGACTTCGTCGATGAATCCCCCGCGGATCTGTTCTTCATATCGTGCGAGGACGTCTTCAACTTGTTTCACTATAAACGGCTGGACTATAACTTGGTCCGCCTATACGCGCTCAACCAGGCGATGAAGATCAGGAGAGAACAAACCCCTTACGTCAAGGTAGTGGATCCCTACTACATGCGGGACAGCCAGCTGGAGGAAGGATCAACGACACGGGCCAGGGCCACAGAGTACCTCCAGAGAATCATGCTGAACATGAACACGAAGAACAGCCTTCTTGTGCCTTTCTTTTTCAAGTAAGTCCGCATCTAGTCGCCGCTGTCGTATCTTATGCTTTCTTATAGATTTCTTCTGTTGTGTTGATCCTTTCCAATATTCCGTTTCAATTGTGTTGAGCAGTGACAAGTACTCAGTACTCATCGTCGTAAGCCCGAAGTGGTCAGTTGCCACATATTTTGACTCAGGGAATTTGGACGTGCCGAAAGACTACACTAGAATTAAGGGTGTTCTCGATGAGGCTCTCGAGGGCTACGCCAAAACGGAGGTCCCTTCGAGAAGAAAGGGGAACGTGTAATGGACAACACACACAAGTTTCACCATGGGACTGGGTTCCATTGCCTCAAGCAAAAGTCTGGCAGCATGGATGCCTTCTACGTCCTCTTTCACATGAAAGGGTTTGTCCGGGATGCAGTGATAACGAGGTTGCCATTTAGTCTCCAAGAATGGACCAAATATGATGAGGATCTCACCGATGATGAGCTTAGAGAAGACTTCCATCGCATCCAGTTACAGTTATCGAAAATCATCCTGGAAGATGTCAAGACAGTAGGGGGTCCTTACACAACGCCAAAGGTTGAATGTATTATAAAAGAAAACCTTGCCTCACTCGCAAGAAGTGCTTATTTCTTTTCTATATTAGATGAATAAATCATACTCTAGTTATATCATTAACCAAATATATATCCCAATCGATTTTCAGGGTTGTCTAAGTGGGAGATCGAAGAACGCCTAGATATGCAGAATGACACGAGGACGTGGATGACGAAAGACGGCTATAATCCGTTTCCGGAGCGGATCAGGAAGAAGGATCCATCATACGGGTGGTTCTCTATTTGATCTTAGTTGTGTGAACTATTGTGTGACATTAAGACTTGTGTGACATTGTGTGAACTTTTGTACCAATTGTCACTATATATGTATGTATCTCGGGATATAAGTAATGCGATGACATTGTAATGTGTTTGTTTTAATATACATGTGAAAATATATTTCTGTTTCTGTTATATCTGTGGAAATATGAAATATATATTTCTGTTTCTGTTATATCTGTGTAAATATGAAATATACATGTATTCTGGTATTATACGGATATTTGTATTCTGGTATAAGTACGGGTAGAATACTGCACAGGAATTCTGTGGCGCGCCCAAAATATTTCTGTGGCGCACCCTATTCTGTGGCGCACGGTTAGGGGGTGCGCCACAGAACGTAATTCTGTGGCGCACCGTGCGCCACAGAATTGTGACAATTCTGTGGCGCACACGGTGGTGCGCCACAGAATTTACAATTTAGTGGCGAGTATTCTGTGGCGCACCCCCATGCGCCACAGAATAGCTTTAGGGGTGCGCCACAGAATGGCTTTTTCCTACTAGTGCCCCTTCCAGTATTAAGTTGCAAGCAACAGACAATTGCATTAAGTAATGTGCGTAATGTAAACAATACATTCATCCTTGAATAAAGCATTGCTGTTTTACCCCTAGTGGCAACAACACATCTACAACCTTAGAACTTGCTGTCACTATCCCAGGTTAAATAGAGGTTGAACCCAACTATCATGCATAAATACCCCCTCTTGGAGTTACAAGTATTCACGTGGCCAAGGCTTCAACAAGTAACGGAGAGCATGCAAGATCACAAATGACATAGACATGATAATATAATATTCAGCTCCACATAGGTATCAATATAAGTCAGATCCCAGCAAACACAACATGTAGCATTACAATAAGATGATCTTGATCATGATAGGCAGCTCACAAGATCTAAACATGATGGCACAAGTGGAGAAGACAACCATCTAGCTACTGCTATGGACCCATAGTCCAAGGATGAACTACTCACGCATCACTCCGGAGGCGGGCATGGCGATGTAGAGCCCTCCGGTGATGATTCCCCTCTCCGGCAGGGTGCCGGGAAGAGCTTCAGAACCCCCCGAGTTAGGGTTGACGACGGCGGCGGCAGCGAATATGTTCTGGATGAAAGGCTCGGTGTTTTAGGGTTTTCTCGTCTCGGGGAATAAATAGGCGAAGGGGCGATGTCGGCGGACCCCCGAGGGGCCCAAACCACACCAGGCGCGCTGGGGTGGGCCGCGCCTCCAGGTGGTTTGGCCACCTCGTGGCTCTCCTTCGTGTCTCCTTCGGACTCCGTGTACGTGCTGGAAAAATAGGGACCTGGCCTTTTGTTTCGTGCAATTCCGAGAATATTTCCAGAAGTAACTTTCTGAAACCAAAAACAGCAGAAAACAGGGAACTGGCACTGTGGCATCTTGTTAATAGGTTAGTCCCAGAAAATGCATAAAAGTGATACGAAGTGTATATAAAACATGTAGCAAATGGTATAATATAAGCATGGAACAGCAGAAATTATGGATACGTTGGAGACGTATCAAGCATCCCCAAGCTTAGTTCTACTCGTCCTCGAGTAGGTAAAACGATAACAACAAATAATTTCTGAGGAGACATGCTTTCACACAATCTTGATCAATATATTGCAAGGCTCATGTCATGAATGAAGTGACTCAAAGCAATGATCTATAGTTTGCTAACAAATAGATAAAGAGTAAACAATGAATCATATAAGCAAAAACTTTTCATGAATAGTACTTTCAAGACAAGCATCAAAAAGTTTTGCATAAGAGGTAACTCATAAAGCAATAGATTCAAAGTAAAAGGCATTGAAGCAACACAAAGGATGATTAAGTTTCAGCATTTGCTTTCAACTTGTAACATGTATATCTCATGGATAGTTGTCAACATAAAGCAATATAACAAGTGCAATAAGTAAATATGTAAGAATCAATGCACACAAAGTTGACACAAGTGTTTGCTTCTAAGATAGAAAGGAGTAGGTAAACTGACTCAACATAAAGTAAAAGATAGGCCCTTCGCAGAGGGAAGCAGGGATTAAATCATGTGCTAGAGCTTTTTAAGTTTTCGAAAGCATATAGAGAGCACAAAATAAGTATTTGAGAGGTGTTTGTTGTTGTCAACGAATGGTAGTGGGCACTCTAACCCCCTTGTCAACCAGACTTTCAAAGAGCGGCTCCCATGAAGGACGTTATCTCTACCAGCAAGGTAGATCATCCCTCTTCTCTTTTGTTTACACATGTATTTTAGTTTCTTTATAGATGACACTCCTCCCAACCTTTTGCTTACACAAGCCATGGCTAACCGAATCCTCGGGTGCCTTCCAACATTCACATACCATGGAGGAGTGTCTATTGCAAAATTAAGTTGCTTACTGATAAATCAGGGCAAAACATGTGAAGAGAATTATTAATGAAAGTTGTAATTAATTGGGGCTGGGCACCCCGTTGCCAGCTCTTTTTGCAAATTATTGGATAAGCGGATGTATATGCCACTAGTCCAGGTGAAAGTCTGTCAGAAGTAAATGACAAGATTGAAAGATAAAACACCACATACTTCCTCATGAGCTATAAAACATTGACACAAATAAGGAGTAATAAAGTTTTGAATAGTTTAAAGGTAGCACATGAAATATTTACTTGGAATGGCAGGAAATACCACATAGTAGGTAGGTATGGTGGACACAAATGGCATGGGTTTTGGCTCAAGTTTTGGATGCACGAGAAGCATTCCCTCTCAGTACAGAGTTTAGGCTAGCAAGGTTGTTTGAAGCAAACACAAGTATAAACCGGTACAGCAAGAATCACATAAAAACATATTGCAAGTATTATAAGACTCTACACTGTCTTCCTTGTTGCTCAAACATTTTACCAGAAAATATCTAGACCTTAGAGAGAACAAATATGCATCCCAAGTCTCAACAAGCTCTACGGTAGTTCTCCACTACTAGGCTTTAACTACATGATGCAAGAGCTTAAACATGATCTACTTGAGAGCTCAAAACAATTGCAAAGCATCAAATCAAAACAAGACAATGATCTACAAGAATGCATATGTCTTTTCCAATACCAACTACTACATGTAGCATTTTCTTTCTTCCAAACAAACACCAATAATTTATTTAAACATAAACTCTCCAAATGATAATATAATGCAGCAAGAGAGTATTTATAAACAAGTGCTAACAGCTCGAAGAGATGCATGAAAAACAGGAGCTAAAAGCACTGCAGTAGCTAGTTAAGAATACTCAACAAATATAAGTGAAGAACATGAGTATTCACATGAAAAAGCGGAGCGTGTCTCTCTCCCACACAAGGATTGCTAGGATCCAATTTATTCAAACAAAAACAAAAATAAAAACACACAGACGCTCCAAGTAAAGCGCATAAGATGTGAAAGAATTAAAATATAGTTTCACTAGAGATGACCTGATAAGTTTGTTGATGAAGAAGGGGATGCCTTGGGCATCCCCAAGCTTAGACGCTTGAGTCTCTCTGAATATGGTTGGGATGAACCACGGGGGCATCCCCAAGCTTAGGCTTTTCACTCTTCTTGATCACATAATATCACCCTTCTCGCTTGATCCTTGAAAACTTCCTTCACACCAAACTCAAGACAGTTCTCATTAGAGGGTTAGTGCATAATCAAAAATTCTCATATTCTGTAATGATACAATCAATCCCAAAGCTTCTGGACATTAGCTACAGCCACCAATGCTTTGTGGAGCAAAGAAATCCACACAAACACAGTAAAAGAGCGAATGCAAAACAAAAGGCAGAATCTGTCAAAAACAGAACAGTCTGGAATGACGAATTTTTTCGAGGCACTTAAGTTGCTCAGATGGATCTGGCCTAAAATAATGAAAGTTGCGTACATATCTCAGGAATATGCGTGATTTTTCTCAGAATTTTTTGAATTTTCTACAGGGAGATAAGCTCAAATCCGTGACAGCTAAAAATCTGTCACTGCGCAGAAATCCAAATCTTGCATCAACTTTCAATATAGAACTTTACTTGGCACAACATTGCGATAAAATAAAGATACAAAGGAGTTGCTACAGAAGTAACAAAACTCCTTGACACATGGGTTATCTCCCACAAGTGCTTTTCTTTAATGCCTTTCAGCTAGGCTTTAGGATTTTAATGATGCTCGCATAAGAATAAGAGTTGAAAAACAAAGAGAGCATCAAGAGGCAAATATCAAAATCATCTGAGTCTAACCCACTTCCTATGCAGAGGAATATTGTAGTAAAACAAATCATTGAAGCATAAAGCAGCTAGCATAGGAAGATGCAACAAATCCAACTTTAAAACTTCCAACACAAAGAGAGGTATTTTAGTGACATGAAAACTTTTAAAACCATCTTTCCCTCTCTCATAATAATTTTCAATAGCATCATAAACAAACTCAACAACATAACTATCACATAAAGCATGCTTTTTATGATCTACAAACACATAACTTTTATCAAGCAAGATAGTGGGATCAAAAATTTCAAACCCACTTTTAGACATATTGAAACAAGTTGATTGATCACTCTCAATAGTAGAATTAATAATATTATCAAGCAACATAGGACCATCATCTAGAGCTTTATCATAAACATTTTCTAAGCAAACACTCTCATTACCATGCATTTCGAAATTAGGAATAAAAAGTGGATTATCATAAGACTTATCAAAATAGCATGGATTTTCATAAACAACATTGGGGGAAATATTTGGTACTTCTGTTATTTTTGCTTTCTCTTGAGTCAAGGAGCTTGTTACTTCAAATTTATCAAAAGGAGATATTTCAATAGAATCATGACATTCAACAATATAGCATTTTTCCTCCTTAGGTAGGCATGGAGGGCAATTAAATAGTGTAAGAGTTGAAGAGTTACTGTCATTAGAAGGTAGATCCTCCTTTTGTTCTTCACTCTCCTCCTCTTTTTCATCCAATGAGATCACAGTTTCAGCAATTTCCTCTTCCTCAGGTTCCTGCAAGGCACAAGTTTCATCTTTTTGAGGAAACATCCTCTCAAGATGTTCAGTAATGTAAGAATTATTATCCTTGTAGGTATCACAACAATATTTAAGTATGGCAATACATTCAGATTTATAAGGGGCATCAGTTTTATGTTCAAGATAAGAACTAATTTCAAGGGCACCCTTAAAAACAATAAACTCTTCAATTTGTTCAAGATTACCAAAATCATAGTTTCCTTTAGCATAGGCAGCCAAGGTTTCATTATCAGTATACTCACATTGGAAAGGGAGATGTTTGTGCCTTCTATAGCAAAGAGATTCATTAAAGCAGTAGGATTCATCATATGTAGAACACAAGTTCTTAGCAAAACCATTCAATCTTCTTATTTGTTCCCATAGATGTTTTCCTTTTGGAGAGAAGCGGTAATTCTTATAACGAGACCCAGTTTCATAGAGATAAGACATTGAAAACAACTAGTCATAATAGTAATTCGAAATAAAAAGGAACTAATTTTTTTGTGTTTTTGATAAAGAGAGCAAACAAGACTAAATAAAAATAAACTAAGCAAGACAAATAACAAAGTAAAGAGATTGGGTGTGAGAGACTCCCCTTGCAGAAGCAATTCGGTTTTCCCCGGCAACGGCGCCAGAAAACGTTGTTGGTGGCTCTAGGTTAATAGTGCCAGAAACAATGCTTGTACGTCACACGTCAGTTGGGAACCCAAGAGGAAGGTATGATGAGTGCAGCAGTAAGTTTTCCCTCAGTATGAAACCAAGGTTTAATCGGACCAGTAGGAAAACGAGGTTTGCTTCGAAGGTGTTGGTGGAGGAGTGTAGTGCGGCGCAACACCAGGGATTCCGGTGCCAACGTGGAACCTGCACAACACAACCAAATTACTTTGCCCCAACTTAACAGTGAGGTTGTCAATCTCACCGGCTTGCTGAAAACAAAGGGTTAAACGTATCGAATGGAAAATGATGTTTGTTTGCATAAAACAGTAGAGAACAATGATTGCAGTAGATTGTATTTCAGATGTAAAAGAATGGACCGGGGTCCACAGTTCACTAGTGGTGTCTCTCCAATAAGATAACTAACATGCTGGGTAAACAAATTACAGCTGGGCAATTGACAATTGATAAGTGCATATAACATGCATGTGTGAGCTGTGGTGTCTACTATGAGATTCATTTGGGCATTACGACAAAGTACATAGACCGCTATCCAGCATGCATCTATGCCTAAATAGTCCACTTTCCGGTTAACATCCGTACCCCTTCCAGTATTAAGTTGCAAGCAACAGACAATTGCATTAAGTAATGTGCGTAATGTAAACAATACATTCATCCTTGAATAAAGCATTGCTGTTTTACCCTAGTGGCAACAACACATCTACAACCTTAGAACTTGCTGTCACTATCCCAGGTTAAATAGAGGTTGAACCCAACTATCATGCATAAATACCCCTCTTGGAGTTACAAGTATTCACGTGGCCAAGGCTTCAACAAGTAACGGAGAGCATGCAAGATCACAAATGACATAGACATGATAATATAATATTCAACTCCACATAGGTATCAATATAAGTCAGATCCCAGCAAACACAACATGTAGCATTACAATAAGATGATCTTGATCATGATAGGCAGCTCACAAGATCTAAACATGATGGCACAAGTGGAGAAGACAACCATCTAGCTACTGCTATGGACCCATAGTCCAAGGATGAACTACTCACGCATCACTCCGGAGGCGGGCATGGCGATGTAGAGCCCTCCGGTGATGATTCCCTCTCCGGCAGGGTGCCGGGAAGAGCTTCAGAAACCCCCCGAGTTAGGGTTGACGACGGCGGTGTCGGGGGAATACTTTCTGGATTAACCCGCGGCCCAGTGCGACTTAACTTACTCGCACGGATGAAGGCCCACTTGGGAACAAGCCCAATATTGAACCGCCATAAGGAGAAAGATCTAGAAGACAAATCCCGGAGGACGTGAAGACCAAGTAGTCTCCGAGTAGGCCTCTGTGGATGTATTCCTTATGGGGAAGTTTCCTTTTGTAACCTAGCGAGCCTCTGTGTATATAAAGAGGACTCGCAGGACTTAGAGCGGGTCAAGCTATCAAGCCCCAAACCCTAGCTCATACGGCGAGTACCAGATCGGATCGCCTCCATTGTAACACCTCGATTATCATATCAATACCAATCTAGGGTAGGCAGGAAGTAGGTCTTTTACCTCACATTGAGGGGGCCGAACCTGGGTAAATCTGTGTTGATCTTTGTTCCTGCGATCCCAAGCTCGGAGATGCTTGACTCGCATAATCCCACACCTACGAAGTCATCTATGACACCTGACGTGACAAACCCACGACAGTTGGCGCCCACCGTGGGGCCTGCGGTCAAGAGCGTCACGTTCCGCGCAGGATCCATGAAGGGAGCTGAAGATCTTGTTGTTGGCCGTATCATCACGGTCAATGGCACACCCCTCATCGACGATTCAAGCTGGGGGCCGGAAGCAGATTACTTGGAGACCGGCCACGTCATCCCCTTTGGATCCATCAACGTCTTCGTCGGCTTCATTGGCGGCGAGTCAGAGGATCCATCGCAGCATGGCGACTCAGAAGAAGGAGTCGCGGTAACAGTGGACCAAGAAGAAGATCTATCAACCACGAGTCGCTGCCTCTCGAAGACGAAGAAGGCCAATCCATTGAGTATGTCCTTGAGGAAAGGCTATGCGGAGGCCCTGTGGACAGTGGCTCGCCCTCTGTAGAAGATCGGCACGTGGAAGGGGTCTACAGGACCACAGAAGCAGACGAAGGGCTGGGCATGCCACCAGGCAGCTTAGCCCCCACACCGCCGGAAGCAGCAGAACAAGCCGCGCTAGACGCATCAGGAGTCGCGGCATCCGCTGCGATGACGCCAGGAGTCGCGGCCTCAGGAGTCGCAAACAGAGAGACCCACCTGGAGTCGCGCCTGCGGAATCAGGGTCAAGGGTAACCCCCAGCGCAGCGGTCACGCCGCCACAGGGAAGCGTGTTGTTTACACCAATATCTGCGGTTAACGCGGCTGCTAGGGTGACAGAATTGGAGGCTACCAGGATCGGGCTATATGATGAAGTCCAGAGAATCGCAGATGAGAGAGCCAGGCTGGCGCGTGAGGAACAGCGCCTCCAACAGGAGCAACTGCGACTCATCGAGGAAACCAATTCTCTGCAAGGAATACAGGCCACCTTGCCACACAGACGCCACGCGAGTCGCCTGCAGCCAGGAACAGTAAACCCTATGGAGCTGTTCCAATCACCTACCACTGAACCAGCAATTGCGGTCCCGTCAGCCGCCACCAACACTATCCCATCAGTCGCCACCAACACGCGCACCCGGTCGCATGGTCAGGGGTCGCACAACCTTCAGTCGCGGTACCCGCACGCATGGCACCATCTGCCATGGTTATGCGGTCCGCGGCCCCGTTAGCTGCGCCCGCGGTTCAAGCAATCGCTGTACCATCAATCGTACCAGCGGTTCCATCTTTCGCAGCACCAAGAGTAGCAGAGATACCTGGGTCAAGGGCCATAGTACAGGCTAACAACAGGGCCATGATGCCCCCGCCGTTGACGCAGCCAACCTTTGTTCAGCATCGCCACAGCAGCCTCAAAGGTTCCACACGCCGCAAGGGCATTATGTTAGCCCAGTGGAGAATCTCTTTGCAGCCACAAACATCTTGGCCAGATTAGCGCCAGCAGGAAACACGCCAATGGACAGAGAGGCACGGCGCGCCATTGAGATGCTGAGCACAGCAGTAATACAGCAGGCGAATATGTCCGAACACGCAGGACGGCTGCACTCCACCCCTTACAATAGCAGAGCAACGGCGGAGAGAAGCATCCACGCGGAGTCGCCACACGTTGCGACCTCAAGCTCGGCTAGGCGACAAAGGGAAGATCAACCTGCGGCTCAAAATCAACCTCAGCAATTCAACCCATAGAGATTGTGCAGCCGCGCCGGCGGCCAACCAATAGGAAGGCCAGCTTCGTCCAACCTATCGTCGCGACTCAAAGGCCCAGTCTGTTTCAGCGAAAGAATCAGGTCTGAACCGTTTCCTGCAGATTTCAAAGGACCTCGCAAGGTCGCCAACTACAACGCCAGCATGGACCCTGTTACTTGGCTCAACAATTACGAGATGGGCATGAGCATCCTAAATGCATCCGAAGAGATCTGCGCACGTTACCTAAACATGATGTTAGAAGGCGCAGCCCACATATGGCTACAAAATTTGCCACCAAATTCAATAAACTCTTGGGATGAGATGAAGGAAGCTTTTATCAAGAATTTCCAAGGAACATGCAAGCGACTCTGCAGCATAGAGGACCTTGAGCGTTGTGTACAGAAGGAAGGCGAGTCGAGTCGCCACTGGATGAGAAGGGTCGCAGAGATCATACATTCCTCAGACATACCACCCAGTTCAGCAGTCCTTGTCATGGAGAAAAATTGCAAATTTGAGCCGCTAGTCCACAAACTAGGTCGCATGAAGGATAAAGTCAAGAGCCTAAGCGAGGTAATGGCGGCGGCCAACAAGTATGCTAGCTCGGATAAAACCAGGGACGCATCTGATGGAGGAAGAGGAAAACACTGGCAAGGGAAAAAGGCCAGTAGCAAGCCTCAACAACAGCAAGCTAGCAATGCCAATGCGAGTTATAACAAGCGCAAAAACGAGGAAGGAAACTCAGGGTTAGTCGCAAATACGAATACTCGTTACAAACAAAGCAGCAGCAGAGGAAGGAATTTTCACCCAGTTAATTTGGAAGAGGTTTTCAACCGCCCCTGCGACATCCATATAGGAAAAGATGGGAAACCACCCAACCACACGAAGGCACAGTGTTATCATTACAAAAAGTGGAAGGATGGACAGCCACTCAACACAAACTTCAATCATCAAAACAACGAGGAAGGTAAACATGGCGGAGGCAACAACAGCAACAACGCCGTCCCAAATCCGCAGCCAGATCAGCCACAGTTCCCAAAACAGTTGGGTCAGTATCATACCATTGTGGTGAATACTTCAAGGAGGGAACAAAAGCTGCGACGACGCAATCAGGCTGTTAACGCCATAGTACCAGCCGTCCCACAGTGGCTAAAGTGGTCCGAGCAACCAGTATTTGGAGCCGCGAGGATCACCCAGGAGAAATAAATGAAGAGGGAAAACTCGCGCTGGTGGTTGCCCCTCAAGTCGCAGGGTACAAGTTGAGCAAAGTACTGATGGATGGAGGCAGCAGCATCAAATATTATACTATGAAACCTTCAAAAGAATGAACCTTCAAGAAAAGCAGCTACACCCATCAAGAACAACGTTTCATGGTGTCGTGCCAGGCATATCAGCTCAGCCATTGGGGCGAGTTAACTTGGAGGTCGCCTTTGGGACACAAAGCAACTTCAGGAGCGAGTACATTTGGTTCGAGGTTGTAGATTTCCAGAGCCCATATCATGCGCTGTTTGGCAGAGAAGCATTCGCAAAGTTTATGGCTAGGCCGTGCTATGTGTACCTAAAGCTTAAAATACCAGGCCCTAGAGGTGTCATCACCATCAATGGCGACAAAAGAATAGCTCAAGAATGTGAAGAAGGCGACAAGGCCATAGCCAGAGCAGCTTGCATCGCAGAGAGCGCGCCCATGCGCGAGTCGCAGGAGAATTTTGATGACATCGTGAAGGCCAAGAGGCACCTGCCTGACTTGCGACTTCAGATTACGGCCGCAAGGGAGGCAAGGAAGTCAAAGGCTACGAGCCATTGCCAATAAGGACACATCCCAGCGTCGCGAGTTGCCATCAGCAGCCGCAGCAAAATTATTAAGAGTTTACATCATCAAGCTGGCCACTCAGGGCTAAAAATTTCAATTCTGGTCGCCACTCAGGCGCGACCGACCCAATGTAACATTCTGATCGCCACCTAGGCGCATCGACCCAATTCTGGTCGCCACTCAGGCGCGACCGACCCATGTAACATCTCTGGTTGCCACCTAGGCGCAACCGACCCAATTCTGGTCGCCACTCAGGCGCGACCGACCCATGTAACATCTCTGGTTGCCACCTAGGCGCAACCGACCCAATTCTGGTCGCCACTCAGGCGCGACCGACCCATGTAACATCTCTGGTTGCCACCTAGGCGCAACCGACCCAATTCTGGTCGCCACTAGGCGCGACCGACCCAAGCATCACTTCTGGTCGCCACCTAGGCGCGACCGACCCTATGTATCATATAATGATTCTGAAATAAAGCATCTCAAACTACCAATTGAGCTGTGAGTCTTTTATTTTTTAATCATTGGTCCCTTGGGGGTGCGGCAGCTTTTTAGCGCGGCCTATTCCTTGGGATCGCCAAACAAGTGGCATTTATCGTGATTATACTCAACCTCTCTTGGATGCGACTTGCACTATGCGGCCAAAGTACTGGGGGTGCGGCGTCAATCGAGTTTGATTGCCTATCATGGCCGCTCTCGACCCTGAACACGCACTTTTTACCTGGGAAATACTGAGCCGCGCAAGGGCCTAAGTGAGGAAAAACCGAGACAAATCATAAGGACCAGCCTATTGGTCGAAACATGTACTGCCAAGAGTACTTAAGCAAACCATAATATTGTCTTATGACACATAAATTCTAACAATTATTACAGACCGCTAAGGGCCAAGATCATCAAACCATTGTTTTCTCTTCTTCACTTGTGCGCAGCTTTTGGCCGGTGGGAAGGAGGAACAGGCGGCTTACCAAGCTTGCCAGAAGGAGCAATCGCAGGCTCGCTGGAGGGCTCTTCAGTCGCGGGCTTGGGGGCTGCAGAGCTGGATACGCCTGGAGAGGGGTTCTTTCCTGCGGAATCACCGCGCTGGATGACGGAGGGTAACTTCTCCCATCTGCTTCCATCTGCGTTATACTTGCCCATATAGGTCGCAAGATCAATCCCCTCCACCAGTTCAGTCGCATGGCCGCGCATATCCTTCCAAGTCGTCGCATATTCTGAGGCCGTCAGTTCGGTGCCATCCACCTTCTTCGAGGGCCTACCTTTTGCAACCTTGGCAGCATCAAAAGAAGGATAGTACGTCTTGGCCAAAGCAAGAACATGAGCCGCGCCGGTGCGAGCTGAGGACTCTTCCAGTCCAAAAAGAACTGAGGCGCCCTAAGCAGTCTTTTCAGCAGCCCTTCAGAATCACCGGGGACTGGCTTGGTCGGCAGCAGGCACTTAGACAGTGATTTCATGGCGTCACAAGTTCTTCGCGAAAAATCGCGGATATACTCCAGCTGTCTTGAGTACTGCCGCGCTGCTCCTTGGCATCTTCACCTACATCAAGGCATGTCTCCGTCAGCTCTACAACACACAGGCAAAGATAGTAGAGAAAAAGATGCAGATAAGTCGCAATACATACCAGTTAACTCTTGAGTCATGATGCACACTTTGGCGTGGACAAGGTTATGGGCATCAGAAACTTTCTTCAACTTTTTCTCAAGCTCGCCAATGGAAACAGCCTTAAGCCTTGCGTCCTCATTGACATCAGCAATGGCGTCTTTCTGAGCACTGACTTGGAGCTCCAGCTGCTGGACCCTCTCTGGAACTTCTCTTCAACAGTTTTAAGCCGCAGCTCGGTTTTGGCTTGCTCAGATAACTTGAAGCTTTCATCAGATAGCTCGCCCATCCTGGTTTCCCTCTTCTTTAGCTCAGCGTCACGCTGGCCAAGGAGCTCGCGTAGCCTCTCCAGTTCAGAGGGAGTATCCCCCAGCTGCTTTTCCAAGGCAATTTTGGCAGCTGTTATGGAGCTTAGTTCCTCCTATGAAGGGTACATCAGTTAGTAAGTATATATCAACAGCTAAAAGAGAAGCATCAAGTCTCCCTTTACAGTCAAAGAAGAAACTTGATCCTTGGGGGCTAGAGACAGATAACTGGAGATAGAAGTTTACCTTATAAGCCGCAGACAGGTCAGATAGTGCCTTGCGGAGCTCCATGGCTTGCTTGTCATTTGAGGCAATGATAGCCTCTGACAGTTTCTCAGCGCGGCTTGTGGAGGAGGAAGAAGCAACCTCAGCATGCAGAATTGGCGACCGCAGATTGTCCGCCGCTGGCGACTCAACCACTGGCGTATCAGCATCCTTGGCCATTACATCTATGGAGGAGGGGTTGACCTTCTCCACGTCCTGGATCATAAGGGGATCCGTTCTATCCTCCAGAGCCACCTCTTGGGTGGCTGTGTCAAGAACAGGGACCGTGGCCAGGTCATCAGTGGTGGCCACGCCCTCTACCATGGCGGTATGAGCCGCAGGTGATAAATGCGGCTCAACCGCGGTTCCAGGCTCAGTCGCGGGTTTAGCCGCACTTCTGAAAAAGCAAGGGCATTGTGTGAAGAAGAAGAACATAAGCCAGAATAAAAGTATTAAAGCACAGGGAAAAGTTACTAACTCTGGAGCCATCTTCACAAAGGCCATAAGTTCACCGCTTGACGGTGAGGACAGGCCTTGGGTCCCAGAATCTACGAGTAGAAGTTTTGCGTGTCAGTAGAGGAAAAAGAATAAGCATTCAAGATGACAAGACAGCAGAAATTACCAGAGTGGGGACCCATGTCTTCTTCAGCAGAGGCGGTGGCTTTGAAAGCACGCCTGGCAACGAAGGAGATCGCGCCCGTAGCAGGTTTGCGACGCTTCGTGGCCTCGGGGTTTTCCAGAGCATCAACCTCTGGTTCTCACGAGATAGCCTCTTGGAGGCTCTACGGGGAGTTGGTCCAGCCGCGGCAACAGAACTCGCGGCTGGCACTGGACTCTCGTCCTCGTCCAGTTCGTCTCTTCATCATCTGAGGCCGCAGAGCAACAGAAGGGATATCAGCAGTCTCGCTGCCCTCTAGAGTGGGCAGCAACTTCTTTCGTGCGGCACGCTTGGGAGCAGCAGTGCCGGCGACGGTCGCAGGCAGCGACCAGTAGTTCTCATCAGCCTGGATCAGGAAGATATAAGTTGCAGTATTAAGAAAAGGAATGCGACTCAACTACGAAGGCGAAAAGACAGAGAAGAGGAGTTACCTCAAAAGGCTTGTTGTTAACACTGAAAGGGGCAAGCCCCACCTTATCGAAGGAGATGTCCTTCTCCTCAGTCACGCGGGTGACAAATTCCACCCAATCCTCAGGCCTCCAGTCCGAAGCCTTGATACGATCAACGTCAGCAGAGGTGCCTGTGCACTCAAGGAAGGATCGCTGTCGTGGACTCACGGGCTGAATGCGCCATTTGGTCCAGCAAGAGAGAAGATCAAGGCCAGTAAGACCATGACCTATTAAGGCGCGGACTTTGATCAGCGACTCATTGATGAAGGACATGGACGAGTCGCGGGGTTTTGATTTCAGTGCCTCGGTAGGCACGAAGAGGGTGTTAGACCAGGAGGGAAGGCGAGTTTCGCCCTCCGGTGAAGTATCTTGGCAATAAAGAAAGATTTTTGCCAAGCCCTGGGTCGATTCGCCAGGGCTAGCTTGGGAAGGCAAGAATTCCTATGGCGCTGAAGAGAGATGGCGCCGACCTGAACGTAGGCGCCACCCTTGGAGACAAGTTGGCTGTTGCAGGTGAAAGAGGCCAGCCACAGATCGATGTTGGGGGCTATGCCAAGATAATCCTCGCACAGCACGTGAAAATTGCTCACCTGGAGCATTGAGTTGGGCCCGATGTCGTGAAGACGGAGGCCTAGGCGTTGCAGCAAATTGCGGAAGAAGGGAGAACCTGGCGGCGTGAATCCACGCTCCACGTGCTCCACGAACATCACCAGCTCGTTGGGCTTGGGGCGCGGCTCGATTTCATCGCCTGGCGCCCGCCAGACGCCGTCCCCTTCGGCGGCAAGAAGCCAGCCTCGGCCAGATCCGCAAGAGTTTCCTCTGTTACCCAGGATCCTTCCCAGTTGCAGGAGATCTGCGCCTATTGTCAGATGGCTTCGCCTTGGGCGCCATTGCGAGGGGAGATTGAATTGGGGAACTAGGCTCGGGTCGAGGAAGAAGACGGCGCGGCTAGGGATGAGAAGATTGCAAGGGCAAATGGATAATGACCTAGGTGGCCGCAGCTTATAACTGAAGGGGCCCGCAACTAACGGCATTATCTGTGCTCGCAACCAACGGCACAATTTGCGCCCGCAAAAAGAGTAACGGTCCGCAATTAAAGGAAACAGAATATTTCCAGAAGAAGAGATGAGTCGCGCAGATGAGTCACAGCTCTGAATCGCATGAGTCAGGAGATTGGTCAGAACGTTTACAGTGCGGCTCAGAGACCATTTCAAGAGGCCAGAAGATTCTCACCGTAAAGTCCTAACCAATCTTGGGGGCTAATGTCGGGGGAATACTTTCTGGATTAACCCGCGGCCCAGTGCGACTTAACTTACTCGCACGGATGAAGGCCCACTTGGGAACAAGCCCAATATTGAACCGCCATAAGGAGAAAGATCTAGAAGACAATCCCGGAGGACGTGAAGACCAAGTAGTCTCCGAGTAGGCCTCTGTGGATGTATTCCTTATGGGGAAGTTTCCTTTTGTAACCTAGCGAGCCTCTGTGTATATAAAGAGGACTCGCAGGACTTAGAGCGGGTCAAGCTATCAAGCCCCAAACCCTAGCTCATACGGCGAGTACCAGATCGGATCGCCTCCATTGTAACACCTCGATTATCATATCAATACCAATCTAGGGTAGGCAGGAAGTAGGTCTTTTACCTCACATTGAGGGGGCCGAACCTGGGTAAATCTGTGTTGATCTTTGTTCCTGCGATCCCAAGCTCGGAGATGCTTGACTCGCATAATCCCACACCTACGAAGTCATCTATGACACCTGACGTGACAAACCCACGACAGGCGGCGGCAGCGAATATGTTCTGGATGAAAGGCTCGGTGTTTTAGGGTTTTCGCGTCTCGGGGAATAAATAGGCGAAGGGGCGATGTCGGCGGACCCCCGAGGGGCCCAAACCATAGGCTGGCGCGGTGGGGCTCCCTGCCGCGCCACCATGTGGTTTGGCCGCCTCCTGGCGAGTCTTCGTGTCTCCTTCGGACTCCGTGTACGTGCTGGAAAAATAGGGACCTGGCCTTTTGTTTCGTGCAATTCCGAGAATATTTCCAGAAGTAACTTTCTGAAACCAAAAACAGCAGAAAACAGGGAACTGGCACTGTGGCATCTTGTTAATAGGTTAGTCCCAGAAAATGAATAAAAGTGATACGAAGTGTATACAAAACATGTAGCAAATGGTATAATATAAGCATGGAACAGCAGAAATTATGGATACGTTGGAGACGTATCAGGGGGTCCGCCGACATCGCCCTTCGCCTATTTATTCCCCGAAACGTGAAAACCCTAAAACACCGAGCCTTTCATCCAGAACATATTCGCTGCCGCCGCCGTCGTCAACCCTAACTCGGGGGGTTTCTGAAGCTCTTCCTAGCACCCTGCCGGAGAGGGGAATCATCACCGGAGGGCTCTACATCGCCATGCCCACCTCCGGAGTGATGCGTGAGTAGTTCATCCTTGGACTATGGGTCCATAGCAGTAGCTAGATGGTTGTCTTCTCCACTTGTGCCATCATGTTTAGATCTTGTGAGCTGCCTATCATGATCAAGATCATCTTATTGTAATGCTACATGTTGTGTTTGCTGGGATCTGACTTATATTGATAACTATGTGGAGCTGAATATTATATTATCATGTCTATGTCATTTGTGATCTTGCATGCTCTCCGTTACTTGTTGAAGCCTTGGCCAAGTGAATACTTGTGACTCCAAGAGGGGGTATTTATGCATGATAGTTGGGTTCAACCTCTATTTAACCTGGGATAGTGACAGCAAGTTCTAAGGTTGTAGATGTGTTGTTGCCACTAGGGGTAAAACAGCAATGCTTTATTCAAGGATGAATGTATTGTTTACATTACGCACATTACTTAATACAATTGTCTGTTGCTTGCAACTTAATACTGGAAGGGGTACGGATGTTAACCGGAAAGTGGACTATTTAGGCATAGATGCATGCTGGATAGCGGTCTATGTACTTTGTCGTAATGCCCAAATGAATCTCATAGTAGACACCACAGCTCACACATGCATGTTATATGCACTTATCAATTGTCAATTGCCCAGCTGTAATTTGTTTACCCAGCATGTTAGTTATCTTATTGGAGAGACACCACTAGTGAACTGTGGACCCCGGTCCATTCTTTTACGTCTGAAATACAATCTACTGCAATCATTGTTCTCTACTGTTTTATGCAAACAAACATCATCTTCCATTCGATACGTTTAACCCTTTGTTTTCAGCAAGCCGGTGAGATTGACAACCTCACTGTTAAGTTGGGACAAAGTAATTTGATTGTGTTGTGCAGGTTCCACGTTGGCACCGGAATCCCTGGTGTTGCGCCGCACTACACTCCTTCACCAACACCTTCGAAGCAAACCTCGTTTTCCTACTGGTTCGATTAAACCTTGATTTCATACTGAGGGAAAACTTGCCGCTGCACTCATCATACCTTCCTCTTGGGGTTCCCAACTGACGTGTGACGTACAAGCAGAGTTTCTGGCACTGTTGTCGGGGAGATATTCCCTCGTCAACTTAGAGCTAGCAGGCCGCGCCATTGACGACAAAGGGCCTCGCCGCCATGAACAAGAAGGTGGCGGCGATGAACCAAGCTTTCGTTTTGGGGAGCAGCCAAGAGAGCGCCGCCACTCTTCGATGCAAGAATGGCGGCTCTCCGTCGAATTCTTCTTTCTTCGCCGAAAGCGCCGCCGCCGACACTCCTCGCTCCAGATTCACCCCCGAGTACGCCGATAGCCAGCACGACAGCGGCTTCGACCCCAACATCATCTTCCCTTCTTGTGGGCTCGATCTGAACCGCCCCGTCGATCTGTCATCGCCGGCGTTGCGGAGGCACCCCGCCGAACAGACGAGCGCGCAGGCCGGTCGCAGCCTTTCATTCGACGAGGACGAGGTGTACTACGAGGAGGACGAGGACGCCGACGAGGATGGCCTGGAGCCAGACGGCGACGACGAGTTCGACGAGGACGAGGTGTACTACGAGGAGGACGAGGACGCCGACGAGGAGATCGAAGAGGAGGGGGGTGGTGACCGCGGCTGTGGTCGGCGAGCACGCCGCGGCGAAGAAGAAAGGCAGCCGCGGCATCGTTTGGACGACCAAGGAGGACGAGTGCATGGTCGAGTCATGGAAGTTCGTCACCACCGGCGTGCTGACCGGCACAAACCAGACCAACGGCGCCTACTGGAGGCGGGTCAAGGAAGAGTTCGACGAGCGTCGGCACACCAAGGAGTTCTACAAGGTGAACATGGTGCGCTACCAAGGCGCCATCGAGCATAGGTGGCGCATTGTTTAGCGCATCGTCAACAAGTTCCACGGCTGCCATGAGAACATCGTCGATCGGCCGGAGAGTGGGTAGGGCCCGGCGGATCAGGTAACAGACGCGCGGCGCGATCCCCTTGTTGTGTTCTCGTCGATCGGCCGGCTTTGTTTGTGATCGGCTTGCTTTGTTGCAGCTCGTCGACGCCCTTCTTTTGTACAAGTCGCTCAACAAGGAGAAGGACTTCAAGTTGATGCATTGCTACAAGCTTCTCCAAAATTGCGAGAAATGGAAGGCGCACCGCCGGACGTTGAACAAGAAGGGACGCGGCGACACCAACGCCGATCCGCAAAACTGAGAGGGGCGTCCAACAGGGCACAAGAAGGCGAAAGCAGCCTTGGCTGCGGCGGCTAAGACGGACAGGGTGCAGTCCTCCATCGACAAGGTCCTCACGGACGTCTGCTCCAACTCGAGCTTACGGCGCGATGAGAACAACGCAAGGTGGGCGACCTTGATGCAGAAGGCCGACGTCAGGATCGACGTCGAGCAGAAGAAAGCCGCCGTCAAGAAGCGGAGCCAGGACTTCATGATCTTGACGGCCGACATCTCCAACATGAATCCGCTGGCCAGGGCGGTGCACGACATGTATCGCGCAGCGATCCTGCAGGAGCTCGGGCTCGTTCAGTCGCCCCAGAACGACGAGAACGTCACGCCCGGGGCCGTCGTCGTCGACGATGAGGACCCCGACATGACCCAGCCCGGCGACGGCTACGTGCGCCAGCCCGAGGACATCTAGACCTGCCGGTGGCGGCGGCAATCGGACGCCGGTAACGAAATCTCCCGGCGTATTTTGGCGGCATATTTTGGATCTGTAATTTGGCGGCAAAAACACTTACATTTGTGGCCGAATGTGGCTAAAACTCTGAATTTGTAGCCATTTCTGATTTGAATTCGTAAAACCTCGGCGGCAGAAATGGAAAAAAAAATTGGGCGGCCGTTTTGGACTGCGCGAGTGGGAGCGACGGCGCCCAAATGCGCCAACCCTTCCGAACAGCGTCCAATGAGCCTGTCCGGAAGCCCTTTGGGCGGCCATTTAGGCGCCCGACTGGAGATGCTCTTATGTCTAGCAAAATCCGCATAGAGCCACGCATGCATGTGATGCACGCACGCGTGGCCTAGCTAAATTGTTTCATGGGATCGCAGTGTTCTTGACGCTGAGCGAGACGTACAAGAGGAGATAAATAATTGAACGGGGCGTCGCCGGTCCCGTAGGAGGCGACGTGTCATGGCGGCAGTGGGTGAAAGCGTTGACCGCCGCAGAGGAGGATGGGTGCCTACGTGGGTCAACGTCCGACGCGAATCTTGTAGCTTGCTACTGATGGATCCATGCTTTACTGTTTGTTGTTCCTTGTAGCTTGCTCTTACTCACTGTTTAGCTAGCAGCGTGGAGCACTGGCTACTCTAGCATGTGTAGCTCGGAACGACGATGTGTAGCTCAGCTACGCTATGCTATGCTACGTGCTACGGCTAGCTAGCCGCCGGAGGCTTGGAGCTCTGTATCGATTTTTTTACAAATATAGCTCCGCCCGATGCAACTGTTAAAAATGGGACCCTCCAAAAAAGATTGTAGAAAATGGCACTGGCGGGAAGACAACGAAGCGTATCCTCCTGCCATCTGGAATAGCTAGTTTAATTTTTGTGAACCAGATTTGTACAAGGAAGCCAACATCACCAAATGCAAAGTCACCCAAGCATGCGAGATTCATTGACATTGGTTTGGCTGACTTTGGGTCCCTGACATGTGGACCCGATTCATGGTGGGCCCCAACTGCCAGTGACCCAAAGGCAGCCAACATCACCAAATGTAAAGTCACCCAAGATAAGTCATACATGACAGCCATTTTTGTGAGGTGTCTTCTCTAAAAGTCATCATAACTCAAGTTTGTTAATTTTCCTATAAACTAGTTGTTAGAATAGGGCATTTGCCGAAGGGTTTATACTTTTCCCATGTTTTATGAATTAGTTAGAATTTTTCCAAAATGGGGTCAAAATTAGGCGATGTTAAATTCATATCAAATGGTTGAATTTTTCAAATTTGTTTGCGCGCCAAGCATAGACACCTAACATGGTACCTATAAATGATTTTTCAAAAAATTCAGGACCAAGCTAAGTCATAGCTGTAGTGTAAATTTGAATTAGTTTTGCAAATTCGGCTGAAACTCGTTTAAATGTGGAAAAGTAGCCGCACAAGGAGATCCAAATTTTTGGATCGAAGGGAGTAACTTTTTAAAATTTCAAAGAAATAAATAAAAGAAAAACCGAATAAACCAGGAAAACCTAAAAAAAACACAGAAAACCGAAAAATTAGAGAAAAACGAAAAACCGCCCAAACTGGACCGCGGCCCATCAATGCCCCCGCGTGAGCGTCATGGCTCTTCGTCACCGCCAACGGGCGGTGTACAGGATTTGGGGAGCTAGGCAACGAGTTTCGTGTAAGGGCAAGTGCAATGGTGAACGCTTGTGCGGGCGCTGCAAGAAAAAGAAGGGCAATTAATCCTAGCGTCCGAGACTGAATCCTGATCTCCAATGCTGTCTCCAGTTTGAAACGCTTATCTCTCCAACTAATTCTGGTCCGTTTTCTACGTAGCAAGCCAGATTCGTACTAAGCGCCTGGCGCAAACTTTGACGTCGACTCTTATATTTAAGCGCCCATAGGCCGGGATAGCTCGACCCAACCGCCGCTCGACTAGGAAAATATTCTAGCGCCCGTGGATAAGCGCCTCCATTGTACGGGCCCTAAAGATCCTACTTAAAGAGTTAAAGGTCCGTCAACTCTCATGTGCCTCTCAAAGATGACCAAGCCATTTCAAAAAAAAGAAGAGCAAGCCACCTTCGAGTTCCCCTCGTTTCTCCTTTAATCAAAACCACATCTGGATCATGGCCCTGAGCGGATTTTATTTCTTTCTGTTCGCTTGTGCTGGAGTGACATGAGGGCTCTCCGAGAAATCCAAGAAGCTGGCGTCCTCCAGACAGCTCAACGCAGGTAAGCATTGCCGTGTATTTGGTTTGAGGAATTATCATTTATATTTTCGAACGCGCATCCTCTTTCGCCGTCAGATTAGCAGTCCGATTGGAATCTCTCTCTCTCAATCTCCCCCTCCCTCCCTAGATCTCCGCCTGATCTGGAAGGGCCAAGCATGCGTCATTAGCTAGCTGATCTCGTCGTGGTTGTGCTGAGTTCGCCGGAGTTGGAAGGGTGAAGGGGATTGGCTGCCAGCGAGGCCCGCCGGAGAAGCCTCGACACAAGCTGAGGCCAACGTTTCCTCTCTTCCATTCTAATCCCCATCACAACTTGGTACGGGATGAGGCGTGGCTCATTTCTTTTTTTGCTTATAAATTTTACTCTACTAATCTGCCTAGCAGAAATTCATTTAACTGCATTTTCATTTTTCTTCGAGGTTAAAAACAAGAACACACAAGTTGTGTGTCTTCTATATTAAGATAGAGAGAAATTGCTTACAAGAGTTCAGCTGCTCTGGCTGAGAGAGAAAACGAAAGGAGTGGATGGGATCATATGCGAAGACTGGCCGAGTCGTGAGTCGTCCGTGGGTCCTTCACCTGCTCTGGCGGGTTGATAGCAATGGAAATTGACAGGCTCCGTAAAAAAATCGAATCCACAAGAAGTCATCACTTAGCGACTAACTCTGTGCTAGTACTTCTTAAATATTGCCAGTGTTCTTTTTTTTAAGAAATATTGCCAGTGTTCAAATCACATCTATATGCTCGCATCTTTGTAACCTTGCAAGAAAATCGTGCTTGCCTCCTTAGCCAAACAAGCTGGCCTGAGCTCTTCATAGAGCTCTACTTTTATCTCTGTCGCTTTAGGGCGCGTTCGGTAACCTGCATCACTTTCGCTTCTCCCTGCAAGGCGCAGTCGAGTTTAGCTGGTTCGGAATGAGCCATTGGCCAGAAAAAGAGATCCGTTTGGTAGCCTGTGAAGGCCTAACTATAACACAAGTGCCACATTTCTTGGTTGCGTATAGAAAAATATCACCTGTAAAAAAAATAGCCAATAAGCATCACATAGTCGGCTAATATATTGCCAGCCAGTCCGACACAAGATATCCTGAGCGAGCATCTGCAGCCGTATGCTCCTGTCGTAAGAGGAGAGCCCATAGCCGGAACCATTACGCCATCATATGGATAGACTGAAAAAAGTGAAAATTTATTTCCTTGTTAAATATAATATCGTTTTGATATCTTCATATTACCATATTAGCCAACATAGGGCTAAAACACCAATCACTAGTGCAGATTTGCTCACTAGTGGCGCCTCAAATCACCACCTAGTGGTGTGTAGGCAGTGGCGGACCTTGGGCCAAAATTCTGGGGGGGGGGGGGGGGGGGGGGGGGGGGGGGCAAATGGGCTGAGGGGGCCAAATAATAGGCTTCAGACTGATTTTCAGTTGACACATGGCCAAATACCTACAGATATTAAGCCATTTCTTCGTGGGCTGGGGGGCCATGGCCCAGTTTGGCCTCCATGAAGGTCCGCCACTGTGTGTAGGTGACACATCACCACTATCACGACACTGCTAACTTTTAGTGGTGGCGTGTCTGATATACGCCACCAGCGTAATACACCTTAGTGGCGTGTTGGTGACACGTCACAACACCCTCTTCAGTGGCATTCAGAGAGATCTCTCTTGGATCGTGGTCCGAAGACTCCACGAAGCCATCGTCCGAGCTAGGAAGCATATAATGGACGTAGATGGTGTCAAATTGATAATCGAGAAGGAATTTCAACCTCACCCGACCTCCAGCTCATACGTAGTGGCATATTCAGTCCAAGTAGGGCCACTGAGATAAGTCTGGTTTGCCTCATTGGTGACTCAACATCTCGTCTTTCTTACGGTCCCATGTGCCATCGCAACAGCTTGCATGCTCTTTGTTTCTGAACAAACGTTTCAACCATTGAGTTATAGGAGCATACCACATCACCTTTGCAGGAACCCTCTTCCTGGGGCGCTCGCCCTCAACATCGCTAGGGTCGTCTCGTCTGATCTTATACCGCAATGCAGTGCATACCGGGCATGCATCCAAATTCTCATACTGCTCACCGCGGTAGAGGATGCATGCATTTATCTTCTGCACCTCTAATTCTAGAGGGCAGACAACCTTCTTTGCATCGTAGTACTGGCTAACAATTCATTATCCTTTTGAAGTAGCTTCTTCATTAATTTCAGCAATTTTTCAAATCCCCTGTCAGTCACACCATTCTCTGTCTTCCGTTGCGGCAACTTCAACTTCTCCTTTTCACTTTCACATTCTCTCCGTGCATCCGTAATGACCCGGCCAAGATCATCGGCGGGCTCATCTGGTGCCCGTTCTTCTGCTTCTTCTTCATCATTATCTTCCATTGCAGTACCACCGTATTCAGAAAACATAGGATAGTTGTCATCATTCTCTTCTTCATCGTTGTCTTCCATCATAACCCCTCTTGCTCCGTGCTTGATCCAACAATTATATAGCCGGACATGAAACCGGACCGAAACAGGTGGCTGTGGAGGACTTTGTGGAAAGAGTATTCCTTCTGATTTCGACAGACACCACATGGACAACACATAAAACCATTCCGCTTGTTTGGCTCGGCCACACCGAGAAAAGAACTCACGCCTTTCATGAACTCGCCAGAGCGTCGGTCAACGTACATCCATTGTCGGTTCATCTGCATTATATAATTATCAAAAACCATTAGAGAACATCATGAATAGAGAAATGACCACTCTACATCGACAGATGAAAGGATAGAGTTGCTAACCTCGATCGAGGAGGAACGAAAGAGGAGAAATCTTAAGTGTGGCTCGGACAACTCAAATCTTGTTTGTTTTGTGTGAACTGAAGTGGCATCATGCCTTCGGGCATTTCATCGAGCATCTCTTGTGCATAGGAAGAGAAAACAAACTAGCACACACCTCTCACACCTTGTAGGAGGAAAAAACAGAGGAGTGGAGTGGCCTGGACTGGTCGGATATATATAGGCAAACCTTTAGTCCGGTTCGTGTCTAAAACCGAGACTAAAGACAGATCTTTAGCCCGGTTCGAGACACGAACCAGAATTATAGGGTGTCGCGCTTGCCGCAAACCTGTCCCGGTTCGATCCCATATGAACCGGGACTAATGTTTGACGAGCCCCGTCCGTGGTCCTGGCCGCTCGAACCGGGACTAATGCCCACATTAGTCCCGGTTCGTAGCTCGACCGGGACTAATCACTACCGGAAACGAGTTCTTTGCCGTGAGGCCAAAATGCACGGCAAAGGGGCTCGGAACACGGCAAAGCCTTTTGCCGTGCCGAACTGCACGGCAAACTTCACACGGCCTAACAAGCCACGGCACAGCACATTTGCCGTGTGCTTTCCCCAAAAGAGCACGGCAAATCCTTTGCCGTGTACCACGCCACACACAACACGGCACAGATCTGTCAGACAGGGTCAAACCTCAACCCGGGTCAAAACATCTTTGCCGTGATCCTTCCCTGCAGAGCACGGCACACTTTGAAACTTTGCCGTGCGCTCTTTCACAGCTTGCACGGCACACATATTACCTTTGCCGTGTGCCAATCCCAATCCATCACGGCAAAACGCCGTTGCCCAGCACGTTTCCCTCGCCACTTTGCCGTGCGCCAGGATGAATTATACACGGCAAACTGACCATATGGTCATCGCCATGTTGCCAGGTCTCACAGGTGAGCGCCACGTGTGAGGTTTGCCGTGTGTAAACGCACGGCATAGGGCTTTGCCGTGCGCCAAAAGATGCTGGACACGGCAAACTGACCATATGGTCATCGCCATGTTGCCAGGTCTCACAGGTGAGCGCCACGTGTGAGGTTTGCCGTGTGCAAACGCACGGCATAGGTCTTTGCCGTGTGCCTTGGCACGGCAAAGTGACCATATGACCCAGATTTTTGCTGTTTTTGCAAAAATCCCTGCATTTTACAGATAAAGCACAGAATAATAATTCTGACAGAAATAATTCACATAATAATAGTGCTCCATAACATATATAAACAAGATCATAAGACTAAAATCAACACATAGTTCAAACTCCACAAACATAAGACTAAAATCAACATGAACTACACAAACATGAACTCCGCATAGTTCAAACTCCACATAGCTCCAACATAGTCTCAAACACCACATAGGCATCATATTCAACATAGCATCCACATGAACTCCGCGACGATGGACGGATGGCGAAGATGGACGTCATTGTTGATCCTCCTACAAGATCATACAAAAATCATGAGTTTGACAACTAAAATAGCTAAGTGTCAACGTCATGTGCATCATTAAACTAACAAGGTGGAAATGGCAAGTTTGACAACTAAAATACCTAAGTGTCAATGGCATAAGCATAGTTCAACTAACTAAGTGGAAATGGCAAGTTTGACAACTAAAATACCTAAGTGTCAATGGCATAAGCATAGTTCAACTAACTAAGTGGAAATGACAAGTTTGATTGGCTATGTCGCTCTAAGTGAGACATGAAGTAAGTTTTGGAACGAGAGTGGTAGCAAGTTGAAATGGTAACTAACCTCTACTGGCCTTCCGGCGGCGGAGTAGGATCGTCCTACATGTTTGCAAAAAAATGATGAGTTCGACAACTAGGTGGAAATGGCATAGTCATGGCATTTTGACAAGTCATGCGAGCATACCCACGGGAGCCTCCGGACAACGCTAGGGTTGGAGAATTGGGGCTGCCCCTCCAGATTGTCCTAGCCACCAAGCGGTGGCGCCGTCGAGTGAGATCCACCCGCCGATCCAGGATTCATCTACAACATGAAAAAAGTCTCGCATTACACAAGTAATTTAGTTACAACAATAAGATGGATAGAATGACAAGTTTGAGAACATACCCATGGGAACATCGGTGGAGGCGGTGGAGGGAACATTCCCATGGCAACAGCCCCGTCCGCAGGAGAAAGGCGTTGCATCGTGCCATACATCCACTCCATCACCTGCCTCTGATGGTCCTGCTGCTGCCGCATCTGCTCCTGCTGCTGCCGCATCAGCTCCTCCTGCTACCGGATCTGCTCCTGCTGCCGCTCCAGCTGCTGCTCATAGAGCACCTGTTTCTGCCGGAGCTCGTCGACAGCTAGACTCGAAACTCGTGGGCGGGTCTCCACAGCAGGCGCACCGGACGCCCTCCCACGGCGGACCTGGCGTAGAGACGGGACGGTGCGAGGGTCGATGGAGCCGTCACCTATCCACAAGCGGCCATTCGCCGCGCCTTGCCCCGCAAGCATGACAGCCTCGACGTCAAGTGGACTGGTGAGAGGGTCAGCTTCCTCACCGTTGCGCTCCTTGAACTTCTCCCTGTACCCCGTGCTCCGGAGCTCGGCGGTCTGGCTGATCCACATCGACCCTGTCTCAGGATCCGGCGTATCCCTGGTACGCATCTTTTCCCAAACGGCGAAGGGCGAGGGGTCTACGCCGGTCTTCAATTTCTGCAAAGATGGCACAAACATAGGTGAAAAGGAGACGATATTGCAAATGAGAGCACGAACATAGGTGGATTAAATAATGCATTTGCTCACCTCATTTTGTATGCATTGGGAGAGGCTGAGGTTGCCTTGGCGGTGTGTTCCACCCTTGTTCTCCGCCCGCTTTGCCTTTCCCTCCGCGTGTATCTTGAGATACTCCGGGCTAGTCCACCACGCTACCATCGCGACGTGGCAGGCCTTGTTGTTACCGACGTACGGAGGAGGCACCTACGTGCACAGAACACACATATTAATGATATTACACGGCGGTCAACAAAATCGATAATATAGAAATGATGCTACCTGCAGGTACTGCCATGGCTGCATCAAGATGTCCCGAGCACGCTTCTTGTCCAGCGGAATGTTCTTCTCGGCGTACCAAGTGCGGACAGAGTGCACGCGAGCCTCGTAGTGCATGTCCGTCACCATCTTAGGGGCCATCGTCAAAAGGATGGCCGCGCACCTGGCCTTGTCCTCCTCCCGACAGGTGAAGAAGTTCTACAAGCATGCACACATAGGTAAAATAGGGTCAAAGCCATTAGTGCAATCTCGGATTTATAGAATGATGAGAAGTCAAACAAACTTACCCAGAAATAGCCGAGTGTCTTAAGCGCCATGTTGCGGTACTCGCCATCGGGATCCTCCGCGAAACAGTAGTGCCTGAAAGTCCAAGCTACACTCCTGCGACCCTCTGGTTCGGTGACAATCCCTGGGAAGAACTTTCGGAGACAACATCCAAGGATGCTCGCGTAGGTACGCTGTTCCTTCACTTTAGGAGGCTGGTACTCAAATGTCCTACACAATGAGAAAACCAAAATTAGTATAGTTAGCGGGTCAAAACACAATGAGAAGCTAAAATTGAACAAAAACAATAATAAGTACCTTTTTCCAACAGGCACGAGAAGACAGTTCTTGTAGGCGTAATATCGGGGATCGGGGAGTCCCGCCGCCCCCCGCTGATACACCGGCCTGGTCCGTGGCTCAGGGATATTCTCCTCAGTCTCAACCCAGTCCGCCGGTGGGTCCCACTGCAGCGTCGGGTCAAGCTCAAACCCGTCCTCCCCAGGTCCCTCCTCCTCCTGGCGCCCCTCGTCCTCCTCCTCGCTGGCATCCTCCTCGTCCTCCTCAGAAGCCTCCGCCAGCAGCTCGTCAGAATCCGGCAGCGACTCGCTCTCAGAGTCGGACTGCACCTCCGGGTGATCCTCGTCGGGCTGCTCCGGGTCGTACTCCGGGTCGTCCTCGTCACCTGGAGGTGGTCCCTGTGGCTCGTCGAGCTGCTCGGCAGGGGGAGGACTCGGAGTCCTGGTAGGCCTCCGTCTCGTCCTCGTACTCCCACATCGTCCACCCCTCGCACGTGGAGGTGAGGGAGGTGGAGGTGCCGAACTCGATCCCACAATGAGTGCCTTCACGCTGCCCACCTTTTTTGACAAGACCTTCTTCAATTTGTTTCCCCCCATGTTTCCTGCATTGACAAAAAATTAGTCATGAAGGGGTTTCTGCGAGCCAAACATAGTCTCGTAGTACTTCTTCGTGTCTTCATCCGGCTGCTCACTTGTCTCCGCCTCCTGAGGTGTCTCCGCCTGTACAGGACGGCTTTCAGGCGCATTAGCATTGACAAAGGCGTCTAAGCAGTTGTTGAACCCAGTGTCAAATTCTCCCGCTGGCTGAATCTGACGTGGCTCGGTTCTAGCACGTTTTGCTAACTGTTCACCATGGTAATTCCAAACATGGTAGAATGGTGTGAACCCATTCTTGATCAGGTGCGTACTAACATCTACCTTCGACTGTCGCCTTCGGTTATCGCATTTTGAACAGGGGCAAAACACTTTCATGGGTCTGCTGCTGATGTCAAACGCCTTGTTCACAAACTCCTCGGCCTTATCTCTCCATTCATCAGTGTACTCCCACGGACTCTTTCTGCTAGCATACATCCACTCACGGTTCTGTCTCGGATCCATCCTTTAATCCGTACCAAAAAAGACATACACAATGCTTTCAGTTCAACATGTCACTGAATTTTAACAAAACCATTTTTTACGGCCAAATTTTATCTTTTACAACATGCAAGGGTTCACCTACACTTCTAATGGGTAGGGGCCTATCCCGCCCGAGTACGTGTAGATCGAGTCGTGTCCCATGTTCTACCCCGACCCGAGACGGAATTTCGACAGCACCTCCCCGCTGTTCTTCAGAATACACGTCTCGAGCTTGTCAAGCCGAGAGGGTGTGCATCCGAAGAACAACGGGGAGGTGCTGCCGAAATTCCGTCTCAGGAAGGGGTAGAACATGGAACACGACCCGATCTACACGTACTCGGACTGTCCAACAGGACAACCCGGAAGTGTTACGGTTATAAATATGCAAAGATGGACAATCCTGCATATTTATAAATTTGTAACCCTTCCGGATGGGATCTGACTCGGGTTACGTGACTCGACTGACCCGGTGATCTAGACCAAAATAAAACCCTAGGTACATTCAAGAAAGGCGACGAATTTCTTACCCTCGAAGCGTGATCGACGGCGAAGAAGATCTTCCGCCGACGCCCTCCGTCGACAATCCCCACTCTCACGCTCCACACATACTCCTGCACGAGAAACAAAATAAAGAATGTTAATTGCTACACCAAAATAAAATTGTCATACACCAAAATTGCATCAACATATATTGCATACACCAAAATTGCATCAACATATATTGCATACACCAAAATTTGCTCACTGTTTTAATAAACCTAAAATTTAATCAAGATATACATAAAAATGCACAACACATACATTGCATTTTAAACTAGCATAAACTAGCATTTAAAATTTAATCAAGATATACATAAATTTTGCTCACTGTCTATAATGTCTATTTTACTAAACTAGGATATAATGTCTATTTTAAACTAGCATTTTAAACTAGCATTTTAAACTAGCATTTAAAATTTAATCAAGATATACATCGGAGAGGAGGAGGACCTCGTGAGGGGGAGCTGGCGAGTTGGTGGAGAGGAGGAGCCCGGGGAGCGACGAGCGCGGCAGGGGAGGAGGCCGGGGAGCGCCGCCTCGGGCGTGGGCGCGGCAGGGGGCCGGGGAGGAGGCGACGAGCGCGGCAGGGGGCCGGGGAGGAGGAGGAAGTCGAGCTAGGCCGGGGAGAAGACGACGGCGGCCGGCTTGAAGGAGGGAGGAGGTCGCGTCCGGGGAGGAGCTCACGGTCGTTGCGGCCGGCGTGGAGGCGTCCGGCGTGGAGGAGTCCGACGTGGAGGAGGGAGGAGGTCGCGGCTGGGGAGGAGCTCGCGGTCGATGCGGCCGGCGTGGAGGCGTCCGGCGTGGAGGAGGTCGCCGCTGGGGAGGTCGCGGCCGGGGAGGCCGGGACGCTCGATGCGAGCGCCGCCGCCGCCGAGCTCGATGCGGGCGGTGGAGTGCGCGGGCGCGGGGAGGAGGAGGTGGAGTGCGCGGGCGGGGGAGGAGGAGGTGGAGTGCGCGGGCGCGGGCGCGGGGGGGAGGCGCGGCTGCGGCGGCGCTGCGGCGGCGGGCCACCGGCGTGTGGGCGTGTCTGCGTGGGTCGGGTGTGAGTGGTGTGAGAGTGTGTGTGGTCGTGTGTGCGTGTGTACGTGGATGTGAGGCTGTCCGAACGGATAAGCCTTTGCCGTGTGTGCGTAAAACAAGTGCACGGCAAAGACACGCCTATGCCGTGCGGGACAGGGAGGGCAGCACGGCAAAGCCCTTTGCCGTGTGCCTTTTTCTTTTTTTTTTCCCATTTTTTCTTTCTATTTGTTTTCTCTTTTTCGTCGCGCAGTATAGACTAGACATTTGGTTTATGAAAATCGGTGTGCCGTTTATGAAATTATTTTGGTGCAACCAAATTATTTTTCTTGGTTTATGAAATTATTTTTCTTGTTTACTATTTTAATTAGTATTAGTTAATACATTATTATCTATATATTGTTTTGATGACAAGTTATGGTTATGTTAATACAAGAAAACTACTCCAGAGATATACAAGAAATGTTGGTTCCCCATTTCGGGTGAAAACTCCCGTGTCGGGTTAGAGGTCAAAACTCCCGTGTCGGGTGCCGGGCACGGAATCATGCGACGGACCACATGAAATGTTGGTTACACATGGTCCTATTGCACATTTACAACACCCAACACACTTGTATAGACATGGTATGGCACAACCTAGGTTTGGGTAGGGTTCCGACGCTCCGGGACCCCGCTTCGGCGAAACCCTGAATCCGCTGGAAAAACCCTAACGTTTCCGTGTACCCCCATAGACGTGCGTCGAAAGGGGGTAGCCCAGTGGACTTTTTTGCTTGGTTGTGTTAGGTTAGGCCATAGGAACATGAGAAACCAAAGTCTACCCCAAATCGACACAAGATTCCATCCGGTTCGCCCGAAAGGGGAGTTTTCACCTCTAAATACAGAAACTCACTAGAGAGAAAGTGAAGCCGGTGAAGCCGGTCACACCTAGGAGTAGGATATTGCACATTTACAACACCCAACACACTTTTATATACATGGTATGGCACAACCTAGGTTTGGGTGGGGTTCCGACGCTCCGGGGCCCCTCTTCGGCGAAACCCTGAATCCGCTGGAAAAACCCTAACGTTTTCGTGTACCCCCATAGACGTGCGTCGAAAGGGGGTAGCCCAGTGGACTTTTTTGCTTGGTTGTGTTAGGTTAGGCCATAGGAACATGAGAAACCAAAGTCTACCCCAAATCGACACAAGATTCCATCCGGTTCGCCCGAAAGGGGAGTTTTCACCTCTAAGTGCATAAACTCACTAGAGAGAAAGTGAAGCCGGTGAAGCCGGTCACACCTAGGAGTAGGACATTGCACATTTACAACACCCAACACACTTGTATACACATGGTATGGCACAACCTAGGTTTGGGTGGGGTTCCGACGCTCCGGGGCCCCGCTTCGGCGAAACCCTGAATCCGCTGGAAAAACCCTAACGTTTTCGTGTACCCCCATAGACGTGCGTCGAAAGGGGGTAGCCCAGTGGACTTTTTTGCTTGGTTGTGTTAGGTTAGGCCATAGGAACATGAGAAACCAAAGTCTACCCCAAATCGACACAAGATTCCATCCGGTTCGCCCGAAAGGGGAGTTTTCACCTCTAAGTGCATAAACTCACTAGAGAGAAAGTGAAGCCGGTGAAGCCGGTCACACCTAGGAGTAGGACATTGCACATTTACAACACCCAACACACTTGTATACACATGGTATGGCACAACCTAGCTTTGGGTGGGGTTCCGACGCTCCGGGGCCCCGCTTCGGCGAAACCCTGAATCCGCTGGAAAAACCCTAACGTTTTCGTGTACCCCCATAGACGTGCGTCGAAAGGGGGTAGCCCAGTGGACTTTTTTGCTTGGTTGTGTTAGGTTAGGCCATAGGAACATGAGAAACCAAAGTCTACCCCAAATCGACACAAGATTCCATCCGGTTCGCCCGAAAGGGGAGTTTTCACCTCTAAGTGCATAAACTCACTAGAGAGAAAGTGAAGCCGGTGAAGCCGGTCACACCTAGGAGTAGGACATTGCACATTTACAACACCCAACACACTTGTATACACATGGTATGGCACAACCTAGCTTTGGGTGGGGTTCCGACGCTCCGGGGCCCCGCTTCGGCGAAACCCTGAATCCGCTGGAAAAACCCTAACGTTTTCGTGTACCCCCATAGACGTGCGTCGAAAGGGGGTAGCCCAGTGGACTTTTTTGCTTGGTTGTGTTAGGTTAGGCCATAGGAACATGAGAAACCAAAGTCTACCCCAAATCGACACAAGATTCCATCCGGTTCGCCCGAAAGGGGAGTTTTCACCTCTAAGTGCATAAACTCACTAGAGAGAAAGTGAAGCCGGTGAAGCCGGTCACACCTAGGAGTAGGACATTGCACATTTACAACACCCAACACACTTGTATACACATGGTATGGCACAACCTAGCTTTGGGTGGGGTTCCGACGCTCCGGGGCCCCGCTTCGGCGAAACCCTGAATCCGCTGGAAAAACCCTAACGTTTTCGTGTACCCCCATAGACGTGCGTCGAAAGGGGGTAGCCCAGTGGACTTTTTTGCTTGGTTGTGTTAGGTTAGGCCATAGGAACATGAGAAACCAAAGTCTACCCCAAATCGACACAAGATTCCATCCGGTTCGCCCGAAAGGGGAGTTTTCACCTCTAAGTGCATAAACTCACTAGAGAGAAAGTGAAGCCGGTGAAGCCGGTCACACCTACGAGTAGGACATTGCACATTTACAACACCCAACACACTTGTATACACATGGTATGGCACAACCTAGCTTTGGGTGGGGTTCCGACGCTCCGGGGCCCCGCTTCGGCGAAACCCTGAATCCGCTGGAAAAACCCTAACGTTTTCGTGTACCCCCATAGACGTGCGTCGAAAGGGGGTAGCCCAGTGGACTTTTTTGCTTGGTTGTGTTAGGTTAGGCCATAGGAACATGAGAAACCAAAGTCTACCCCAAATCGACACAAGATTCCATCCGGTTCGCCCGAAAGGGGAGTTTTCACCTCTAAGTGCATAAACTCACTAGAGAGAAAGTGAAGCCGGTGAAGCCGGTCACACCTAGGAGTAGGACATTGCACATTTACAACACCCAACACACTTGTATACACATGGTATGGCACAACCTAGCTTTGGGTGGGGTTCCGACGCTCCGGGGCCCCGCTTCGGCGAAACCCTGAATCCGCTGGAAAAACCCTAACGTTTTCGTGTACCCCCATAGACGTGCGTCGAAAGGGGGTAGCCCAGTGGACTTTTTTGCTTGGTTGTGTTAGGTTAGGCCATAGGAACATGAGAAACCAAAGTCTACCCCAAATCGACACAAGATTCCATCCGGTTCGCCCGAAGGGGAGTTTTCACCTCTAAGTGCATAAACTCACTAGAGAGAAAGTGAAGCCGGTGAAGCCGGTCACACCTAGGAGTAGGACATTGCACATTTACAACACCCAACACACTTGTATACACATGGTATGGCACAACCTAGCTTTGGGTGGGGTTCCGACGCTCCGGGGCCCCGCTTCGGCGAAACCCTGAATCCGCTGGAAAAACCCTAACGTTTTCGTGTACCCCCATAGACGTGCGTCGAAAGGGGGTAGCCCAGTGGACTTTTTTGCTTGGTTGTGTTAGGTTAGGCCATAGGAACATGAGAAACCAAAGTCTACCCCAAATCGACACAAGATTCCATCCGGTTCGCCCGAAAGGGGAGTTTTCACCTCTAAGTGCATAAACTCACTAGAGAGAAAGTGAAGCCGGTGAAGCCGGTCACACCTACGAGTAGGACATTGCACATTTACAACACCCAACACACTTGTATACACATGGTATAGCACAACCTAGCTTTGGGTGGGGTTCCGACGCTCCGGGGCCCCGCTTCGGCGAAACCCTGAATCCGCTGAAAAACCCTAACGTTTTCGTGTACCCCCATAGACGTGCGTCGAAAGGGGGTAGCCCAGTGGACTTTTTTGCTTGGTTGTGTTAGGTTAGGCCATAGGAATCTGTCCCCTTCACAAGTCAATTCTGCTGGCAACGCACTTTGCAACACCTGTGAGATTGTCCAGTATGGATTTGACTTCACCACAACAGGGGTAGGAAGAGAAAGCAACAGACGCATGGCCAGCTGGTTAGCTGAATCTTTGCTCAACATGGTTCTTATAGACATGTGTTTCAGGGCTAGCAAACTGTCACTAGATAGCTGCATGTTTACTTTGTATCAAGTAAAAATTGTTTCACAAATATCGATTTTCCGGTAGTGAATAATTGTTTCAAATTTGTATCAAGTAAAAATTTAAAAATATTAGCTCTCATTTTATGTCCAAAAAAATGAGGTTTTTTTGTGAAGAATCTACCAAGGTTGGGGCCATTTTACCCAAAAAAGGGGGAAAAAAGTAAATAAGGGATAATTGCAATGGGATGGAAAAAAAAGTTGATGGTTTGCCGTGTGCAGATAGCCTAGACACACGGCAAAGAGGTAATTTGCCGTGTGCAGATATCCTAGACACACGGCAAAGAGATGGTTTGCCGTGTTTCTTCCCAGAGACGCACGGCAAAGTATTTACCGCCAATTTATTTAGAGCGCGGGAAAATTTGGCACCTCTCTGCCGTGCGTTTTGCACGTCATGCACGGCAAAGAAATTTCCCGCCAGTACAAATATATTTCCCGCGAAATATTCGCGACGGCGGCAAAATTTAGAATCCTGGTCAACCGATATGCCGTGTGGGTGCATAAGGGCGCACGGCAAATATTTATTTGCCGAGCTGAACAAGTTTGCCGTGTGTTTTTTGTTCATTTTGCCGTGCACTATACTTTGCCGTGTGTTCTTTCTCTGCGGTGCCGTGTTAAGTTAATTTGCCGTGATCCGTTTCTTCTATACACGGCAAAATTATCTTTGCCGTGTTCCGAAAATTTGTTGCACACGGCAAAGATTGCTCCACACGGGAAATTCAGATTTTCCGGTAGTGAATGTGAAAATCCCGCATGGAGCAAAGGCTTGTTTTCTACTAGCGAATGCTGTCTAATTATTCTGAGTTAGCACCCGTTAATAGTCAGCGGTGTTTATGCTAAAATGTGAGCCGAGTCGTCGTATTCTTGTGATGCACAATGTTATAGTGAAATGATGAATACGTACCGGTCTTGTTTTACTGCTAACAAATAATTAACGCATAAAATTAATTAGCACATGTGGAAGCACGTGAACCCACTAACTCTTTATCTAATTTACTCTATAATTAACTTCGTCAGGTCACTGTCACGTGCCCAACAGTTCATCAACGAGTGGGAGCTCCAGGGCATGGTGATTGCCAGCTTCTCCCTGCAAGTCTTCCTCTTCTTGGCCTCTGGCTTCCGCAAGCGCTACAGCTCCCGCGTGCTGGGCGTGCTGCTGTGGCTCGCCTACCTATCGGCCGACTCCGTCGCGGTTTTCGTCCTCGGCCGCCTCAGCCTCCGTGGCGGCGGTGGCAACCGGCTGGCCCTCTTCTGGGCGCCCTTCCTGCTGCTCCATCTTGGCGGGCAGGAGACCATGACGGCCTTCTCCATGGAGGACAACGCGCTCTGGAAGCGCCACCTTCTCAGCCTCGCCATGCAGGTGCCGATGGCCATCTACGTCGTCGGCAAGCAACTGCATGGAGACGACCGGCGGCTCGTGGCTCCCATGGTGCTCGTGTTTGTCTCCGGGACGGCCAAATACGCCGAGAGGATCTGGGCACTCAAGGGAGCTGGCTCAGTGGCACCAGGAACAAGTAGCTCTACTTCGAATCTTGTTTCTCGTGCGTCCAACGACGCCATCTGGGACACGCAGGAGTATTGGGATATGTTGTTGTGGATGGTTTCAAATAAGGAGGAGACAAATTTCGAGGTTATCCTCAATGTGGCAGCCGAGGGCTTCAAACTAAGCCTGCACTTCTTCATGGACATGACCCCTTCGCTCTGTCTGCATCCTGATCATATCAACCGGATCAAGGAGGCTGTGCAGATGCTAAAATTTTCAGAGAACAGAGTCCACATGGCGTACAAGTTTGCCGAGATCAATCTCTCGTTGATCTATGACTACTTATACACCAAGTTTGGCACCCGTCATTTCCACACGATCCCATTTTGTATTGCCTTCCTCCAGATCGTCACGCTTGCCCTACCATCAGTGGCGCTTGGGTTCTTCGTGAGGGCCATGGCTGCTGGTCCAATGGAGCATGATTCAGCTGATGTCATCATATCTTACGTGCTACTTGTCGGCGCCGTCCTACTGGAGACATGCTCTATCTTCATGTCATTCATCTCGTCATATTGGACATACAAGACTATCGTTTCATGTCCACGAGATTTCCCACTGTGCCAAAATTTCCCCGGTACAATGGCAGCGTTGCGTAGCGTAGCCAGACATCTCCATCCAGAAAACAGAGGAGAGTGGTCGGCAAAGCTGGCGCAGTACAACATGATCGGGTCATGCATCCAGGAGAAACAGGAATCTGGCTTGTTGCAACGGACGATGCATTGGATCGGCATCAATGAGCGAGTTGTCACGCATATCGGTGTCTCTCCTGAGGTCAAGAAGCTGCTCCTTGATAAATTGCTGGACATAGCGACCACTCCACGGGCGCAGGAATGGGACATTAGCGTTGGCAAGTTCCGTGGCCAATGGGCGCAATGGGTGGTTGAAACAAAGCAAGATCATCACCAGAGTGCAGCTCAGCAGGTGCTACAGGTCAGCAATATCCAAGGTTTGGAGTTTGTGTCAACTGTGCTTCTTTGGCACATTGTCACGGACATATGCTTGCTCGCCGCTGACGATGATGTAGATGGTGGTGGTGGCTCCTCTCACGACGAGCATTTAGATGGGGGTTCATCTCACCATGAGGATGTAAACGGCATCTCTTGGCTGAGAGGCCCTGCCAGAGAGCTGTCAGACTACATCATGTACCTCGTCGCAGATTGTGGCGCCATGGCCGGCAGTGAAGGGCATTACGTGGTCACTAGGGGGCGGCGCGAGGTCGCGCTGGCTGCTTCTGAAGGGCGGGGGATATGATCGGAGGAAAGTGATCGAGGGGATCCGTGACGAGGATAGCTCTTTCTTCCATGAAAACTACTACCCGGTGCTGGATCGAGCTCGCCGGGTTGCCTCTGACTTGCTTAAGATTCGAGAAGAGGTCGATCGTTGGGAGCTGATCGCCGTGTTGTGGTTAGAGATGCTTTGTTACGTCGCGTACAATTCTGGGGCCGCGTTCCATGCAAAGCATCTAACCACCGGTGGCGAGTTTGTCACTCATGTCAAGATGCTGCTGTTTATGCTAGGCGTGCCTTTTCTGAGGGATGTGAAGGAACCCTTGTTTTCTAGAGCCGGGATAATCTATTCATAAGTTGACTAAGACTTGTGATTTATCCCCCTTATTTTCCTTCAGATCTTGTAATGGTGTGGAATTTTCAGCCATGCTGTGCCGAGAAGGTGGCTCGATCTTCTGCTGAGGGATAATGTCAGTTTACTGGATTGTGACTTGTTTTTTGTGGGGAATAGAAGAGCTTACTCATGAACAGGGTTACAATCCGCAACGATTGCCGTGGTGATAAACAATAATCCGGATTGTCAAGTAACAGAACATTTGTACCACGACTCATTCTTGCAAAATTTGCTAACAAATTTGCAGCCATGTTTTGGTTACGGTTGTGTTTCTTGAGTCTAAAGCTCTCCACCTCGTTTTTTGAGTCCAATGCTCTCCACCTCCATCGATCTTCATTCTTAGCTCCTTGATGAGATAGCATATTTGCAGATCGAGCGAAATGGGACACGAGGGCAAAAGCAAGTACGAGAGGCCCAGCTGCGACTGCCTCCTCTTCGCTATGCATTTTCAAAATCCCAGATTTACTTAACACCATCCTGTGTGTGTGTGTGAGGTTTCTGATGTACCATACCATGATTTGCTTTGTTTTTCAGACCTTGATGATACCTGTACCTGGTGAGCTCCGGCATTGGGGTCGACGTCATGAAGAACATCCAAGGTACTCAAAGTCACAGACACCAAAACGCGGCACTACTGAAAACAATAAACGAAAACAGTTTGCTTTGCAGGAAGAGATCGCTGTTTTTTACATTAATGAGTTCAGGCCTCTCTTGTCTGGGTTCTGGTTACATGGTGGAGAAGCTCGGCATCGACAAGAGCATCAGCTTAGAGCTCTGTGTCCTCCTCTACAAGCAGTACAGGACCACCATGGCCGGCTTGAGGGTGCGTGTGCTCTGAATCCCCTGATAAAGATGGGTTTTCTTTTTTGTTTCTTTCATTGACCAAGTTTTTCTTGTGATCCATTGGTGCAGGCTTTTGGGTACCATTTCAATTACGATGATTTTCACAGGTACTACTAACTTATCTTGTTCAATTATGTTGTAGAACTGCTTGGTCTGTAATTTTAGAAGAAAAAAATGGAATGCCAGATTCTTTATGGACTTGTTTGTTTTGTAGCTTTGTTCATTTTTTTTTAACTGTAACTACGGCGGGTTCTTAGAGCCAGCATGAACTTTATATTAAAATGATCACCGCATCAGGTATGAGAATAGAAGAAAATTACAACACATGAGTTGTTCAGGGGGATCAAACGAAATACACCAAGCAGTAATAAGATGTGCAGTAGGGGCAGAAGTACAGCGGTGAGCCCAAAGGCGCAAGTCTTCAACACTGCGACGACGAGTAACGGACAGAGGCTCGTCAATGCCGTCAAAGGATAGGGCATTGCGCCTTTTCCAAACATTCCAGGATATCGCCGTGCAGATGGTAGCTTCAGCTTGGGTGCGGCAGCGTGTATCCCAAAGCTCAAACATGGTGGTGACCGGCAAGTGATCAGCCGGAGGGAAGAAACAGTCCCAGACTTCTTTTGCTCTCGGGCAAAGAAGTAGTAGATGGTCCACGTCTTCATCTTCAGTGCAGGAGAGACATCTTGGAGAGGCGGCGAGTTGGTGTCGGTGGCGGCGGACATTGGTGGGGAGGCGGCAGCGTCGTGTGAGCCAGTTGAAGAGCTTGCACTTGAGGGGCGCCGAGCTTCTCTAGACTTTTATCGCTAGATCATCGAGGGCCATGTGCCTGAAAGAGTTAGCGTAGAAAATGCGATTCGAGATACTCCGACAAACTCGGCTATCCGGTGCATCAGGGTTCAGAGTGATGGAAGCTAAAACCACCTCTAGGCTAGCCAGCTCCGTAGCAGCCCGAGTAGAAATGCGAGGGACGAGCGGGAGACCGATCTCTAAGACGAAGAGGACCTGGGCATGCGGGCGAGTGGTGTGAGTGAAGAGGGCTCAGGAACATCCTCTTGAGCTTACGCATCCGCAAACTTGTATGTATGACCAGCTCAAATCCTTATATCAGAATCTGACTATGTAATGTAATCGTAATGATGTGATTGTGCTACTAGGTGTTCACAACCGGTGATAGGATCCATGCCTCAAGGGCCCTGAAGAGGCTCGGAATCGAGGAGGACTGCTTCGAACACGTTCTGTGCTTTGAGACGCTGAACCCAACATCCTCTGATCCTGCACCGATAACCGATGGAGCCGGGATCTTCGATATAATGAAGCATCTGGCTGATCCACAGCCAGAGGTTGAGCTGCCCAAGTCGCCAATCTTGTGCAAACCGTCAACAGACGCAATGCTGCAAGCCCTCAAGCTTGCCAACATCAATCCTCTGACAACTGTAAGCCCCAAATTACTCATTTGTCATTCTTTTTTTTTTCATGGGTACCTCATGTTCTATGACTTACTGACTGATTATGGAACACCTACCAGATATTTTTCGATGACAGCATCAGGAACATCCAAGCTGGGAAGCAAATCGGAACCATCGAACGGAATAGACCGGTCTTCGGCCCATATCTGCATGCATGCGTGCCTCTATGTTCGACGTCCGTCCGTTGTTTGTTTGTCTGTTTGAGCAAGTCGCGCAAGAGCAAACTATGTTGCTCGATCGCGCAAGTGCATCAGCACTGCCTCTATGCACATCTCATTCGTGCAATAGTACACGGCTACATTTATGGTGATTGGGACGGTACCCGTGGTTCCGTCGGTACCGTCGGTTATGATTTTTTGTAGCCGTTGATTGAGGCACGATTTATGTTAACCGTTGATTAAAAATTGATGTAGTTCCTTAGAAAAAAATCTTGTTCAAGTTTATCCCGTACTCCTTGTTCTATCGTGACTCAAATCCATCGTGACCAGGCGACTAGGGCAGCGGCCGCCGCCTCCCTTCTTCACTCGCGGCGAGGCTGCAGTAGCACTCCAATCTTCCCCACTCGGGCCACTCCCCAAGCCTGCGGCGAGGAGGTCGGCGACGATGGCAGCGCGGAGGGATCGGGCGCAGGCCACAGATTGTAGCACGCCAATTTCCCCCACTCCCCAAGCCTGTGGCGAGGTGGCGGCGCGCAGTGAGGAGGTCGCCGTCGTCGGCGGCGTGGAGGGAGCAGGGGCAGGCCATGGGACTGTAGCACGCCGATCTCCCCCACTCCCCAAGCCTGCGGCGAGGTGGCGGCGCGGGGCCAGGAGGTCGGCGACGGCGGCGTGGAGGGAGCAGGGGCAGGCTACGGGATGACTCGCTACGACAACCTCCCCGTTAAGGCCATCGAATTTTGGCTCTCGAAGCTAGGTGAGATGAGCTGCTGCTCTTGCAGAATGTTCTGTAAATTGTAATCATGTCCTCATATATTCAGCGGTTGATGAAGGATGGCATGCTGTAAAGTGAACATCTAACTTGTGCACATCAGTAATTCTTATTTTTGTTGTGTAGGATGGCATCCTGCCAGAACACTGATAGCTACAGCTCCTCCCAGCCTTATTTGTTCTGGTGGAAATTTCAACTCCTTTTAAAGACATGAATGTGGCAGTGTGCTTATCTAACTTGTGCTAGTAACACACGGAAATGAGTTATGTGCTTACTCAAGCTCCCGTTTGCAGTGCTTCCTTCAGGTAATTCAGGGGTCATAGTTTCTCTTTGTCTTTTTCTATATGATGCCGCCAGTTAATCCTGTTCATTAGGAAGTAGCATGAAGTTTTTCCAGATGCTAGCAAAGAGGTGTATGAACCTTCTTGCTGATCAGTAGGAAGCAAGAGAGAGAGCTAGTGCTTGCTGCAGTAGGAAGCACATTGTGTAGTGATTATTTAGTCTGAATGTGTTTCCATGGTGTCATACATCCAGGAATCAAGATAAATTAGCTTATGTTGTGTACTGCCATTTACAAATAAATTAGCTTATGTTGTATGTACTGCCATTGTAAACGCATTCTTTCTATTCATCCGTTGTGGGCAAGTCAATCTTGATGCCATCCTTGACGGCCTCCCGGTGGTGAGAGCTACCTTCCCCTTGAGATACCTTGGCCTCCCGCTCTCGGTTTGGCGTCTTCGAAAAGTTGACTTCCAACCTCTCGAAGACAAATGTGTGGGCAAGATCCCCGCTTGGCATGGACGTTTCATGAACTTTATGGGGAGAGGAACTCTTGTTAAATCGGTCCTCACCTCGCAAGCTATCTACTACTTGACGCCCCTCATTGTCCCTCCGGGTCTCCTTACCTCTCTAAAGAAGATCGATCGTGCTTTCTTTTGGACGGGAACCGACAAGGTTTCGAGAGGCCAATGCAAAGTTAATTGGGAGACCGTTTGCCGCCCTACATCTCTTGGCGGGCTAGGGATTCTAAATACCGGCAAGTTCGCGAGGGCCTTGCGACTGAGATGGCCTTGGCTACATTGGAGAGATCCCAACAAGATTTGGGCCGGCTCACCTAACCCATGCACCGAGGAGGATATGGATCTCTTTTATGCCTCCACAAAAATCACGGTTGGGAATGGGAAGAAAACCTCCTTTTGGGAGGCACCTTGGCTTCAAGGGGAAAAACCTAGGCTAATTGCTTCGCTCATCTTCGGTATCTCCTCCAACAAGAAATGGACCATTTCTCAAGCCCTACTCAATGATGCTTGGATTGGAAAAATCGCCATGACCGAAGATTTCACCATCCACCATGCACGCCAATACGTTGATCTTTGGGTAAAACTTCAGAATGTGGCCCTTGAGGAGGAAGTGGATGATACCATTGTGTGGAAGCTCTCCGCAAACGGTGTATACTCGGCAAAGACGGCCTACAAGGCGCAATTCTATGGGTCTCACTCCTCCGATATGGACACCTTGGTGTGGAAAGCTTGGGCGCCGCCCAAAATAAAATTCTTCGCTTGGCTTGCTCTCCAAAACCGCCTTTGGACGGCGGATCGGTTGGCGCGTCGGGGACGGCCAAATTGTGGCCTATGCCCGCTTTGTAAGAGGATGCCCGAGTCGGCCTCTCACCTTCTTGTCCATTGCCGGTTCACTTCTTGGTCCCTCGCTTTGATCGGGCCTCTCCCTCAAGGAGTGGTGGCGGCACATGTCCGGTTTTGGAATGCCCAACCGCAAGGCAATGAAAACCCTTGTTCTTCTCATCTCTTGGGAAATTTGGAATGAGCGGAATGCCCGAGTGTTCCGGAAAAAATACACGTCGTCCCTTGCCATCCTATGCAAGATTAAGAGCGAGGCAAAGTTGTGGGTCATTGCGGGGGCAAAACGACTTGGAGAGTTCATGCCGGGAGAGTAGTCCATTTTTGTAATATGTTGTTGATGTGATTCGAACTTATGCCCTAACTCCCTCTTAATAAAGAAAATGGGTCAAATCTTTTGCCCCTTGTTTCTAAAAAAAAAAGTTCTATTTTCTGAATTACGTTGTTCAGTTTGGATTTGAAGCATGCATTTCTCCAAGAACTCCAAGAAGTCTTCCAGTTATGAGCAGGACTGGACATAGTTTTGTTCCTCTCCCGCAAATGTGTTGACGATGTATAATGTTATTTCCCTAATTGCTGCACTCCTACGGAATCAAAGTTGGTTACGCTGTCCCCAACGCAGCCGGAGGTGGTGCTGGCTTGTCCTCTCAAGCAGGTGGCTGCTACTGCTAAGTCAGCTCGCTACGAAGTAATATGGTGCAAAACATGTTACCTGCAGTGTTTTGATGCCCAGATTTTCGTTGATCCCTCAACAGTGATACTTGCCCGCACTGTGCAATCTTTCTGTAAAGTGAACATCTACAGTTTGTATACATTTCTGTCTGTAACTAAATGAAACGGTGTGAATATTCATTTGTTTAATGTTATAATGCTTTATAGACTCCGGACCCATGGTTTGGCACTGGTGATATTATATCAAATAGGAGCACATTGCTCAATTAGAAAGAAAAAAGCTACAAAAGCTTTTTGCACCTTTCACATCCTTGATACATTATTTTTTTACTGTGGAACGGTGTAATCAGCGAGCAAATGTTCATCACTAATACTTGACCACAGTGCACAATCTTTCCGTAAGGTAAGCATCTACATTTTCTACCTATTTGAGTCTGACTAAATGAAACGGTGTGAATATTCGTTTGTTCATTACTGATACTACTCTTGCGCAAAGTTCAGTTTTCAAACGTTACTAAAATTATGTGATGCCTCTTTCACTTCCTGGGCACTCAGGAGTACAAAATAGATACTCGAAACGGTGGAACGATACTAACTGAGAAGCATCTTCATACATCAACAGTTTCCCGGAAATGGAAAAGTGTGCATGGAGAAAGGCATCATGACAATGTAGGCTAGCACAATTTTGAACAACAGGTCAAACACCAACATAATTCCACAGCAAGAACAGCTAGTACCAGCGTCTTAGCTCCAATAAGAATATTACTCCATACGATCAACAAGAAAGAATATTACACTACACACAAGCACGCAGTGCAGAACTTCCAAGGAAGGTACAGCAAAGCTCAGTGCAGAATTAGCTTAACATCTACAGATTCTTCCTTCCAATAGCAGCTTGTTCCAAAACAAGAGCACGGCAGTCATCCTCAAACTTGGTATTATCAGAAGAGCCATCGAGTAAGTTGTAGAGTGCATTCACGAACCTTCATCAAAAGGACAGATCATTATGGTCATGTGTTTGGGGAGGATGCATCAGGAGCAACTAAACATTGCAAAAAAGCAGGATTACTTTGCATATAGGTCAGGGGGATTTGTATTGAGGTTCTCCAATTCTTTTCAGCATTCGAAGAGTTTGTCTTTGCTGAAAGGAATCTCTCGTACAACATCTGCAATTGATAAGTTTAGCAAAGGAGGGAACATGTGTACAATTCAACAAAAGCACAAACATTTCAATCATTGTCATCAATTGGGCAGGAGACAGGTAACATGTGACAGTAAAGAGAAGGAAAAAACACATGGGAGGACGAGGAGATGGGAGTTCAGGACCAAGAGCTCACACGACGGCGATTCCGTGCTCGGCAGTAGAGGAGCAGGCCGAGGGCGACCAGTGAGCTCGACGAACGGCCGGTGTCGGGGAAGACGACGCGATTCGGCGCGTCTCAGGCGTCCCAGCACGTGCAACTCCTGGACGAGGTAAAGGGGATCGTGTCGGAGCTTTCTGTGCTCTTCGATTCGTCGGGGAGGACCTGCAACGACTGCGTCGCGCGTCCGCGACGGCAGCAGCAGCTTCGGTCATGCGCCCCTGCCATACCTCTCTCCCTCATCCTCTCAGTTCCTATCCTCCTCTCGCCTCTCGCTGCTCTTGCCGTTGATCTGAGAGAGGGGAGGGGAGGTGGACGAGGCCGGCGACGGGCCCCACGAGTTGCAGGGGGGGAGGTGGAGGAGGGAGTGATGGGAGAACGCCGGCGGCTGGTGGTGAATCGGAGAGAGTGGGGAAAGATTGTGGCTATGAGAAAATGACAAAATTACCCTTTCAATTTATCAAAAAACAATTACAGATAATGGTACCACATAATTTCTGTACCGGCCCCACGTAGTATCGGTACCGGTCCCACACAATTTTTGGTACCGCGGAACCGTTCGGTTCCGTCAGTTTGGTTCCGACTATTTTAACGCCGTTAGATCGTGGTGGATGGACGCTTATTAAAAATGCCAACCACCCTAAAACTTGTAACATACATATGACGCCTCGTTAATTCGTCTTAGCTTATTGTAATAATCATACTAGTTGAACTTGGCGCGGTGGCACGCCGCGCCCTTAGTGAGAATTTGTGTTGTTGGTCTTTCCTTGTTTTAGTTATATAATACATTTTGTAAGTAGCAACGGTGGCATTATGATATTGAAACGTTGCTTCAAAAAATGTAGTTTTATCTTTTGAAATTCTGAGGACATGCAACATTCTCCATATACGCAGTAGGATGAAAAAATGATTGAAACCAGTGGAGCCACTATTTTGCCATCAAAGCATAGCAGGAAGACAAACGAAGAATACAATATTTCTCATTACAATAGGTTGCAGTACGCTGCAAGGCTTCATATCAACAGAAGAAAACAATACCACCAAAAACTCTCATAAGGCTTCACAACAACGATGGCAAAACCACAAAGACGTCTTTTCATTCATCGAACGGATTGCAAGTGTTCATAGAGATGGAACCTCTGAATCTTACCTTAGCATTTCGGCATGTAAGTCCCAATGGGGAAGATCATTCATAATTTCTCCAAACTGATGGCTTGAAACACTATCACCTTTGCAAGACAAAGGGACGGTGCAACTAACCGCCTCTAGTAAGAAAAAAATAGAGGTGAGTAAACTTTAATGTCTTAGGCAGACAATTGCACTGGCAGAGGGAAGTCAAGGTGTGCAGCTTCGTCACATGGAGCACCCCACTGGGAGTGCGGATGTCTCACGCCTCGTCGTCCTTCACTGTCGGCCGCCCTGTACCGCTCCTTCCCGACGGTGTCCCTGAAACTGAGACACACCATTATATCAGTTTCACTCGTAAGCATCTAAATGACATAAAAACATATTGGAAATAAGCTTTCCCAGTTCCTTTCCACCATGTTTCTCTCCCAAACTGAGCTTTAAGTTCGCTTTACATTTGAAGGGATGATTCTGAAGATACGTACAACTGCTAAGGTACTTCGACCACAAACACTTGGTCTTGGAGAATTCTGTCTAAACACCTGTCGCTTCCCAAGTTCCCATTGAGCTGGTATGCGTGAAGCTCTTAGATAAAGGGAATCAAATAAATTCTCATCATTCAACTGAACACTAAACCAAAAAAAAAGACTAATCACACTTTTTTGATAAACAAAGAGAAATTGTGAAGCACCCAGAATCTACGTAGGATTCCTCGTCTCCTACATCGACGTGCAAACTTCACTGCCTCCCGAGAGCTCTTCTCCTCCTCTGCCTTTCTCTCTTCTCCACTGAAAAGGGCGAACCAGAGGGTGGACAAGGTTCCGGCGGCGGATTCGGCGTCGCCTCTTCCCCATGGGCCTCGGGCTCATCGGCGGAAGGGGAGGTGCCGAATCCGTCGCTCGGATTTGTATAGCTGTAGACTAGTAGTAGTCTTCGTAGCTAGGCTTTGCTCTGTTCCCCTTTCGTTCCCGACGAGGGAGACTGAGCTGAATAAATTGGCCTCAAATCCGGTCCAATCGCGACGCCATCTGTTGCGGCTGGAGGTGGATTTATGTGCCAAGGTTCCTGGCGGGATTGCCGTGGCGGCGGCGGCGATTTCGTTGTGGATTTTGTCTTCCGTCTCCGCTGCTGTAGCCGCGCGTGTTCCCGCGTCACTGCAGAGACTGGAAGGAGGTGTACAGGAACAGGGCTGGCGGATGGCGTCCTTCCTGGAGTCGTCGTCGGCGAACTCGAGGCGCTGGTGGAACCGGTGCTGGGTTGGTGGCCGAAGGTGGGCGGCGCTGTCTGAGTCCGTCGTCTCTGTCGACTGGTTCAGGCGGTGCGGCGGTCTGGACGAGCTCGGGGTCTTCCCCGGCCGATGCTCCACAGAGTATGTGTTCTCGTCGTTCGCGGCGGGTTCTTTGAGAGGTCCACAAAGCAGCTTGGCTGCGAGGAAGCTTTTCCGGATCATGGTGCTGTGGCCTATCGTCTTCGTCTCCGGCGTCGTCTTCGGCGGCGATGGTTTCGGAAGATGTGTTGCTAGTGTTCTGCGCAAGGATCCCAAGGGCGTTTTTGTTATTTCTTTCTTTTCAGGGGTTCTTTGTGTAAAGTGCACTGGTGTGCTGGTGTTCTCTCGAGTGTTCTCGAGATGTAACGTGTTGTATCCTGCTGTGTGATTCTATGAACGCGTGACATCTTTCTCAAAAAAAGAATCTACGTAGTAGTCTTCCTGTGAACTAAGAATTCACAACACATTGGGAAAGTTGAAGGCAGAAAATGTAAAAATGCAATCAACAGAACGGAATTGAGTATCTATTCTGAAGGAAAGAAACAACCAGCTGCAACGTAGCAGGAAACCCGGCTAACTTGTACTGATCTCCATACCTCGAAGAACACCATGGACCAAACGTAGGGGCAATTAACTGCCGGGAAAAATTGACTATAGAGGGCAATCGAACTGCCAGGGTAAATAAACTGCCGGCAAAAGTATACTCGGGCAGTCAAACTGCCGGGAGAAATAGAGAATCTGGGGCAGTTGACTGCCGAGAAAGATACGCAACATTGGGGGCGCATCTGTGCGAGCGGGCGCCGTGAGCCGAAAATAGAGGCGCGGGGACTTGAAATATTTGTGTAGTCACACGCGCGAAAATTTCGGTGTGGCTTATTTCACAGCCACCCATCCGACCCCAACCCTACCTTATCCAACTCCATCCCTATCCTCGTTGCCAGCCGCCTCCACCTTCCCCACCATCGCATCGTATCTCAGATCCGCCTCTACCTCCGCATGCCATGGCCGCCGCTTACTCCTACACCCGCCCTAGCGACGCCCTTCCTAGATCCGCACCCCTGAGATTTACTGTATGAGGTGCCCTCACCTATTCATCTCTGCCGATCCCCTCACCTATTCATCTCTGCCGATCCCCTCCATCGTGGAGTGCCGCCGCCGTCTCCCGCGTTCCGTCCTACAGCGGCTCTCGCACCTTCCCTTCCTTACGAGAGAGGTCTCCACCTCCCTGCCCGTCCGCATCCAGTTCTTCTCAAACTAGCGTGGCTGCACCCGCCCCAAAATTTTCAGGGCCGCTTCTCCCCTCCATCACTGGACCAGCTCGCTACTGCAAGCTCAGCAGGAGCTTCAACCTAATGGCCTGCCCAAGAGCATAGTTGGATCCGTGCCAGCGTCGTTCAAGATCTCCGTCCATGCCAGGTACAGGTACTGAACAATACTAATCACGACCCTAACTTGCTGGTTTAGCATCACTCATCACGTGTGTGTTTGTATGGTTTGAATTTTTTTAATACGTTACTAGTCACGACCCTACCACGCAGTTTTCTGCTGATATGTTTTTTAAATCATCACCCAAGAACCTATGTTATTTCTGTTTTCTAGAGTTTATATTTTATTCGAAACAATTTCTGCATCATACATGAGAACTGTCAGTGTTGTTTTGTGGTAGCAGTTAACATGTGTATCAGTTATGTTAATGAAGAGTCCAGATGTTTGGTGATTTGAAAGTAGGGATGGTGTTTGACATGTTTCTTACCTGAATGTACAAGTGCTATGATACAAGTAGCCTGTCAGTTAGTGAATGAAACTTTGTGTTCATTAGTACCTTGATGATAAAAAACCATTGGTGCTTAGTTGCTCACTTGTATAATATAGAATTGCAAATTAAAAGTTAGCACTGGATACATACTAAAGTCAGTTTTGTTTCAGCCTGACAGATTGTACTGACCTCCTTTATTTCTTCTCATCACAGGATAAAATGATAAAGTGTAAACTTGAAATTGATTGTGGCCTTCAAGATTTGGTGAAATTATTGAGTTATTTGAACCAACATATGTCGAAAGCTGCCATATCGACTTCACTCGTTCATTTTTGTGTGAACTCTTCTGAAAATGATGACCTGAAGGTATTTATAGTGAAGTTTGTACCTTTCTTGTGTGAATGACGTTATGCTTGCATTATTAACCGTAGTGCATCACATATACACTTCAGGCTTTATTTTGCTGTAGGTTTACTACAAGGTTATTAGCTGATTGTAGTCATCATTCACCCACTCCTATTTATTTTGTATATTATAGTCATTCACCCATGTAGCTGGGAACATTCTTATTAAGTGTAAAACAGGACATATGTGAGAAAGAGGTTATTATGGTTATATTAAATTTCTGGGTCAATGTTGACTTAAGTCGAGAACAAGCATTCTCTAGAAGTTTTTAAGATGAACAGAAAGGTGGTAGAATCTATATGTTGTTGCTTGCAATTTTGTGAACTGTGATCTGCATGAAGTTTTCAATAGTTGCTTCTCCACTTCAGTTTGAGTAGTTATCTATCTTATCCATTCTTTGAATGTAGTAATGAAGGTTGTTTTTTCAAATGGGAAATGAACAAACTTCACCACTTAAGTTTTCTCTCAGTTGAATTTCAATGATCCATATGCCTGCTTGGTTTTGAATCCAGTGTGTTTTATATATGCTGCTGACCTGCTGTCTTCTTTCGCTGTTTTTCTTTGTCCATTCGCATCATCTATTCTTCTAAATTTGTTTGTATGTGTCCCAACTTTGTATCACCATCACCACCACTATTAACTCTAATCTCTCGCTTCCTTTTCTTCAGGTTAACAACACAAGAGGTTGCTCATGCATAGGCTGCTGAATTATGCTGTGACTTGGTTCTAGATGAATGCCATGTTCTGGTCTTAGATACATACTTGTGGAGTGTTATGGATGTGTTCACTCATGGGTTTGGATGGAGATTCTGTTTTAGAATCATTTTTTCTCTTATGTAATTGTTATCGGCCCAGAACTACAATTTGTATGTGACATGCAGCACACCATGTTTAATAAAGAATCAGTGAATGTTGATTTGTGGAACTACATCTTTTGTCTATATATATTTGTATGTGATGTGAAAGTTTGAGCTGGGATTTCGTATGAGAAAGATGGGTGCAGCATAGAGGAATAGCAGAACTGAAATTGGACTATTGAACTGCCGGCAAAGACTCCATACATTTTAGGGCAGTTTACCTGCCGGCAGTAGTCCAGCCTGCCGGGAAAACTGTTCTCCGGCAGGTAAATCTGTCTGCCGGGAATGAAATGGAACTGCCGACAATAGTATCAAAGTCAGGGCAGGCAGACTGCCGGCAAAGAGAAAACTGCCGGGAAAAACTTTTGCTGGCAGGGTTATAGAGGGCAGGCCAATCTGCCGGGAAAAACTCTTTGCCGGCAGTTACACTGCCTTGTTAGGTGGCTTTTCCTGGCAGCAGAGGTGCCCCTAGATTTGGTCCGTGGTGTAGTGTGTTGAATTACATTCCTGAGTCGTGGATTACCAAATTAACATTTCTTATAGTCTAGAAATACTTCGGATTTAGATGTAACAATCGAGACAAAAAAAGCTGGTTGTCATCTGTCAAAAGTTTACAGAATAAAATATGAGAGATGATAATACCCAACTATTGAAGAAGTAGGGAAGTAAAATATAGCTGTACCGCAATTTTTCATTGGAACCGTAATTAGCACAATGAGGAATCAAAAAATCTTTGAGAGGCAGAGACAATCTAACACATCAGAAAATGTTAATGCTTGAAAGCATTTCTGGGGCATATCTTAGACACAGGACAAAACTTATATGTGACACAATTATGCAGAAATGGAACTTTTCACTGTCCTCTGCTGAAACCTAAGGTAGATGTGCTTCGAAGCTCTCTAATTGCTTAAGACAACAAAGAAGCTAGATTCAGTTACCCTAACTATTCGCACTTATGCAAACTGGCATGTAAAAAAATCCATGTATCCTTTTGTTTTCTTTACCTTCTGGTTCTTAGCAGCAAGCTCTGAAACTTACACATGTTCTTTTTTCTTCTGGAAACTCCTAGGATTCCTATAACACTAATATAGATTTCAGATTATTTAGCTTGTAAGAATAATTAAACGTTAAATTTGATCAGGGGAGTCAACTACAAACATCCAAAGCTCCACATCTATTAAAATTAAACCATTCACATGTGCATGGTGCTGTAATCTTAGATCCACGTATTACATATGCCTAGACTAAAATATTTGAATAACATGATGTATTATCTATTAGCCTACTGATACCTTGAGAGCAATTGTACTTGAGCATATACTACAGCGTTGCATGCCAACAATTAATATACAATGTGAGCATCATCTGTAGTGCCAACAGTAATAAAAAGAAGTAATAAACAGTAACTCAAGTTATCTTGTTTCACATAAGCTGGCGATTAATAAGAAAGTAACCAAGACACGGCCCCGGACAAACATGGGTATGAGCTCTCACATGAAAGGTGCTAAATAGAAACAATTAAACTTGAAAGACAATTATAAATAAGCACCACTTTAAAATGGAATTTTTAAATGAAATTTTGCGAATCTGGCCAAGCAAGCTGGAAAACATATTGTGTTTCTTGTATCACACATCTTCTCTATTCTTGGTCGCTTAAGAGCCAGCAATCCCGTCTCCATGCTTATCTTGATGTCTTCGTGTACAACTATGAAAAGGAAAATAATGAGCAATATGAGATAGATAATTAATAAATTTCTACCGATACTCTTTTTTAAAGGAACTACATAATGCTCAAAGATTCATGTATCAATTCTGAAACAGAAAACAACGGACATAAGTTATATTAGTAATTGTTCCATATTAATACCAGGAAGTCAAAGTAGTCACTGTAAATAGAGCAAGAATAGCAACGTTTTAATATTGGGTTGGCAATTTTTTGAAAGCAACCAGATTACAAAAAACGAAAGTCGATATTCAGGGCAAATAAATTTGATATTCTAAAATTTAGGAAAAGATACAAGTTAGTAGAATCTGAACCAAGCAATGATTAGGATCCCAGAAAATGAGAGGACGGAATGCGTGGGCAGCAGCAGCTAGCTATGCCATCGATCGACCGATCGATTGTAGGTGAGCAGCAGCTATCCATCGAGCCATCTAAACACTCACGCGAGAAAACTGCCGGCACCAGATCGACCAGCCAAGAAGTCCACGACGGCCAGATCAGCCGAGGCTGGCTGGAGGAGAAGCGGTGCTGGCGGCCAGGGCTGGAGGCGGTGCTGGCGGCCGGAGGTGGTGCGGCGGCGGCGCAGTCGCCGGCGGTCGTCGGGCTCCTCTCCATGCCGCCTGAGGAGAAGCGGCGACGTGGAAGTGGTGACGGCGCGGGACACTGTTCAACATTGTTCATCACTGTAGATGAACAGTGCCCGGGGGCTGAGAGCTCGGGCACGTCTTTCATATATTTAGTAATTTCGGTTGGTTTTAGCAGCAGGGTTGTCTCGAATAGTAAGTCGTACATTGTCGGCTGATTGTTTCTTGAACCTATCGCTTTTCCTCATCTGCTAGTGGCGGAGCTGCATGGTGCCAAGGGGGTGCACAAACATCGGGTAGCTTTCTGTTTTACCTTGTACTTCCAGGACAAAGTTGAGATATCCTTTTATGAACGGAGGGAGTAATTAGCTAAAAAAAGCAGTGTGTACCCACCCCTGTAATCAACTATTGGCTGAGTCTTTGGTGCCGATAGCGTAATTAGAAATTGAAGTTTTGAGAAAGAAATATGTGCATGAAATGATGAGTAAGTTGGCTATTTATATGTCCCTAACATATGCATACGAAGGTCGGTTACAAGCCCCGGCCGATGCCGCGCGCCAGGGCACAACACCGTGCAGAAACCTGCATGCCATGCTTGGAACTCGAACGTTCACTCTACCTGCAGCTCATGCCATGCTTGGACATGGAGCACAGTGCTCCGCATTATAGTCGTTGGCATCAACTAAATGAACTGGTCCATGCGACGCATGGCGTGAGCGCCCATGATTGATTACGCCAGACCGCCCAGCAATGTTACGAAACATTTTGGTGGCCGCCGCTTTATTTCCCCTGGCCAGCCAGTCCGTCCCTCATCCGGCCGTTTGCTCCCTGACCCTTCGTCGGCTTCGGATGAAAACTATCCACACGCCGACAAGGTGGCGAATGCCGGATGAATACAGCCGTGTACACATAACACCCACATACTCCACCATTTTCACTAACCTCGAAGAGGCAGAGTCGCAAAACTGATAAGCGATTAGCGGAGCACAAATTTACAATTTTGATCGATCAATGGCGAAACTGAGATCTGGTTTTTGTCATAGTGACAAGAATGACAGAAACATTTTTTCTACACTGTATCCTCAATTTGTTATTTTCTATAGCTCGGACTACTATTATTTTGCACCAAAAATTTTATATAACATTTTTAAAAATCAAATTTATAACTTTCGTGATTTTGTTTTTGCACAAGGACTGCCTGGAACCCGGTGCATCAAGTCTGCCTTGTCTCGAGACGAACTTTCGCCTCACTTTATAAGTAAATTCCAAGTCAACATTTTGCATGATCTATCTTCCCCCTTGCCTCCGAACAACCCACACGTACTAATGCATGGACCAATCATGGATGCCATTATTGATGGATTAGTCGAGACAAGTTCATGATTAGCACCAGCAATCAAGGTGAGTCCATACAATACTAAAGACCACTCGTAAGGGTCTATATTAGTAGCAGACACCCACATACTCCACCATTTTCCCTAACCTTGAAGGTTGTTTTGAACAATTTGTCGAAAATCAAGTTTATCGTTTTTCTTAGCAACTAGTACACATACAAAGATTCCATGCCAGAGCATATCTTTTTTTGAGGTTTTTCACTTTATTTGATTTTTTCAAAAAAGTAAAATTACCACCAATTAATTGAAAGAGGTCAAATTTTCTAAACTGTGGATATTTCTGTGATATAACCACTAGTTGTGTAGCTTAAAATGTTTTTTTAAAAGTCATACCAAACTATCAAACACTTGTAGATCAATTTGAATTACTTTTGGGAAATCAGCACACAAACTTATTTAACTAGGCAAAATTAGAAGGAAATTAAGAAAATTCCTAATACTTGGGGATTGTACCAAAAATGTGGACTACTCTTTGTGAGAATACTTGGGGATTATACATCAAATCGGAACTATTGCTTCCTATACAAGATACACCTATTTGTCGAATATGAGAACTTTATCACAAGCTATGTCGTGGGAATTGTCATAATTGATTATTTGGCTATGATAGAATTTTTTTTTCATAGGAAGTTTATCGATGTTTCTGTGATGCAAAAGATGATATGATGGTCATATTTGAATTCCTCTCATTTTTTAATCGATTTAGACATTTCATTTGTCAAATTTCAATTTACGGATTTAAATATATGAATTCTAACATATTAAATGTAAAAAGAAAGAATAAACAAAAATTCATTTTATTGTTATTTATTCAAAAAATGTTATTCAATAATCATTGTTATTTATTCAAACAAAATTTTAAAATTTAAATGATAAAAAATGTAACATCGTGACCTAGGGGTTATTATGATTGATAGTATTCTAATATCGCTAAGTTCTAACTTCTTATTTGGAACTAATTTGGAATGAACTCAAAAGTAAAGCGTGCTTGGGCTGGAGTGATATGAGTATGTGTGACCGAATAGGAAGTCTGATCAGGTTAAGTACTCTGATCTGGTATTAAGTGTGTAATCAGAAGTGTTTGGCTAAATGAGAAATTTCGGAATATAAAATGATGTTCAAGAAATTAAAAACATTTGGGAAAAAATCCTGGCCTAGGCCTATGCTGAGGGCAAAGCCGCCGGCATAGCTTGGTTCGCAGACGGCTTTCCTATGTCGACGGTTTTAGAGGCTGAGTCGAGGCCCTAATACGGCGAGGGAGCTACGTACCCACGGCTGCCATCGGCATAGCCTATGCCGACGGCAATCTGGGCTATACCCACGGCAAAAAGTCGTTGGCATAGCTACGCATTCCTGTAGTGTTCCTAGATAGGTCAAACATTACTATTATATTTAGTGTCGATTTGTGTCAGTAATTCCGTATCAGACGCTCAGTGCAAAAACTTTGTGTAGCAAAGTGTTAGTCCATATGTAGGGCATGACCAATTCTTGGGAATGAGAGTGCGTGTAAATTAACATAAACTATACTAGTATGGATTCAACAGTCCAAGTAATCGCTTGCTCGTTCACTAGGCCATCGCATCTATTGGAAGTACAAATCATTTTTCTGATAGGAAAGATAAATCAACCAGATGGTGTTAATTTCTTGTCAGTATTTGGTGCATTGTATTGTATATATAGGTAACTCAGAAGTAGAACCCAACAAAAGCACTATCGTCTTCAAGAGAGCAATTTCTTTGCCGAGACAGACAAAATGCATGAAAGAGCTTGGCCGAACTTAACACTATGGATCATAAATCAGACAGACAAAATGCATGAAAGAGCTTGAGCTTTATCTGTGAACACTTGCATTCCACGAAGGACAAAACAGAGATCACGGAAATATCCTTTTCCTTCTAAAAATGTGAGCATTAAGAAATGCAAACACGAAGCTTAATAGGGCGATTAAATGATGGACTTTTTTTCAGAAAAGAAACTTGTGCATGAAAAAAAATTAGCTGCAAATCTTTTTCGGTCTAGGAACAAGTCACCATGAATCAGACTTACATGCCAAGCTCTGAGGGGATTCCAAAGGATAGCTACATAACATCAGATTTCCTGATTAATTATTCCAGTAAACCTTACTGATAAATATAGACAGAACTACGACAACCAGCGCCGCTCTTCCTTGATGCCGCAATTGTAACTCATGAAGTGAGTAACCGAGCTCCATGGTGTACTAGGTCTTCATTCAGTATTTCTGTTTCAAGCAAAATCGTGTTAGTTTCAGGGTGGATAATTAAGAAACATAATATCAAATGGACACAAACACATACAACGAGTCAGCTAATGAATGAGCTCTGAAGTTAAAATAATGCAGTAATTTAGCCATACAGAGTCTTTCCTTCCCCAAAAGTCTAGTTATCCAGGTTAAATGCCTTCATACCAAACATGCATATTTCCATTATGCAGTTTACCACGCAAGTACAAATTGCATACTATTAGTTCGGTGTATTCACAAGTGTCATATAAGAGGAAAATTCTCATCATGATATCTCTGAATCAGAAATGATGTGTAAGCTCAAGCGCACACACTTACAAAATATGATCTGATAAATAAATTATGCAATAGAATGCTTGCATAACATAAAAAAAATAAGAAACTCAAGTTTTTAAGAAACTAATTGTACATAATAGCTGGAGGTTCACAGTTCAAAGATAGGAAGCTACTCCATGATACCATGATTAATTTTGAAAACAGGAAGCTGAAATTTCATACTTGGTGATGGGGTTGTGATGATATTTCCTAACAAAAAGATGAGTGGTCGAAATGATTACAAGGCTAGGCATCTATCATAACTTATACAGGATGTTTCGTATTTAGTAGGTTGATTTTATATTTAAGAAAACAACTACCACAAATTGCCGTATGAGACTAGCAACTAACAACTGCACATGACTCTGTCTCTGACACTATGAGTAGCTAACTAGCTACTACGTACTCTCAAGTCCAATAAAATATCAATAGCTTTGCGAGAAGTAAAACCAGTCAGGAGCTCATATTAAGTGAACCAATATACTGGGCAATACAGATTTGAAGCGGGTCAGTATTTGGCGCAACATGCACAGTACTGTTTTTTAGAGTGTGAAGAAAGTAAGATCAGCGCAATATCCTTCCAAACTCATCTTATGGAAAACATCTCATATGTTGCTGAAATAGTTTTTCTGAAATGGCCAAAGGACACGATTGTGCACCTAACACCATTCCACAGTTAAACCAAACAATGTGATGGTAGATGAACCACTAACAAGAGTGAAAAACAAATTTCCAAATCATTGTCGATTATCATGATGCATTGATAATAGATACACATTTAAAGTTCAACTATATGACAATCCCCCGCAAAAAAAAGTTCAACTATATGGAAAATTAAGTAGAAAACTATAACAGGGGTTTACACGATGGACATTCCAAATCTTGTATTGTCAGACGAACAAAAGGCATACCTTGAAGGATCAGCCTTCTGTGCAGGGAATGTGGGAGGCCATATCATCTTAAAAGGATAGATATCATATCGATAATGGCCCCCTTCTTTCCGGCTTGTGATTCTAGAGAAGCTAGCTTTTGGAAAAATCTGGCTAGAAGCTGTGGTGGGGAGAAGCTCAGAGAATCTGTTTTTTCCATTCTTTGTAGCTTCTAAAATTTGAGATTCTAGCTGTGTTGAGTTGGTGAAATGTCTGCAACGCCCCTAAATTTCATTTGTAAGCTATTTTGTAGTACAAATAAGATAGGAATGAATACAGAAGTCTTTTTTAGTACAAATTCCATACGTTACAATTCATATTACATGCCAAAATAAAATAAAAGTCATTTTTAGTGATTCAACCATTACAATTAGAATACTCCTCATGCAACTAAACTTTCAGCAATTCTCTGTCGCGTCCCACGCATGACTTCATCAGAGCCAAGCAATATCATTACCTGTATCTCAAGTTCCCACCAACCATCATCAGCATCAATGGTATTAGTGATAGGATCTCTTCCTATACCAGATGCATGTTGAAGCAATCCCTTCCAAACAGTGTAGTCTTTTTTCAGGGTGTCCCACCTATTTTTCAATTGAGTCCAATTGTAGTTTCTCTTCGTGCGCTTGTTGAAGTTTGTCACCATATTGACTTTACCAGTGGCATTCAAAACATTAACCGGACGATTATGTTTATTCACTTCTTCGATGCACACGTCAAGAAAAGCTCGGTGACCTACAGCATCCCAATTTGCTTTCGGGGATTTCAACTTCTCTTTCTATCACACAAAGTACCATATAGCAGTAATTAGCACAATAGCAAGTCCAACAACAGGACCAATTAATCAGTTCCTACTGCTAGTTAAATTACCTACTGCTAGTTAAATTACCTACTGCAAATTACACAAATGCTCAGTTAAATTACCTACTGCAACTACCAAGCAAATTGATGCTAGTGATGCAAATCTACAAATTATTTAGGAATTACACAAACTGCTTACTGCCAAAACTATCTTAATTGGCCAAGACATAGCCAGAGAATTATGTCCAATGCAATCATTTCAGAATTATGATGTCAACACAGCACACATATCTCTAAATGCTGCTAAAGGCAGCAGAGACTCAGATTACAAAGGCCTCTTTCATACAACCGTAGGAGAATTGTATTTGATCAAAAAAAATATAACTGTTTGATGTTCATTTCAGAAAGGCCTTTTCCAGGAATTCAGGAACATGTTTACAACAAAAAACAGTAGCAAATCAGGCCACAACATCCAATAATCTGCTAGTTAAATTACTTCTATTTCTTCACACATTCACACACCATATAATCAGTGCATGTTTACAACAAAAAACAGTAGCAAATCAGGCCACAACATCCAATAATCTAGCAAATCACACACCATACCTCTATCTGCAAGAAACAAAATCGCAAAACAATCTACTTGAGTACCTATTATCACTGCAAGCAACAGCATAGGACAAAGCAAAACAGGGGACTGTCTCTTGTACCTGCGGCGGGGGCTGGGAGGAGGACGGCGGTGGCTGGGAGGAGGACATGGCGGCGTACGGCGGCGGACGGCGGCGAACAGCGGCGGAATGCGTCGGTACGAGCGGGTCGGGGCGGCGTTAGGAGGAACCGGTCGGGGCGGCGGAAGGAGGAGAAGGTCGGGCGGCGGCCGCCGGACGTCGGCGGCGGAGCGGCGACGCGTGGTCGGGCTCAGCGGGGGCCGGCACTGGGGGCGGCGGCGGCGGGGACGCAGCAAACCCTAGCCGCCATTCTATTCGCACGAGCGACGAGCGAGTCGAGCGGGGTCAGGGGACGAGCGAGCAGTTGCGGGCCTTTTTTTCTTTTTTCTGTTACTCCATCAGCGGTGGCAGTTCTCCGTAATTTAGGAGGAACGACATGTCCAGATACGATACCCCTTCGATTCATTTGCGGGAATCAGCCCAGAATCGACCTCCGACCCGATTCTGAGTTCACGTACAAACCCAGCTTCTCGGTGGAAAAAAGCGGCCCAGAATCTAACGTGTTCTTTTCAGCTTATGCGATTTGAGGCCCAGAATCCCTCCAGGAAGCTAAAAAGAAGGGGGCCAATGTGTATTACTTAGCTCATACACTTCACGCAGTGTCCTACACCTAATATCCAAATATAGTATGCTTGTACCCACCTGGAAGAATACAAACTCAGCATTGTCACCCACCTGCTTTATCTGCTGAACCGTGCAATCTGTGATCCCCAAATTAGCAACCATCTCACGCATACAGATGGTTTCCACCAGCAACCAATGGTCCCCTTTGTGGAGCCAGATGCTAATTTGAAATTCCTTTGCATGAATGAGATATACACCAGAAGCATCATCAACCTGTGAAAACATGGTGTCCTCAGGGCCATGCTCCACCCCTTGAGGGAGCGGAATTGTAGAGATACTAGAGGACACCAAATCAAATATGATGATGTTCCAGGTAGCCGCCATGTAGATTCTATTGCCTACTAACACCGATTTTATTGGCAACCGCCGAAGTGGGAATTGTGCCGTGGCCGATGTATGCATGCTCCATACACCATCTTGCAACATATATACGTGCACCGTGGATGCACGATTCGTTCTATCCTCGGCAGAGTCCATCAAAAGCACATTAAAGTACGACACGACACCACCTTCTTCTTTGGAGAGTACTTCACTGGAAGTGTAGGAAACATCAGCCTGCTGCTCCAGGAGTCTGTGTATTGGGAATGGTGGGACTTTGTCCATGCTTCTCTCAGGGCACAACGGGTTGTGCACTCCAAGTGTGTATCCAGTTTGGTCGAGGTGCTTGGTGAAGACGCTTCCATTCCGGCAGCCCATGATGTGGGTGTTGCTCAGCGTAGTCTTCCAGGTGTCTGGACAGAACCTTACAGCAGTTGGTTCTGGGGGCTGCGAAAACATCGGGACGAACCTCGGAGCGGTAGAGGGTGCAGCTTGTGAAAACGACGAAGGAAGGCTGGATCAGAGACGTGGTGGAGCCACCGCTGACAGACTTGGGCGGCACGGACGAGGCTGGTGGGGAGGGAAACGCGGAGGAGGATCTCGATGAGGAGGTCGTCGGCGTCGAGCACCTTTGATACAGCGGCAGACGCCAGCTCCGGTGGCAGCCTATTGCATTCCATATGAAACTGGTGTCGATCTGTGTGTTTGCAAGACAATGCAAAAAAAAAAAAAAACGGGATCAGTGCTTTCAACTGAAGTATGAAAAAAATCATCAGAAATCGCCAGTAACCAATGTATAGTGAATCCTATTCAAGACTAAAATACTCAATTGCTTTCGAATTTGGTTGACCAACGATCTGTGTCAAACAATAGCTAGTGGATCTGATACGGGACTAAAGTACTTCATGGGTGGTCAATCTGTATAAAACAATAGCTAGTGGATCTGAATATCTGATACTACAAGACATGATCAACCATCTAAAAATTCTTGGATTCGGCCAGAAACCCTAGCAGCAAAAGGAATAAGTACCTCAGTCCAAACCGAGCAGGAGGGAATCCCCGTCCGTACCCCCCTCGAGCCGGCGGAAGGTGGACGCCGGCGGCCGGGATGGGGCGGAGAGTTCGTGGAGCGTAAGAGCACGCATATAATTCCTTTTGTACGTGGCTGTTAATGGCGTGGCAAAGCAGACGTGCACGGTGGAGGCGATGTGGAGTTGGTAACCGTCACGGGTGTGTAAGTTTTTGAAAGGCTGACTACCAAATACCAGTTGACCGTATCCAATCTCTACTCGGAATCGTGCTTGACCTGAAAATTAACAGGAACTTGTACAAATTTTTTAAAAAAAAGGATTTTGCTCTGTTCCAGTCAACTGAAAACGAATTCGTCGTCAGTCGTTTTTTGGGCCGTTGGATGCGCGCCAAGATGCGTGCTGCTCTGTCCTCGCTGTGGCGCACGCTGGCGCGAGCTGGGGTCCACCTTAGCGGGTCGGTCGCTGTCGGGTTTGGGCCCATTTTGTTTTTTCCTGATGCGCTCGAGCTGGGGCGGTCGGTGGGGGGGGGGGGGGGGGGGGGATATTTTGAATTTTTTACTCAGTCTCGGCCGCGTGTCTCCGTCTTCGTCGTGCAGAGAGAGAAGGGGGGCGGCGGAACAGAGGAACCAAATCCTCTCCTCGCCGGCGTTTGCTGCCGGCGCTATCCTCTGCTCGCCGGCGTCTTCTGCCGGCACTATCCTCTACTCGCGACGCCTGCTGCCTGCGCTATGGCGGAGAGTCGGGGAGGACGGATTCGTCGTCGGCGGCTAGACAGGTACTCAGCCTTTTGCTTCCTCTGTTCGCCTTCAGTCTGCAAGCTCGCGTCCGTGCGTGCGCCTAGTGTTTCTCGATTAGTCGCCGAAGGCGGATGTGGTTGCGGCGGTGCGGATTTTAGGTGCCGTATCAAGCTAGTTGTGCTTGAAGGCTGTCATGAGTTGGCAAATAATAGGCGGTGCTCTGTGTTTGGGGTCTCCCTTTGCTACGCGCTGCTGTGGTTCGCGGAGTAGGGAGCCATGGAGGTGCACGGGGAGGATTCGGTCACCAGCGTTGGAGTTTTAGTTGAGGTCGGCAGGGCTGTTTGTGTGTTCTCAATCTAGGCACCTACCCCGTATTCTCTGAAGCATATGAGGTTTTTTCTGAGGATTTGTGCATTCATTGTGTTGGAATCGGCCCGGCTGTTGTGTTGTTCTCAATTTGGGGCAGCTCTCGCGTCTGCAGTTGATGAGTTTTTGTCTGCTTGTGCTTAATATGTATCATGTTCAGGCTAAAGGATTCTATGATTTTGTTATCTCAAATTAAGTATGAGCTAGACACTAAACCTCTGGTTGTATGATGTAGTTGCGACTGTTGTTTGTGAGTGACTCTAGTTGTGAGTGAGTCTAGTATGCTTTTAGGGCTTATTTTATTTTTAATTCTTGAATTGATTTTGTTGAGTATGCTAGTGACTGTCATTTTCAAGCTCATGGATTTCTGTATTTCAGTATTCTTGAATTTCTGTTTGTATGATGTATTCATGTATTTTATTGATTGCTGTTGTGTCGGAATTTGTCCCGAATCTGCTGTGTACTGCTTTAGTGTCGTTGATGTGTGCTTGGGTACGTTTTCGGTGGTCAGGTTCTATGTCATGATTTTGGGTGTTTTTTGTGGAGTGACTCCATCATATGTGTTAGCTGAGCCCTTTGATCCTTAGTGGTTCAATGCCTTATATTTTCATTCTGTACGTGTTTGTGGGGGGGGGGGGGGGGGGGGGGGTCTGCACTGTATGATGTGTTGGAGAGGGGTTAGTGTAGTATGTAAGTGATTTTTTGGATGCTATTTTTGTTGAGTTGTGTTTGTTCTATTTTTTCTAATTTTGTTCTGGCAGCATGGATTATCTCTGTTTCTCTCTCTCTGTCATTTCAGGATCCGGAGGCTTCTCTTTTTGTCTCTCTCTCTCTCTCTATGGCATTTCAGGATCCGGAGGGTTGTCTCTCTCTCTCTCTCTCTATCTCTTTCATCTCTCTGTCTCTGTTTCTGTCTCTGAAACTCTCTCTGTTTCTCTCTCTCTCTCTCTCTCTTATTGTGTTTCTATTATTTTTACTGCTATGTTGTCTATTTTTGTTTGTATGTCTCAGTATTTTTAGTGGGCGCCGATGTGTATTCTTTCTCTATTAATTTGTGTTGGTATGTCTCAGTTATTTGAGTAATGTCTCAGTATGTTTAGTGACTTTGGTGTGTCTCAGGTTGTCTCTATTTGTGTTGATATTTGACTTTGATTCTCTATCTCTTTCTCTTTGTCTCTCTCTCTGCATCTCAGTCAATTTTTGCCTCTTTATTCTCTATTTCGACTCTCTCTCTCTCTCTCTGTTAATAGTGTCTATATTTAGTTTCTGGGTTTGCTCTCTCTATATCAGTTTTTATTAGTGTCTCTTATTTAGATTCTAGTGTTGGCTCTGTCTCTGTATAGCCATGTGTTTCTATCTTCTCATATTCAGTTATAGTTTAGTCCTTGTTAAATTGTCTCTTTTTCTGCATATATTCAGTCTCTATGTCTAGTGTCTTTATTTATCTCTAGTGTCTATATTAGTAGTGTCTCTATTTATCTCTCTTAGTGTTTAGTGGGGCGCCGATGTGTATTCTTTCTCTATTTAGGAGTATATATTCAGTTTATATTTGTAGTGTCACTATTACTCTCTATTTGTTTCAGTCTAGTTTCACATTTTTCTAGTGTCTCTTAATTGTATTTTTTACTGTCTCTTTAGAAGCATATAATCAGCCTATAATTGTATTGTCTTCATTTCTCTCTAACTAGTTTTTCTATATCTCTATTTATTTTCAGATATCTCTCTCTATTATTAGAGTCTCTCTCTCTCCCTCTCTGACTATTTATTTATATATATGTGTTTGCATTGTAGCAGTAGCATGTATATATCTCTGTTTGAAATGCTTGAAATAATTCTAGTGTTATTATGTAATATACTTGCGCGCACCCCTATATATCTCTGCTGCATGTCTTGATAATTTTTATGTCCTTATATGCAGATGTTGTGCGAAACCTGCGGATGGCTAGATGGACCTTGCCAAGAGAAGAAGAGGAAGGCTTCTTTCTTTTATGTGTATCTTGGGGAAAGTTTTCTTGAGTCAATGGTATATCTTTTCTTTTTCTCTCTTTTATGCTTTGTCTATTGTTCTTGTTACATATCTCATTTTTTCTCTTCACTATTTGATATCCATGTTTCATTTATGAGCAGACTATCCCTTGTTTCATGAGAAGGGAAAAAAAGCTACCTCATTTTTGGATATGATTGGAACATCTGTGAAGCTTCATACTACACTTGCAAAGATGAGAGGATTTGTTTTCAGAGCTGGTTGGCCGCAGTTTGCGCTCAGCACAAGATAGGCGATGTCTCTGTTTTGCTGATTCTATTCCACAAAGACAACGGAGATCGTCTTTGTGTCTCTTTCGATCGTCTCTAGAGCGCAACTTTGGAATTTACGGCAGTCCTGATGCAAGAGAACCTTTTATATGTCGTGTTTATTATGTCGTGGTTGGCTCTTCTTAGTGTTGGTCCTGTCGGTTGCTACCCCCTATATCGTAATGGGTTTGAATCTCCTTAGTGCAAGGAAGCATCTACTTGTCGTGTTGGTTTCACTAGTAGGAAAACCATTATAGGTAGGTTGTATTCTGTGGCGCACCCCTAATGTGGTGCGCCACAGAAATATAATTCTGTGGCACACAGGCCTGGTGCGCCACAGAAATGTGACTTTCTGTGGCGCACGTGGCCAGGTGCGCCACAGAAATATGACTTTCTGTGGCGCACCAAGCCAGGTGCGCCACAGAAAGTCACATTTCTGTGGCGCACCAGGCCAGGTGCGCCACAAAAAGTTATCCGGGGGGCAGGTAAAAATTGAAAAACAAATTCTGTGGCGCACCAGGCAGGTGCGCCACACAAAGTTGACATTCTGTGGCGCACCAGGCAGGTGCGCCACAGAAAGGTCACATCCACAGAATCTCATTTTTCAAATTCCACCCCCCGTGGATCGCATTTTTTAGTCTTGCAGGAAATAAAAGAAAATAAAAAAAAATTCAAAAATTAAACCCTTTGACTGTGGCTAGGTATGAGTGTCTAGTACGTGTAGAAATTTTGAAATATGAATTTTGACCTTTTCTGCAACAAATGAAAATAAATCTTGTACGGCCATAACTTTTGCATACGACGTCGAAATAACGCAAATAATATGTCAAAAAAACGTGAGAAAAATGCGAATTCGAATCCACCAGGGTTTACCCGGTCAGCAATTCACAGATTCCTCAAATTCCAAAGAAAAAAAAGTTATTTCAAACAGACGATTTTTCGCAGCAAAATCAAAAAAATTCAAAAATTCCAAAATTTCCAAAAAAGACACAGAAATGTATAACAAAGAGATTGTTGACTTTTCTTGACTTTTTTTATTTTTTGGATTTTTTAGATTTTTTGAATTTTTTGGTTTTTTGAAAAAATTTAAGTTTTTTGAATTTTTTTGGATCTTTTGAAACTTTTGAATCTCCTTTTGAAAGTTTAGAAGTTTTTGAAATTTAAAAACACACGTTTATAACATATACACATACAAGACTTAAAGAGGATACATATGATATATATATCAATAAGAACTTGAGTAGCACAAGGGTAGGTGATAGTGGGTGGAACTTAGAAGTTAAGCGTGCAAGGGTTGGAGCAATTCGAGGATGGGTGACCTAGCGGAAAGGTATCAGTTCAAAAAATCTGAAAATAATTCCAATAATTAGGATTTTTCATATTATTTCATATTTTAATTATGCAGAGGCTGGGTGTAATATTTAAACCTTTTAAGTAATAAAACTCACTTTATCAAAAAAAATTAGACAAACAAAGACACTGGATCACTGATTACATCAAGCAAAGAAAGAGATATGAGCTTCATTGTTTGAGGGCTGTGGACATTTCATTTTTCTGTATCCCTTTTTAATGCAAAATAAAAATTGGACATTCAAATTATAATTGTTTCTCTTGTAATTTGATGGATATATAATGGGATGTCGTTGCATGCACTTATATGTTGAAGCAAGCTATTGCTTATTGGATCACATAGCTCTCTGGCATGATTCCTGATTTATATATTGAAAGTGAAATTTGTCGAATCTAAAAAGAAGTAAAAGAAGCATGGTGACTGTACCACCATATCCAAAGCGCCGACCCCAGGACGACCTTTGCTACATCTTGAGTTATCTCCTTTCCAAGGAACGAGGCACCGACTTATCCCACTTTCTGCTACACCAAAGGAAAACGTGATGTCATGTAACTACTACGCCACAATCTTCTTGGATGCTATCATTTTTACGGAATTGACGATGCAATGATCCACTAATCATTTTGCTTTGCCACGAATTATGGACTTGCTGGGGTCAAATTGTCGAATACGGCTGTGGTTGGATGGGCCTATTTTTTGAGAGAGAGATGGGCCTTAATTATCAGGGCAGGCCTAGAAAGACGAGGCATCATTGTTCACTTCATCGAGATCGATCTGCTTTCTACCTCTGTTGTTCCAAAACCTAACGACGGAAAATCAAAACATGGAAGGCCAGGCAAACGGAGCTTGGCTCTGATGGTTGGGTTCCCTGTGGTGGAACCAGCCCACCCAGGTTCAAGTCCTAGACTTGGCATGGGCGTTTGCATTTACCTGGATTTATTCCAGGATTATCCGGCGCTATTCTTTCAGTGGTAGGTGACGTGCCCGTCAACAGCGAGGCGCCTGTGGTGACTTCGTCAACCTCAAGATCTGCCGGCTCAGTCCTTCAGAGGTGCTCATAGGGGTAGGGTGTGCGTGCGTGCGTTCATAGGGGTGAGTGTATGTGCGTATTTGTGAGCGTCTGTGTTGTACTGTGTTCTCAAAAAAAAAAAACATGGAAGGCCAGAGGCGGTCGCCGGCAGCGATGGCGGACCCCCTGTGCAAGGTGCTGGACAACGATGACCTCCTCATTGAGATCCTCCTGCTCGTTGGCTTCCCCACCACCCTTGTCCGTGCTGCCACCGTCTGCAGGCGCTGGCTCCTCCTCATCTCCGAGCCGGCCTTCCTCCGCCGTTTCCGCGAGCTCCACCCGCCACACCTTCTCGGTTTCTACACAGTCTGCCCATTCGTGCGCTTTTGTCCGATGCTGTACCAGCCGCCGGAGCTCGCCACCGTCGTCGCATGTGCCAGCCGCAGCGCGCAGAAGTATCCGTACACCGAGGGCAGCATCATGGACTGCCGTAACGGCAGCGTCTTCCTCGGTTATCCATTGTACGAGCTCTCCAATGCTGGAGTGCATAGCGCGATGTTCCCCGGGAGACACCTGGCCGTCCTCCCGCCGCTCCCGGTCGGTCCTGTTGGCAGTTTGGGCGAAGTACACTCCAGAGAAGATGATGAAGAAGGCGGCAACATATCCTACTTGTATGTGTTGTCGACCAATCATCCTAAACCTACGGTTCACGTATATATGTTGCGAGATGGTGTATGGAGCATGCAAGCCTCGGCCACCAAACATCTCCCTCGTCGGAAGTTAGATATAAAATCTGCGGTCAGCGCCAGTAAATTATATATGGTGGCTTACCCAAGAGACATCATTGTCTTGGATCTGGCGACCTCGAGTTTCTCTACGATTCAGCTCCCGCAAGGGGTGGACTATGGATGGAGAGACACCATGTTGTCACGGGCCAATGATGCTTCAGGGGTCTATCTAATCCAAGCAAAGGAGCTTCAGATTCGAATCTGGCTCTAAGGGGGACACCTGGTCGCTGGTGGACGCCATCTATTTGCATGACATGTGTGCTAATTTGGGAATTACAGATTGCGCCGTTGAGCACATAAAGCGGGTGGAGGACAACGCCGAGTTTGTGTTCTTCCAGATGGGTCGTCGGAGCATACTCTATCTTGATGTCAAGCGCAGAAGTCTGCGTAAAGTGTATGACAAGACAGACTCTGACCAGAATTGGGCCTTTCGTATCTATCCTTTGAAGACGATCTGGCCTCCCACATTCCCTGCGCTTCAAGGTTGATCGTTGTAAGGTTTGTTTTTGGACTTAGGATGATTTGCACCTTAGTTGACTGTGTAAATGTCTTTTTTGTTTCACTACTTTGTTTCTGCCATGTGCTTTGAAGTTGGAAATTGTATCTTTGATCCCAAGACAACAATTATAGGTTAATTCTCGAAAAAGAGATGTACAAGGGCATATATGGCGCCAGGGGCAAATCTGGTCCGTCATACATATTTATTTTCTGTATTTTTATGATGCCCATAATACAAAGAACTTAAAATTGACATATTACACATTTGTGGGATTCAACATTACCTACATACACATTTATTTTCAGAATTTTTTGAAACTCGGAGCAAATAACAATTTGTGTTACATATATTAATTACTATAAACCATCCATGCATGGATGGGCACAACTAGTATGAGATACGGTGAGTAAGTTTTGTTATTTTCTGGTGTTCCAAATTCCAGCGGTAGTACGGGTTAAGCGGTACTACCGCTGAGAGCTACCGCCACCGCTACCGCCACCGCTACCGCCTCCGCTACCGCTGGAATGGCCGTCTGACGCGCTTATCCGGTACCGACTGGTACCGCTGGCGGTACCGCCGCCGGTACCGCTGAGGTGGGAAGAGACGAACCACCCACCCCAGCGGTACTACCGCTGGGATAAGCGGTAGTACCGCCGAGGTGGGATTGATTCCGGGTTGGACTGCAGCCGACCTAGGGTTTGATGTTTCTATTTATTCCTCTTGTAAGCCGCCGTTTTGGGGTAAGCCACACATTATAAACCCACGGCGTTTGTAACCTCACCGATATAGTGAAGTATTGCTGGCTGGCGCCCGTGGTTTTTTCTTCTCCTTTGTTTGGAGAGGTTTTTCACGTTAAATCTTGTGTCCCCTTTGGTTTGATCGTTCCGCACTTCGTCGTTTCTTTGCTATCTTTTGTAACAAGTGGTATCAGCCCTGTTTCAGATCTGTTTTCAGATTAGGGTTTTGGATGGCATCGATGAAGTTTAATGCTTCTGTCACACCACCAAAGGTACACTTGATTATGTACATGCTGATGTTTGGGGGCCATCTCGTAAGCCCTCTTATGGTGGTGCTCGTTATATGCTTACCATTATTGATGATTACTCTAGAAGAGTTTGGCCTTATTTCATGAAAAATAAGGATGATGCGTTTGCTGCTTTTAAAGAGTGGAAAGCTATGATTGAAAGGCAAACAGAAAGGAAGGTGAAATTACTTCGTACTGACAATGGTGGCGAATTTTGTTCGAATGCCTTTAATGATTATTGCAGGAAAGAAGGCATTGTCAGGCACCTCACCATCCCGTACACGCCTCAGCAGAATGGTGTAGCGGAGCGGATGAACAGGACCATCATCTCCAAGGCTCGCTGCATGATCTCCAACGCTCGCATGAGTAAGCGTTTTTGGGCTGAGGCGGCTGCCACCGCCTGCTACTTGATAAACAGGTCACCATCTATTCCCCTCGACAAGAAAACTCCCATTGAGGTATGGTCAGATTCTCCTGCTGATTATTCACAACTTAAAGTTTTCGGCTGCACTGCTTATGCTCATGTTGATAATGGAAAGTTAGAGCCGAGAGCTATTAAGTGTGTGTTCATTGGTTATGGTTCGGGTGTAAAAGGATACAAGTTGTGGAATCCCGAAACTAAAGGCTTTTATGAGCAGGAGTGTTGTTTTCAATGAATCTGTTATGTACTTTGATAAGTTGTCCTCAGATGTTTTGCCAGATTTTTCTGAGGAGCAGGTTCGTGTCGAGGTGGAGCACTCTGTTGAAAAGGAAAATGTCACTGTTGACAATGATGGTGCTGCTACTTCAGATGATTCTGATCCTGATTCTGCTGGTTCTGATGATTCTGTTTCTTCTGATTCTGATAATAATAATGTTCAGAACTCACCCCCTGTTTTGCAGCCACAACAGTCTATTGCTGCTCGTAGGAACAGGAGGAATTGTGGTCCTCGACCACGTTTAATTGAAGAGTGTAACATTGTTGATTATGCTCTGAGTTGTGCAGAACAGGTGGAGCACGGACATGAGCCGTCCACCTATACTGAAGCTATTGGTTCCGGTGACCGCGAGAAGTGGCTTGCTGCTATGCAAGAAGAAATGCAGTCACTCGATAAGAATGGCACATGGGAAGTTGTGCGCTTGCCTAAGAAAAAGAAGGCAGTCCGCTGTAAGTGGATCTTCAAGAGAAAGGAGGGTTTATCTCCTAGCGAGCCTCCGAGGTTTAAGGCAAGGTTAGTTGCAAAAGGCTTCAGTCAAATTCCAGGTGTTGATTATAATGATGTTTTCTCTCCAGTTGTTAAGCATAGTTCAATTCGTACATTTTTGGTATTGTTGCTATGCGTGATCTTGAGCTTGAGCAGTTAGATGTAAAGACTGCGTTTCTGCATGGAGAGTTGGAGGAGGAGATATACATGGACCAGCCAGAAGGGTTCATAGTGCCTGGTAAGGAGGATCTTGTGTGTAAGTTGAAAAGGTCCTTATACGGTTTGAAACAATCTCCTCGTCAGTGGTATAAAAGGTTTGATTCTTTTATGTTGTCACATGGCTTTAAGAGGTCTGAATTTGATAGCTGTGTGTACATTAAGTTTGTTAATGGATCACCTATATACCTGTTATTATATGTTGATGATATGTTGATTGCTGCCAAGAGCAAGAAAGATATCGCTGCTCTCAAGTCACAGTTGAGTAGCGAGTTTGAGATGAAGGATCTTGGTGCTGCTAAGAAAATTCTAGGTATGGAGATTACCCGTGACAGAAATTCTGGTTTGTTGTTTCTTAGTCAGCAAAATTACATTAAGAAAGTTCTTCATCGTTTTAACATGCATGATGCAAAGTCTGTTAGTACTCCTATTGCTCCTCACTTTAAATTGTCAGCTGAACAATGTCCTAGTACGGATGAGGATTTTGAGTACATGTCTAGAGTTCCATATTCTAGTGCTGTTGGTTCTTTAATGTATGCCATGGTTTGCTCACGTCCAGATTTATCATATGCTATGAGTTTGGTTAGTAGATATATGGCTAATCCTGGTAAAGAACATTGGAAGGCTGTTCAGTGGATTTTCAGGTACCTTCGTGGCACATCCAATGCTTGCCTCAAGTTCGGCAAGACTGATGAGGGACTCGTAGGCTATGTGGATTCAGATTTTGCTGCCGATTTGGATAAGAGGAGATCCCTCACAGGTTATGTGTTCACGCTTGGTGGTTGTGCCGTGAGTTGGAGGGCAACGTTACAATCTGTTGTTGCCCAGTCTACCACTGAAGCAGTACATGGCTATTGCTGAAGCATGTAAAGAATCGGTTTGGCTGAAAGGTTTGTTTGCTGAGCTTTGTGGAGATGATACTTGCATTAACCTGTTTTGTGATAGTCAGAGTGCTATTTACCTTACCAAGGATCAGATGTTCCATGAGAGAACAAAGCACATTGACGTCAAATACCATTATGTGCGTGATGTTGTTGCAAAAGGTAAACTGAAGGTATGCAAGATAAGTACTCATGATAATCCTGCTGATATGATGACAAAGCCAGTTCCTGTTACTAAGTTCGAGCTTTGCTCGGGCTTAGTTGGTATCACTGTCTAGCCCAAGAGGCTATTTGGCGCCGAAGGTGTTTTCTTTGTTGTTTTCAGGTGAAGTTCTCTTTCATGCTACAAGATGGAATTTGTCTCAAGGTGGAGTGTTATTTTTGGTGTTCCAAATTCCAGCGGTAGTACCGCTGGGTTAAGCGGTACTACCGCTGAGAGCTGCCGCCACCGCTACCGCCTCCGCTACCGCTGAATGGCCGTCTGACGCGCTTGTCCGGTACCGACTGGTACCGCTGGCGGTACCGCCGCCGGTACCGCTGAGGTGGGAAGAGACGAACCAGCCCACCCCAGCGGTAGTACCGCTGGGTTAAGCGGTACTACCGCCGAGGTGGGATTGATTCCGGGTTGGACTGCAGCCGACCTAGGGTTTGATTGTTTTATTATTCAGGCCCGGTCCTGAGAAATTGGGGGCCCGGGGCGAAATTAAAATATGGGCCCCTTTACAAAAATCTAATATCCCTATAATCAAATTAATTAATGATGGTATCAATGGTAAGATAATTATAGGCACACTTTCTGAATCGTGTCAAATCACGGTGGCCGGTTGTCACCCCTCGTCATGGCTCCGTTGGGGTGATGGCGGGGTGTGTCTGGCTAGGGTGCATGGGAGGTCAAGAGTTTGTTGCAGGTAGTATGACATGGGTGATCGCGAGAAGATCAAGCCAATTGATGTGTATCGAGCAAAACTGCGCTCACGCGCGTTGGCGTCTGACAAACTAAATCTTCTATAGGGCTATCAACAATATGGAGAGCTAGATTTTTTGTGACATAAAATATATAATCAACATGAAAACAACTTCAATCAATCAATTCGAACGTACTAGATCAAGTTGAATATCGAAAATTACACAACATCAATACACTACATAGATTGATAGAAAAATCTACTTTGACTCTAAATAAAGCTGATAAAACTAACAATTGTAAATTTATTTCATGGAACCAACCTTACAAAATAAATGAATTAGATACAAAGAAGCAAAGAGTACTGATTGAAACGGTGCACTCCCTGTCCCTGCCCCTGCCCCAGCCAAGTCAAAGATAACCAGTTAACCATCGCGCGTTGCTTAAAAAAGAATGGCCCAAAGCCTAGTGTGCTGAAGGAAAATGCTACGCAGAAAAAGGAAGGCCCAAAGCTTATTATCTCCAACAGTTTGGCTTTCTTCTTCCCAGAGACACAGAACATGGGAACAGCTTACTCTAATGGCATCTCGTGATTGAGAAAAGGTCCTTGACTGTTTGCATGTACCTCGGCTGGGGGCCCCTAGTTTTCGGGGGCCCGGGGCGGCCGCCCCTCCTGCCCCCCCTCAGGGCCGGCCCTGTATTTATTTCTCTTGTAAGCCGCCGTTTTGGGGTAAGCCACACATTGTAAACCACGGCGTTTGTAACCTCACCCGATATAGTGAAGTATTGCTGGCTGGCGCCCGTAGTTTTTTCCTCTCCTTTGTTTGAAGAGGTTTTCCACGTTAAATCTCGTGTCCCCTTTGGTTTGATCGTTCCGCTCTTCGTCGTTTCTTTGCTATCTTTTGTAACAAGTTTTAGCAACGCCTGCCAACGGACCGTATCCGATCTCTGCACGAAATCGTGCTTATATTCGACTGTCGACTCTAACCTGAAAAATAACAAGATCTTGATACTAGGACAGTTCCTATGTTCATCCATTTACCGTACCGCTTGGCATCGAAGGAGCCCTAGCTAGGAGTCACATACGATCGGCACATAGCCTGTTTCGTGTACATACGATCGGCACATGATGATGACGACGTGCGGCAAGAGAGCATGGCAACCAACGCCGCCGCGTTGTCCATACTGCCGGAGGAGATGGAGACGGAGGTGCTCCTGCGTCTGCCCGTGAAATCCATCCTCCGCTTCACGCCGTGTGCCGCCGCTGGGCGGCGCTGCAGGACGGAGCTTGCCCAATCGACGACCACGACAGAGCTAGCAGCTCAGCTGTTGTTCCTCCCCTTGGCCCCTCGACGGACACTTACGAGATCCACCGAGGTGCGCTGACGGCAGGCCGCTGCTCACCCTCGACGGCGTTCTCGGCCGCTTTTCGACGTTGCTACCACGTCCTCAACGCAGCCACGCGAGCGGCGGTCGCCACGGTCCAGTATCATAACAAGGACTATTCTCAATCGAGCTCCGGCTTGGGGTTCGACGCCAGGACCAAGAAGTACAAGGTGGTGCGGCTGTTCTCCATCAGCGAGCGGGTCCAGGATTGGTCCACCAGCACAAGGTGCGAGTGCAGACCCTCGGCAGGGGATCAGACCGCTGCTGGAGGTCGTCCACCTCCTCCGCTGCCAACCCTGACGGCGTGGTGGTGCCATCCCCGCTGGCCGGGGCCGCGTATTCGCGACGTTTTTCTACTTGACGCGGTGTTCGTGGACGGGTTCCTGCACTGGCTCGTCGACCCCGCCGGCCGGACAACGCCTGCTGCAACAGTGCTGTCTTTCTCCGTTTCAGATGAGACTTTCAGCAGCTGGGTCCGGCCACCGCCCATCGCCTGGGAGGTCCATGTGGCGCACCTGGCGGAACTCGATGGCAGGCTTTGCATGGTCCAGGACCTCCGTCGTCGGTCTGGTGGATCGCTGAAGCATCGCATCGATTTGGCGCAGCATGCTAAAAGAGATCTTCTCACAGAGCCACAATATGTGAGAGTTGTTGGCACTTCAGTTGGAAAGATCAAGGTGATCTTCGTTGCCACGTCCAAAGGCAATGTAGTCGCCTATGATCCCATACTTGGAACCCTAATCATAGTTAAGACCCATTTGGAGAGTGAGGGTAGGCGATGTCTATCAAGATTCTCTTTGTTTAAAGAGAGTAAGAGACCCTTAGTCCAGTGCATTAAAAACACAAAGGAGGAATTGGTTCTGATGCATAAAGGCTAAAGCAAAGCAATGGATAATATATACTACCGTCTTTGTAGGACTTGTAGTTCTTTTCTTTAGATCATCAGCAAATTTCTCCATAGTTGATTAGGCAAAAGAAGTTGGAAATGGCCTCGGGTACACATGGCATTTTCTGAGTATTTTCTTAGTGTAACAGTTGCAATTAAAGTTCCCACGATTAGCAGGTTTAAGCTTTGAAGTTGTTATGTTAGTTGAATCCGTTTTAGCATAAAAGAACGGCACGGAAAAGGCAACCCATCATCCAGTTTTTGTAAAAAAATGAACTCCACAGAAAAAAATAAATCCAACAATAATGTATACGAATAGGTTAAATAATGAGGAAATTCTCAGAATGCCATCAAACGATTACACGTTCCGAGAATGCCATCAAACTAGTCGTCGTTCTAAGAATGCCCTCGTGCGAGTGTCATGGTTCCGAAAATGACACTTGCGTTAGTTGACAACACTTGCCACTTGCGTTACTTGACAACACTTGTTTTATCTGGCAAGTTTTATTAGTCTTCGTCAACTCGCAAGTGGCATTTTCGGAACAACGACACTCGTTTTATGGTATTCTTAGAACACCGACTAATTCGATGGCAATGCTTTGATGACATGCTCGGAATCTCTCCAAAATAATTTGAGCCCGCCTACAATACTTTCAGAGTAAACCGAAAAAAGATACCCAACTCCAAAAGAAGAAGAAATTTGGTGTCACGTGAGTCCAGTAATTTAAGGGTTGATCCAAACACAAACTGAGTGCCTGACCTGGCAAAATATATTTTCTGAATATTTTTAAAATCCTATTTTGGCCACTAATTTCATTTGATATTTTATTTTCGAGAGCACGACCAATGTGTTTCATTCGCCGAACTTGACACGTATATACAACACTTATATCTGTATTTATGTTCTTCACCAATTTGTTTTGAACTTTTACTATTTTCATATTTTTTATTTTAGCTGAGATCGAGAGCCATGGACAATTTCCGAAGAAAGAAAAGATAATAAGCAAGATAGGGGCGGTCCCACCCATATGCATGCGCTGACGGTCTACACCGTGGACAGAGTCAACAGTGAAGTAGCACAACTGGTCGTCTCTCCCCCACAAACCGAGTCGTCTCCCCATCCCGCTCCGTCCGGATTCGCTGACGTTGAGAAGCAAAGTCAGCGAAGCTACAGTGCCGCTGCCTTTGCTCACTTTTCGGCCACCGGATCGCGAACCGACGGCTGATCGGATGCTACAGGGGTCTGTGAACAGTGTCGCCGAAATAGTGTTCTCCGTGAACAGTACTCCGTGAACAGTCGGATTCCGATCTGCGCTGTCTGATTTCGATCCGACGGTGCGCACAGCCCAAGTCAGGGTACTGTACCCGTGCCTTTGCCATGCGAAGTCAGCGAAGCCGCGCCCATCCCGCTCGGCCAGCTCTCACACGGCGCCATCGCTTATCGCTTCGCCGCCGCCGCCATCCTCTCGACTGTGCCGTCGCAAGAGGCGCAGGTCATGCAAGGTCTTCCCGACGAGTCGTTTCGATCGAGGTATTCGTCCCTTCCCATCCAGCTAGCTAGCTTTCCCCGGCTCTAAACCATGCATTTTCTTTTCATGGATCGATGATGGCTTGTATTGAGGATCTTTCAGCGTTCATTTCCCTTCAGTGTTTTTGTTAGCTCGAAATCCCCCACTTCCAGATTCACTAACGACCGAGTATATAAGTCCCACAAACGAGTGAATAGCCATGGAATACTTCCGTACCATCTCAGATTCACTGACCACGGAGTATTTTAGTCTTAAAATCAGATTCACTAGCCATTGAGTATTTTAGACTCAAATAGATTCACTAGCCATTGAGTATTTTAGTACTCCCTCTGATTTTATTTACTGTGAGTTTTGGGTTTAGTCAAAAGTCAAACTTTATTAAGTTTGAATAAATATTTAGGAAGAAATATCAACATCTACAATATAAATTCTATAGTAATAGAATCTTCAAAAATTATATATTAATATTATATGCATTTGGTACTATGGATGTTGATATTTTTTCATACATTTTTGGTCAAACTTGAGAAAATTTAACTTTAAGTAAACCCAAAACACAAAGTAACCAAAAACACAGGGTGTACCATCTCATATTCAATAGCCAGGAGTATTTACTATTCGATGCAAATTGTTGATTAATCTACTGTCAAAACCTAGCCGACAACACTAACCTCATTTCTCTGCATTGTTGTTTAGATCGGCACGGAAGATGAAAAGCAGCCGCAACCAGAGGTGCTGAACTCTGCCACCGCATCGAAGGTGCTCGGCGATGACAACCTCCTCATCGAGATCCTTCTCCGTGTCGGCTTCCACCACCACTCGTTCGTGCCGCCCTTGTCTGCAAACGGTGGCTATGCCACGTCTCCGACAAGGCCTTCCTTGGCCGTTTCCGCAAGCTGCACCCTCCTCGCCTGCTCGGCTTCTACATCGACACCGGGATGGGGCCTCGTTTCATGCCGATGCTGCCTCAGCCCCCAGAGCTTGCCGCCATCATCGACCGTGCATGCTTCTGCCCGGACACATGGCAGAGCACACAGGCTGACGTCTTGGACTGCCGGAATGGCCGCGTCTTCACTTTGCTCCACGACGGCCCGAGATTCGAACTTGGAGTGCACACCCCTCTTTGCGCTGAGAGAGACATGTCCATCGTCCCAGCATTTCCAAGGTCCCAACGACCGGAGGGGAGGTTCTGCATCTGGTCGTCTCTCCTCTCCAACGAACAAGGCGACGACTTTTCCTACTTTTGTGTTTCGATGATCGAGTCTCCGAGGATACCACTAAGGTTACAGTGCAAGTATATCTGTTGCGAGATGGTGTCTGGTGCACACATCATTCCTTGGCCACTGACCAGCCATCTCTGCCTCTATGGGACCCAAAACTTGTGCTGGTCGACAATAAAATTTATATCACGAGAGAGTAGAGAGAGCAGATAAACGCTTCGTCCTCATCCCTTTCTACAGTGTAGAGAGGCGACTCGAGGGCGACCAGAAGTTTCCAGTCTCTCGCCGGCGTGGTCGCCGCTCCCCTCCGCCTCCGGTCGCCGCTTCGGCACCGCGAGGTGGGGGGGAGCTCCGGCCTCCGTCCGGGTGTAGTTAGGTAGTAGTAGTAGGCTTGCTTGCCCGGGCGGCGCGGTCGCAGCGCGGTGGCGATGCGTGGCGGTGTTTGGGCGTTTTTGGTGCTTCCCCCTCCTGTCCCCGCTCCGGCCGTTGCGCCGAGGAGGTATGGAGCTTGTCCGTCGGGTCGGGCCTATGCCTTGTTCCTCTGTCTGGCCGTGGCGGCATAGGGAGGAGCTCGGGGTGGGCGGCGATCCCGTTTTGGTGCTGGTGGTGGTGGAGGTCTCCTTCTTCGACGTGTGTGCTCTGGACGGCCGTGGTGGCGAGGGGAGCTGCGTCGGGAGTGTGGTGTGGGTGGCGGTGGCTGGCCTGGGCGGAGCTGCGTCGGCTGGTGGTTCGGTGGAGCTGGGGAAGGAGCATCGTGGCCGTGTTCGTTCATTGGGTCTAAGTTCCGGCGCGCGGCGGCGGACGACTCCTGCGGCCCTCTACTCTTCGTGGCGGTGCTCTTCCCTCGGTGGCTGGAGGTACGGCGACGCGCGCGCGACGACCAAGCTCTTGGGTGAAGACGACGGATCCGATTGTGTTTCTTTCAGTGTACTCTGGGTGCTTTGTGCAAGTTTGCGGGGTCCTTGTGTAATTTTCTTTCTTTTTCTGGATCTTCTTGTAATTTGTACTGAGTACTCTGCTTTATAAATCGGATCTTCCCTCAAAAAAAATAAAATTTATATCACGGTAGCCCCAAGAAACATTATCGTCTTGGATTTGTTGGTCTCGAGTTTCTCTACAATTTGTCTCCAGAAGGGGTAGAGTTGGAGATAGACACGCAATGTTGTCACGGGCAGATGATGATCTAGTGTATACCTTATCCAAGTAAAGAGCTTCAGCTTCACATCTGGCTCCACAAGGGAAACAACTGGCTGTGGTGGACACATCTTCATGAGTGAGATGGTTGCTAATTTGACGCTACCAGATTGCACTCTTGAGGATGAGCATATTGATGCTCTCCGGATACTGCAGGTGGGGGACAATGCTGAGTTTGTGTTCTTCCAGATGGGTCGAGACATACTGTATCTACATATCAAGGGCAAGACATTGCGTAAAGTGTATGAGATGGAACAAAAGGATTGTATTCAGCTTATTATATTTTTCCTTTTAAGATGATTTGGCCTCCCATATTTCCTGCAGTAGAGGATGATCCTTCAAGGTAGCCTTTTACTCTTGTTTAGGTTTCGATTGCAACATGGATCATGTTAATCTCTTTTCTGTTTCGCTAGAATTTTTGGTGTTTAAAGTCTAAATTTATAGCATCGTTAACATACCTTTGTAATCGAGTTAATGTTGTTGAATTGGCTTTGCTGCATATCCGATGCTTCGGCACTCCTGTAAATCATCACACCATTTGGTATAACTGTGGAATGGTGTTAGGTGTATGACTGATTCTTTAGGCCATTTTAGAAATACTATAGTTCAGCATCATTTGACATTATGTTGCTCCAAGTGCTCTTACTTGTCCCCACAATCGGAAAATATATGTTGTGCCTCCCAGTCTGAAATACCAGCTCTTCATTTGTTTCAAGTTTAGTGAAGCTAGCAATTTTTTTTATGAACTCGAGATTAGTTACAGAGCAGCAACTTTTTGTGGTGCTGCATCTTATCTGTATTGCCATGGAAATTTCATTTTGTTAGATTCCTGGCCTTGTTATCATGTTGGCCACTGTATTTTCTTTTATGTATGAGATTGTTAACACTTGGGATTTTCCAGATTCTGATTTCACTATGTTGAAGCATGCTATTGGTTGAAAAATATATAGTGGATAATGTATGTTACACCAGTAGGCTTGAACTTATGCATGATTTCCGATTTAGGTATATTACAATGATTTTTTTTCTCTTGTATGACAGCAGGACTGAACAACATGTGGTAATTTCTGCTTGTTGTATTGGACTTTGAAGTGTATAATGTAAATTAATATACCCCATCTGGTATGAAGGTATTTAACCTTGATCCCTGAAGTTCTCCGAGGAAAAATAAAAATGTGCTCCTGGAACAAAATGCATTATTTCAACTTTTGAGTGCATTTAATAGTTGACTCTCAATCAGTGTACTAGCCGCTTGTAATGGTCCCATTTAATGTTCTGATGCTTAATTGCTCTGTTTCGCTTGTGACAGAAAACGCCATCTGAAGAACAGATATCATCAAGCTCGGTGACAAGGACCATAAGGTTATTACAAAAGAAATTTTATCAGCATCGAAGATTCTGGCGGCCAAACCTTGGGAGGCCCTCTTATATCTGCCACATTGGGAAGACGGGTTCATTTCGCTGGTTCCATATTTCCCACGATACCAAGCATGGCTAGAGAGGGGTTCAAAGCTGTGAGTATTTTTTAGACAGAGGGCTCCTTGTGTTGCGTAGACTGTCTCTGGCATTATGTCTGTCGAAAAGTTTGTTGCCTTGTGAAATATGTTTTTGTATAGGTGTAATATAATAGTACTCCCTCCGATCCATATTAGTGGGCATAGCTTTGTCTAAATTCATTGTATCTAGTTAAGTATTTAGACTAGATACATGTGTATCTAGACAAAGTTGTGCCCACTAATATGGATCGGAGGGTAGTAGGTGAAATTGGTCCAGGTACTATATTCCTCGGGTAGAAAAGCAAAGACATGTATAAACGCCCGGCGATGTAAAAAAAATCTAAGAGCATGCGTATGAATCTTCATGTATTTTAGTGTAGTTGGCGTAGTTGCAACGGTGGATTACTGGATTCACAACTGTACAAATACTAGGTAAATGTCCGTGCGTTGCTACAGGTAACCAAAACTATATCTTATATTCATTGTCTTAACCTAACAATTTGGTTGTGAAAGAAATCATGAGCTGAGCAGCACATTGCAGTCTGTGATAAGAGATTTTCATGTAATCATAAGATTGCTTGTTACACATGCAAATTTTCTCTAGGGTTAAATCCACTCCAAACTTTTCTCTAGGTTGTGAAACCTTGCTTATTACACATGGTTGTGGAGCCAAACTTTAACCCAAGTGGTAGCACATGCCACCCCCAACGCTCTTGCTTCATTGCTTTCCGGCAAGAGCATGGCGCTAGCAATTTGTTAGTTTGTGCACTGTCCATGTAGCAACACATTACTGAATACAAGAAGAGCAGACTGTGTTCCTTGCGAAAAATGCAGAAATATTGAGCAACGAAGATGCAGGTGCATGCACAGCTATGCAAACTTTAGGCTGATCAAACAAAGGGAGTAGCTATCACATATATTAAAAAGAGATCACCAATGCTCAACAATAAATAAACTTCTATCTTTGCATTTTCCAAAAGTTAATGTAGCATATGAAAATAAAAGACCATCCAAAAGTTATATTTAGCACCATAGAGCAAAGTCTGTACAAAGAAGATCTAATACTTTGAATACTTTCATGCATCAATAATCCAGATGTCATTTTAATGCCTCAGGTGCTTTATTTGCGTACCAACTTACCTTGCCACACTGCTCGTGGCGATTGGTATGTCCTCAGTCCTCTGCAAGGGGCAAATCACAGAGTTCCCCAATAAAATTGTCACCTACAGACCATAATTCAGCTTTCCATGGAAATCATCTGCAGGTTAGGATATATGTGGATATGGACGGTGCATAGAAGTAAGCTTCAGATATTTGTCATCTACTGTCGGATCTATGGATGTACATACATTATACAGCAGAGACCCCATTGGCTTCATAGTTCCATCCCAAGAGACTATTGCCGAGTAATCAAATAGATAAGCATCGTACGCATCTTTCATAAGACCTGGAAAGTTCTCACTTGACCACATTCCTTTTCTCATAGACTGATTTTTGGATCTGATGGAACTCGTGGTCAACTTGAGAAACGAGATGCGCGGCTGCTCCTAGCTCTGACGGCCACATCTAAAAGGGGTCGGGCGAAGGAGAGGAAGGACGAGATTGGAGCCTCGGATCCGGCGATGGTGGTGAAAGAGGAGGAGTAGAAGTGCTAGACCTGGTCGAGTGTCACGTCCGGCTCCACCCGCCGACTCCGGGCGACATGGCGGACACCGCCGTCGCCCCGTGGCAGGCGGAGGCGGAGCCAACGACGCTGTCGTCCGCGGGAGGCGACATGGTACGTCTTGGAGGGGTCGTGGAGGGGCGCGTCGCGGCGGCTGGTGGGGGCAACGGATGGGTGGCGTCGTGGGCTCGAGCAGGAGAGGATTTGGGCTCGTGGCGCCCTGGCCGTGCCCGCCCTGGCGGCGCCCGACACTGGCCGCGCCCCGCTGCGCCCGCCCTGGCCGCGCGCCTGGCCCGGTCGCGCCCGCTTCGTAGCGACGCCCGCCCCTGGCCATGCTTGCCCGGGCCGTCCCTGACCGCGCCTGCCCTGGCCAACGCCTACGCTATGGACTCGGGAACGACAGTTTCCTTTCGCCTATGGACTGCGGATGATTTCTGGATTCCTTAGGGGGTTTTGTGCAAACGACCGTGACGTACGAGACGTACGGTCGTTAGGCCGCATTATAGTTTAGATTAGATTTAGATTCTGGTTAGAGAGAGCTCAAAGTGGAGGAATCTCAAAGAGTTATACGTACGTCATGATACACCACCCAAGCTGACATAAACTCGGTCCAGCAAGCCCATCGTGACAAATACGGACCCATCGAAATTCCGGGTCGGGGGCTACGTACATATATTTATACGTACGTCATGCATGGTGCGATCTACGTATCGATCATGGCGGCGCGGCGGCGACGAAGACGTCGTCGACGCACAGTCCTCCTTCGTCCAGGCCACGCACCGGCTCGACATCCTCGGCTACAGCACGCTCAAGTCGCTGGGCGTCCGCACCTCCGTCCGGTCCGGCACCTTCGACGCCGGCGGCTTCCCATGGGCCCTCGTCTGCTGCGTCGACGAGATCAAAAGACCCGGCGGACGGACCCGCACCGCGCTCGCGTCCATCTCGCTGGAGCTCTCCAAGAACGAGACGGACCACGACGTGGTCGCCATGGCCAGCCTCCGTATCGACGAAACCGCCGGCACCGGCCAGTTCCCGGCCGCCGTGTGGCGGAAGCGACAGGGCCCACACCTTCAGAGCACGGTCCAGCGGCGCCGTTGCGTGGGAGCTCTCCGTCCCGGACGCATTCCGTGACCACGAGGCACGCTACGTCAACGCGGACGAGGACCGCATCACCATACACTGCACCGTCGACGTTCTCCGGCCGGACGCTGCCGTCGCCGTAGACACCAGAGACTGCACTGTGTCCTTGCCGCCGCCGCCGAGCATCGCACAGGACTTGCACAAGCTTCTCAGGGAAGGTGCTTGCCGGATGTCACGTTCCTAGTGGAAGACACGAGATCCCGGCACACAAGATGGTTCTGGCGATGCGGTCTCCGTCTTCCGTGCCCAGTTCTTTCACGGAGATATGAAAGAGCGGAGCACGCGGCGCCTCGAGATCGACGACATGAGCGCCTCGACCTTCAGGGCCATGCTCTACTTCATCTACACCAACGAGCAGCTGCTACACCCAAGAAAGGGGAATGCCCCGTGGCCATGGCGCAAGACCTGCTCGTGGCCGCGGATCTCTACGACCTCGAGAGCTGAGCTTGTTGGCTTTGGTCCGATCTTCCGACACGATCCGACGTCGCCGTTGTACTTTCCGGCGATACGCGCTAGTATAATACGTGTAGCTAGCCTGTACTCTTGGCCACAACACGCACGAACTAGGCTGATGGATCGGTGGAGTCACGCACGTAGCTAGCTTGGCTAGATTACTCTCCTAGCTGTAGCTCATGTGCACAATTGATCGACACAGGAAACAATACGAGACGCTGGGATCGATTGGATTGCTAGAGGTGCGTATCGCACCTCTTCTCTCTTTCTTTCTTTCTTTCTTCTCAAATCGATGATCTTACAAGCCACCGTGCCGGTGATTATATAGGTGTCCACGCAGGGACTACCGAGCTAGACTAGGACTAGGAATCCTAACACTAGTAGGACTCGTACATGCTTCAATCCCTAATCCTAATTCTACGTGTACAAGGTTAACATCAACGGAGCTCATGTGCGAGAAGATTCTCTCTGAGAACATTGATGCACTACAGGAATGGCGAACAGTGCCGACGGCCAGAACCTGTGCGACGGCTATTTATCGGGGCCGTCGGCACAGGGGCGTATCAGACCAGCCGTTCGCAAGGCCGTCGGCACAGATGTTTCTATCCCGACGGCCCCCGTCGGGGCACAGGCAGCCGTCGGCACAGAGGATCAGGTGACGTCGACGTCAATCTATGGCCGTGGCACAGGCCTCTACCGTTTTTTTTACATTTTTATCCTAATCTTCTTTTTTATGTATCTATTTATTACTCTCAATTAAGTTTAATATGTTTCATTCATATTCTATGTACATAGCTAGCCGAATAGCGGTTTCACCCACATAAAATAACGTCGCGAATAATTGTCTATACCGGAGCGTCGGAACCCCACCAAAATCTAGGTTGATGCATACCATTGTGTACAAATTGTTTTGGGTGATTCAAATGTCCAATAATCTACCGGTGTGTAACCGGCTTCACTTTCTCTCTACAAAGTGTGTGGACTTAGAGGTGAAAACTCCACCTCGGACGAAACGGGGGCAATCTTGTAAAACCTTGTGATAAAAGTTGGTTTTCCCATGTGCCTATGGCCTAACCTAACACAACCAGGCTAAAAAGTCCACTGGCCTACCCCTTTCGACGCACGTCTATGGGGGTAGACGAAAACGTTAGGGTTTTTCCAGCAGATTCAGGGTTTCGCCGAAGCGGTGGCCCGGAGCGTCGGAACCCCACCAAAACCTAGGTTGTGCCATACCATATGTATACAAGTGTGTCGCGTGTTATAAATGTGCAATATCCTACTCGGGGTGTGACCGGCTTCACCGACTTCACTTTCTCTCTAGTGAGTTTCTGCACTTAGAGGTGAAACCCACTTCGGACGAAACGGGGGCAATCTTGTAAAAAACTTGTGATAAAAGTTGGTTTCCCATGTTCCTATGGCTAACCTAACACAACCAGGCAAAAAAGTCCACTGGCCTACCCCCTTTCGACGCACGTCTATGGGGGTAGACGAAAACGTTAGAGTTTTTTCTAGCGGATTCAGGGTTTCGCCGACGCGGGGCCCCGGAGCGTCGGAACCCACCAAAACCTAGGTTGTGCCATACCATATGTATAAAAGTGTGTTGTGTGTTGTAAATGTGCAATATCCTTCTCCGGGGTGTGACCGGCTCACCGACTTCACTTTCTCTCTAGTGAGTTTCGGCACTTAGAGGTGAAAACTCCCACTTCGGACGAAACGTGGGCAATCTTGTAAAAACTTGTGATAAAAGTTGGTTTCCCATGTGCCTATGGCCTAACCTAACAACAACCAGGCAAAAAAGTCCACTGGCTACCCTCTTTCGACGCAGTTATGGGGGTAGACGAAAACGTTGGGTTTTTCCAGCGGATTCAGGGTTTCGCCGAATCAGGCCCCGGAGCGTCGAAACCCCACCAAAACCTAGGTTGTGCCATACCATATGTATACAAGTGTGTTGTGTGTTGTAAATGTGCATATCTACTCGGGGTGTGACCGGCTTCACCGACTTCACTTTCTCTCTAGTGAGTTTCTGCACTTAGAGGTGAAAACTCCCACTTCGGACGAAACGGGGGCAATCTTGTAAAAACTTGCGATAAAAGTTGGTTTCCCATGTTGCCTATGCCTAACCTAACACAACCAGGCAAAAAAGTCCACTGGCCTACCCCCTTTCGACGCACTTCTATGGGGGTAGACGAAAACGTTAGGGTTTTTCCAGCGGATTCAGGGTTTCGCCGAAGCGGGGCCCCGGAGCGTCGGAACCCCACCAAAACCTACGTTGTGCCATACCATATGTATACAAGTGTGTTGTGTGTTGTAAATGTGCAATATCCTACTCCAGGGTGTGACCGGCTTCACCGACTTCACTTTCTCTCTAGTGAGTTTCTGCACTTAGAGGTGAAAACTCCCACTTCGGACGAAACGTGGGCAATCTTGTAAAAACTTGTGATAAAAGTTGGTTTCCCATGTGCCTATGGCCTAACCTAACACAACCAGGCAAAAAAGTCCACTGGCCTACCCCCTTTCGACGCACGTCTATGGGGTAGACGAAAACGTTAGGGTTTTTCCAGCGGATTCAGGGTTTCGCCGAAGCAGGCCCCGGAGCGTCGGAACCCACAAAACCTAGGTTGTGCCATACCATATGTATACAAGTGTGTTGTGTGTTGTAAATGTGCAATATCCTACTCCGGGGTGTGACCGGCTTCACGACTTCACTTTCTCTCTAGTGAGTTTCTGCACTTAGAGAGGTGAAAACTCCCACTTCGGGCGAAACGGGGGCAATCTTGTAAACACTTGTGATAAAAGTTGGTTTCCCATGTGCCTATGGCCTAACCTAACACAACCAGGCAAAAAAGTCCATGGCCTACCCCCTTTCGACGCACTTCTATGGGGGTAGACGAACAAACGTTAGGGTTTTTCCAGCGGATTCAGGGTTTCGCCGAAGCGGGGCCCCGGAGCGTCGGAACCCCACCAAACCTACGTTGTGCCATTACCATATGTATACAAGTGTGTTGTGTGTTGTAAATGTGCAATATCCTACTCCAGGGTGTGACCGGCTTCACCGACTTCACTTTCTCTCTAGTGAGTTTCTGCACTTAGAGGTGAAAACTCCCACCTCGACGAAACGGGGGCAATCTTGTAAAAAACTTGTGATAAAAGTTGGTTTCCCATGTGCTATGGCCTACCTAACACAACCAGGCAAAAAAGTCCACTGGCCTACCCCTTTCGACGCACGTCTATGGGGGTAGACGAAAACGTTAGGGTTTTTCCAGCAGATTCAGGGTTTCGCCGAAGCGGGGGGCCCGGAGCGTCGGAAACCCCACCAAAACCTAGGTTGTGCCATACCATATGTATACAAGTGTGTCGCGTGTTATAAATGTGCAATATCCTACTCCGGGTGTGACGGCTTCACCGATTCACTTCTCTCTAGTGAGTTTCTGCACTTAGAGGTGAAAACTCCCATTTCGGACGAAACGGGGGCAATCTTGTAAAAAAACTTGTGATAAAAGTTGGTTTCCCATTCCTATGGCCTAACCTAACACAACCAGGCAAAAAAGTCCACTGGCCTACCCCCTTTCGACGCACGTCTATGGGGGTAGACGAAAACGTTAGAGTTTTTCTAGCGGATTCAGGGTTTCGCCGACGCGGGGCCCGGAGCGTCGGAACCACCAAAACCTAGGTTGTGCCATACCATATGTATAAAAGTGTGTTGTGTGTTGTAAATGTGCAATATCTTCTCCGGGTGTGACCGGCTTCACCGACTTCACTTTCTCTCTAGTGAGTTTCGGCACTTAGAGGTGAAAACTCCCACTTCGGACGAAACGTGGGCAATCTTGTAAAAACTTGTGATAAAAGTAGGTTTCCATGTGCCTATGGCCTAACACTAACACAACCAGGCAAAAAAGTCCATGGCTACCCCCTTTCGACGCACGTCTATGGGGGTAGACGAAAAACTGTTAGGGTTTTTCCAGCGGATTCAGGGTTTCGCCGAAGCAGGCCCGAGCGTCGAAACCCCACCAAAACCTAGGTTGTGCCATACCATATGTATACAAGTGTGTTGTGTGTTGTAAATGTGCAATATCCTACTCCGGGGTGTGACGGCTTCACCGACTTCACTTTCTCTCTATTGAGTTTCTGCACTTAGTGGTGAAAACTCCACATCGGACGAAACGGGCAATCTTGTAAAACCTTGTGATAAAAGTTGGTTTCCATGTGCCTATGGCCTAACCAAACACAAACCAGGCTAAAAAGTCCACTGGCTACCCCCTTTCGACGCACGTCTATGGGGGGTAGACGAAAACGTTAGGGTTTTTCCAGCAGATTCAGGGTTTCGCCGAAGCGGGGGCCCGGAGCTCGGAACCCCACCAAAACCTAGGTTGTGCCATACCATATGTATACAAGTGTGTCGCGTGTTATAAATGTGCAATATCCTACTCCGGGGTGTGACCGGCTTCACCGACTTCACTTTTCTTAGTAGTGAGTTTCTGCACTTAGAGGTGAAAACTCCACTTCGGACGAAACGGGGGCAATCTTGTAAAAACTTGTGATAAAAGTTGGTTTCCCATGTTCCTATGGCTAACCTAACACACCTGGCAAAAAGTCCACTGGCCTACCCCCTTTCGACGCACGTCTATGGGGGTAGACGAAAACGTTAGAGTTTTTCTAGCGGATTCAGGGTTTCGCCGACGCGGGGCCCCGAGCGTCGGAACCCACCAAAACCTAGGTTGTGCCATACCAATATGTATAAAGTGTGTTGTGTGTTGTAAATGTGCAATATCCTTCTCCGGGGTGTGACCGGCTTCACCGACTTCACTTTCTCAATAGTGAGTTTCGGCACTTAGAGGTGAAAACTCCACTTCGGGACGAAACGTGGGCAATCTTGTAAAAACTTGTGATAAAAGTTGGTTTCCCATGTGCCTATGGCCTAACCTAACACAACCAGGCAAAAAAGTCCACTGGCTACCCCTTCGACGCACGTCTATGGGGGTAGACGAAAACGTTAGGGTTTTTCCAGGG